>NW_020869108.1:789280-804280 GCF_003789085.1 Penaeus vannamei | reverse complement strand
CAGTAAGAAACTTTCTTTTTTCAGTAATTCAACTTTTTTTGTTATATATATAATCAGTCTTATACGAATTTCTAATCTATCCATTCTAGGTACATGTGTGACATTTTACATATATATATTTGTTACTGATATGTCTAAAATGAAGGGGAAATAATATACAAATTAAAAAATAAGATGAACTATGTTGCACATTCTTACGGTTACATATTACGCTAAGGCTTAAATCAAGCTCACAGAATTATGAAAAACTGGTAAGTACACAAAGGAAATTGATAATTATTCACTTTAATATCACTCTTCACTTGGATATATATCAAACGTATCTTTATAATAATCCTCTCTATATATTTATTTAGTAAAGCTTCAGTTAATTTGATATAACATCATAGATTAAATTCTACTTGCTTTGATCTTCATAAATAATTATCTAGATCAACGTATTAAAATATTACCTAAGATTATCCTGATCTAGCTTAAATCTGTATTTCATGATTTGCAGGTAATGAAACAGGATTTATTTTATTTGGTGTGAAAATAAGGCTTAAAATAAACACAAATGGGCTAGGTTTGTGATAACCAGTATAATGCACAGAACAATTGTTTGGGTTTTTAAGGTATAATACTGACCTATCCCGTATAAGCTTCCACAAGTTGGATTATGTGTAATTAACCTTTCCTCTTCATATTTTTTCCTTTTCATTTTTTTTTTTTTTTTTCACATAAGCCGTATTGTTAACTCTGGGCATTCAAAATGGTGACATAAAAAATTTGCCTATTAGGTGTGTTTGTGTGATAACATATAAATAATTTATTAAAAAGTGTAATAGTAATCCTTACGATAATAATTTGCTATATTCTAAACTTAGATGTATTTTTTTCAGATTTTTTCCTGAGTTTCTTTTGGTGAGTTAGATTTACAAGCTCATCTTTAGACCTTTGGCAACTATACACAATTATACACAAAATTCTCTTTTCTCTCAAACGATGAAAAACCCAAACTCTATTTTTTTCTTCATTAATCTTCCTCTTGATTGCATAATCTCTCATTACTTTTTCCAGTTTTGTTATAATTCCCTTTTTTTCATAATCCTTCCGACTGTAGTACAATTAGTAAACCTAATGTTGCGCAGTTTAATTACAATGCCTTCTCTCCTAAACACATACATGTAACAGAAAACGTGAAAAGTGATCACACATAAAGAGACAAACTTTAATAATAAATAAAAGAAAAAAAATAATAATAAAATAAAAACTAGTACACGATAATCTCACAAAAACAAATGCGTAAATGATGAATACATTATATATTTCTTAATCATCATTATCTCTACAACATGCACGACGCTGCAATATCAACATTATTGTAGCACATACGAAAATATCTGGAACTCTTTAATCTATTACATTATATAATACAGATAGATTACAACATGATAGTTATTCCATTTCTATAAGGGAGATACACTGACAGTAATTCAGAATAGGTGTATTTTTTCCGACTTACAGTATGAGTCGGATTACATAATTACTGCGGTTGATAATGTCACTGGTATCTGCTTACCAGATCAACAAACAAAAAAAAAAAAAACTAAATTTCATATATGTTCTTTAAAAAGAATTACACGATGGCGTACAGCGGGGAGGAAAAACGTTTATTATATAAAATCTTGTTTTGATCTCTTTATCAAAGTAAAGTTTCCCCGATTTCTAAGTTCCAAAAACATCGCCTCAGGGACTGCAAGAACTGACGTCATTTCGAAATGCCAAAGTGAGTTACGTAATGTTCCTGGCATTCAGCAGCGCTTTCATTTTTAAAATGTTTGTTTTTTCTTGATGTAGGCATTTTTCTCTAAATCATTCGGAGTCTCCTTCCTTTTAGTTATTCATTTTCATTGGTTTATCTTTCTTCCTTTCCTTTCATAGAAAATGTTAAGCTTTTTGTGATCCCATTTTCTTTAGACTATAAAAATATCAAAGAAAATGTAAAAAATAATCAAGACAGGACACACTGCCGAAAATGAGTTCCCAGATGTCGTAAGGACCTCGTCCGCGGGGTCAACGACCTTTCAACGTCAGTCGCACTCGCAGAGGAAAACCCACATCATGACAGTTGACACACAAGGACGAGTGTCATTCGCTTTTCCTCAGTTTTCGTAAGCGTTCGTGAGAATCAGATTTAACTGTTCTTTTAAATTCTGTGTCTTTGGTCAGGAAAAGTATATTTTCTACAGCTATCGAAAGGCGGATGTAGAGAGATCGCCTTTACCTGTGGAAGGGAAAAGGGCGACTCGTATCTGCTAGCCTTTCAGAGCTGGTCCTTTGATTCACTGGAGGTTCTTTTTACGCGCATGTTTTTTTTCACTTTTATTACTCCCTTTTTTTAGCCAAGCACATCTCATCTTTTCGTCTGAACAAACCGAAAAACACATTTTTTTTTTCCAAAGAAGACACTTAGAACACTTCACGAGGTCGTAGAGGGAAGAGGAGTCAGAGGGGAGGAACGGCAGTCGGGAGCGATGGGGGAAGAGGAGTCAGTGGGCGTAAGAGGTAAAGAAACAACGATAAGGCATTGGGAATGAAAGTATAGACGACAAGGAGGGCAAAAAAAAAGAAGAAAAAAACAGGAATAACTAAAGATATCCAAAGGAGATCACATGGTTAAGACGAGAGACGAAGGAATCTCGATCTGTCTCCTAAAGGGCGACACACACGTCCCAGAACGTCGAAGGGTTGTCCTCAGAGCAATCCATGGCGGGCGAGTTGGTTTTCCTCCTCGTCCTCAGCCACGGGTCAGGTCCAGGGGATGATCGTGACGTAATCAGGGCTGACGTAGATCTTCAGGTCCAGGATGTCGTACTGCAAGTCTTGGATTCTCTCGCGCTTCGGTGTGCCTGGCAGCGGGGAGAGAGGGAACGCGGTGAGAGATAGGCATTGAGAGGGTTGGTGTTTTGTGTGTGTGTGTGTGTGTGTGTGTGGTGTGTGTGTGTGTGTGTGTGTGTGTGTGTGTGTGTGTGTGAGAGAGAGAGAGAGAGAGAGAGAGTAAAGATACACGTAAAAGCAATGTTCAGTTTGTCCGTGCATGTAGATGGGAGGGAGAAGAAAAAATTACTTATATGTATGTGTATATACGACGGTGTAATTATCCAGAGATGTAAGGAATGTTTCGTATCTGTGTATGTTTGTGTAGCAGATAAAAAAATGTTTGTCTTAATGAGTGTGCAGTGTACGCAAGGGCCGTTTTGTCAGTGCGTGCGTGCGTGCGCATACAGGGGAGGAAGAAAAAGTTTGTGTGTATTCGGTCCACAATTATGAGAATGTAAAGTGTACATTCTGTGTGCGTCTGTGTGTAGGAGAGACAGAGTGAGGATTTATAAATGCAGATGTGTGTGTGCGTGTGCTCGCGTCCGTGTATGCGTGTACTCGCATCCGTGTGTGCGTGTGTTCGTCGTGTGTGCGTGTGTTCGTCGCGTGTGTTGCGTCCGTGTGTGCGTGTGTTCGCGTCCGTGTGTGCGTGTGTTCGCGTCCGTGTGTGCGTGTGTTCGCGTCCGTGTGTGCGTGTGTTCGCGTCCGTGTGTGCGTGTACCGTTGTACTTCCGCGTGCACAAGGGAAAAGGGAACCACGCATTAACTTTGATTAAAAAGTGTTATCAAAGGTAAACCTGACGTTAATAATTCCCGGTTATTATAGAATCAAAGAATTTCTAATCTTCTCTTTCAGAAAACCAATATAATTATGGCGGCAAATTACGTATAATCGACGCAGTGATTATGATCTTATAGATATTGACTTACATATATACATACATAAAAGCATATATCCATGTGCGTGTGTGTGTCCTTCCCTCTCCTTCTTTCTCTTTCCTTCTCCTTCCTTCTCTTTCCTTCTCCTTCCCTCTATTTTCCTCTCCTTCCTTCTCTTTCCTTCTCCTTCCCTCTCCTTCCCTCTCCTTCCTTCTCTTTCCTTCTCCTTCCCTCTCCTTCCCTCTCCTTCCTTCTCCCTAATCTGCTCCTCCTTCCTTCTCCTTCCTTCTCCTTCCCTCTCCTTCCCACTCCTTCCCTCCCCTTCCTTTCCTTCCTTCTCTTTCCTTCTCCTTCCTTCTTCCCTCCCTTTCCTTTCCTTCTTTCCCCTTCCCTCTCCTTCCCTCTCCCTATCTACTCCTTACCCTAACGCATTCCTTCTCTTTTTCCTTCACGTCTCCTTCTCCTGCCCCTCCCCCCTCCAATTCCTCCTTCCTCCCCCTCTCCCCTCCTTCGCTCCTTCCAAGTTGCTGTTGAATGACCTTGAATGTATCGATGCAAAGGAAGAAGAAATGAGTGTTGTGTCTGGAGGTCGATGTCTTATTCTCTCTTCCTCTCTCTCCTTCTATCTGTCTATCTGTCTCTTCTCTCTATCTGTCTGTCTGTCTGTTTGTCTCTCTCTCTCTCTCTCTCTCTCCCTTTCTCTCTCTCTCTCTCTCTCTCTCTCTCTCTCTCTCTCTCTCTCTCTCTCTCTCTCTCTCTCTCTCTCTCTCTCTCTCTCTCTCTCTCTCTCTCTCTCTCTCTATGTGTGAGTGTGTGTGTCTATATACCTTTTCTCTCTATCTATCTATCTATTATTTATCTATCTATCTGTCTGTCTCTTTCTCTCTCGTTTCTCTCTCTCTCTCTCTCTCTCTCTCTCTCTCTCTCTCTCTCTCTCTCTCTCTCTCTCTCTCTCTCTCTCTCTCTCTCTCTCTCTCTCTCTCTCTCTCTCTCTCTTTGTCTTTCCCCAACTCAATCACTCGGATATAATGATATCAATTGTCCCTCAGTAATATTAGATGCACCCAACCAATCCATTCTTTTTCTTCTTCTCTCCTCTTCTCCTCTCTCTCTCTCTCTCTCTCTCTCTCTCTCTCTCTCTCTCTCTCTCTCTCTCTCTCTCTCTCTCTCCTCTCTCTCTCTCTCTCTCTCTCTCTCTCTCTCTCTCTCTCCTCTTCTCTCTCTTCTCTTTCTTTCTTTCTTTCTTCTCTTTCTCTCTCTTTCTCTCTCTCTCTCTCTCCCCTCTCTCTCTCTCTCTCTCTCTCTCTCTCTCTCTCTCTCTCTCTCTCTCTCTCTCTCTCTCTCTCTCTCTCTCTCTGGTAGAGCTTTGCTTTATTGAAAATTTTCTTTTTTTTTTCTTTTTCTTTTTTTCTTTGATAGCAATTCCAGGAGAGAAAGAGGAGGGGAAGTGGAGGGGATTGAGAGGAAAGGAGTGCAAATATTTGAGTAAAAAAAAAGAAAGTAATAAAACAGAAAGGAGAAGAGGAGGGTCAGGAAGAATGAATAATGAGCTTGCAATATATGAATAAAAAATGAAAGAGTGGAGGAATGCAGAGGGAGGGAGGATGAAAGAGTGAGGCGAGAGGGAAAAGCAAAGAGGGGGCATAGAGAGAGGAGGAAAGATTTAAAAAGAGGAAGGGGAGGGATGGAAAAAAGAGGGAAGGCGGGGGTGGAGAGAGGGAAAAAAGAGGGAGAGGGAGGGAGAAAGAGAGAGAGAGAGCGAGGGAAGAATAGGAGAGAGAGAGAGGGTGGAGAAGATGGAGGGTGAGAGAGATAGGGATAGGGAGAGAGAAGGAACAGGAGCGAGAGAGAGAGAGAGAGAAGAGAGGGGGGGGAGGGAGGCAAGAGAGTAGGAAGGAAGAGAGAGGAGAGAGGAAGAGGATTGGAGGGAGGGAGGGCGAGAATGAAGGAAATATATGAGAGAGAGAGAAGAGAATGAGTGCGTGAGTGAGAAAGAGAAAGGGGGTGTGGCTTAGAGAGAGAGAGAACATAAGTGTGAGAGAGAAAAGAAGAGAGAGAGAGAGACACACAGACACGCACACACACAACACACAAACACACACACACACACACACACACACACACACACACACCACACACAACACACACAGAAAGAGAAAGAGATAGAAAGGAGGGAGGGAGGGAGAGAAAGAGAGAGAAAGTAGACATAAAATAAAACAAAACAACAGAAAACATGCATAGCATGAAAAATGTTTATAAAACTGAAAGACATGGGTTTAAGGAAGAAACAATAAACAATAATCAAGAAAAGAAAATTTAAAGGAAACAGAGAAGAGAGAGAGAGAGGAGAGAGAGAGAGAGATAAATAAATAGAGAGAGAGAGAGAGAAAGCAGACTGACATTAAGAGAGAAAAAAACATACAACCAAAAAGGACATGCAGAGATTTTTTTTTTTTTTTTTTTTTAAGAAATGAAAAGAACTTCGAACTAACGAATAAACAAGAAACAAAACCACAAACAAAAAAAAAAAATGATGAAAAAAATTAGTTCCACACAAAGAAGCCCTCATCTTCTCCTATTGACATCACGCCATAAGGGTGTCTTTGGCGTGGCGACAGTGACCCTGACGTTCACTTGGTCAATATTCTTACAGTTCAACGGAGGCTCTTATGATTCTTCTTTTATCAGTCGAGGACATTGATTATTGGGCTTCAAGGACGACCGGTGTATTGCAAAAGGGGGGGGGGGGAGGGAGGTGGGGTGGAGGGGGATGGGGAGTGGAGGGGGGGTGGGAAGTGGAGGGGTGGGGAAGAGAGGGGGAAGGGGAGGTGGAGTGGAGGGGGAGGGGGGAGTGAAAAGGGGAGGGTGGGGGTGGAAGGGGAGGGTGGAGGTGGAAGTGGAGAGGGAGGTAGAAGTGGAAGGGGGAGGTGGAGGAGGAAGTGTAGGTGGAGGGGAGGTGGGAGTAGACGTGGAAGGGGAGGTGGCAGTGGAGTGGGAGTTGGGAATGAGGGGGTAGAAGTGGAAGGGGGAGGTGGAAGTGGGGGAGAAGTGAAAGTGGAGGAGGAGTGGAAGTGGAGGGGAGGGGGAGGTGGATGAGGAGGAAGGAGTGGATGGGGAGGGGGAGGTGGAAGTGAAGGGGAAGGGGAAGGCGGAGGGGGAGGCCGGAGTGGAGGGGGAAGGGGGAAGCTGAGGGAGGGGTGCAAGTGGAGGGAAGGGTGGATGGGGCGGGGAGAGGTGGAGTGGAAGTGGAGGTCGTCGGAGTGGAGGGGGAGGGAAAAGCAGGGAGGGGGGTGGGAAGTGGAGGGGGGAGGAGGAAATGGAGGGAGGGGTGCAAGTGAAGGGAATGGTGCCAGGGGAGGGGGGAAGGAAGAGGTTGGAAGCGGAGGAAAGGGTGGAAGCGGAGGGAGAAGTGGAAGTGAAGGGACAAGTGGAAGTGGAAAAAGGGGATGAAATGGAGGAAGAACTGGTAGTGGAGGATGAGGTTAAGGAAGAGTTGAGGGATGTGGAGAATTAACATAAGGCTGAAGTGGAGGAGGGAAGAAGTGATGTGGAAATAAAAGCTAAAAAAAGAACAAAAAGGTAACTGATATAAAACAAAACCAATGAAGAAAAAATAATAATAATAATAATAATAATAATAATAAAAAAGAATAATAAATAATATAAACAAATACAACGAACTTTAAAAAAAACAGACAAACACATCATAAAACAAAACAAAAAATACACACCAAAGCACAAAAAGAAACAGAAGTAAGAAAAAAAAAAAAAACACAGACAACATGGTCATCCAGCGAAGCCATGCCCGACCAGGTGTCCGAATAGGCCGCCGTGGATTCGTTATCAAATTATTATCGGCTTCAAACGTTACGATCGAACGCGAGTCATCGTACCTTCGCTTCAGATGCCAAGGAATAATAAGCCTTGATAAGGTCCTTGAGGTAATCAGAAAGGTAATTGAGTCTGTCGAAGAGATGAGAGGGGTTGAAGGAAGGTAAATCGGGTCTTCAGGAAGAGAGAGAGAGGAGAGAGAGAGGGAGAGGGAGGGAGGGAAGGGAGGGAGGGAGGAGGGAGGGAGGGAGGGAGGGAGGGAGGGAGGGAGGAGGGAGGGAGGGGGGAGAGAGAGAGAGAGAGAGCGAGAGAGAGAGCGAGGAGAGAGAGTGAAGAGAGAGAGAGAGAGAGAGAGAGAGAGAGAGAGAGAGAGAGAGAGAGAGAGAGAGAGAGAGAGAGAGGAGAGGGAGAGGGAGGGGAGAGGGAGGGAGGGAGGGAGAGAGAGAGAGGGGGGAGGGAGGGAGGGGAGAGAGAGGTAGACAGGAAAGGGAGGGAGAGAGAGAGCGAGAGAAGAGGGGAAAGGGAGGGAGGGGAGGGAGAGAAGAGAGAGGGGAGGGGAGGGAGAGGCAGAGAGAGAAGAGAGGGGGGGGGGAGGGAGGAAGGGGTGGGGAAAAAAAAGAAAGAGAGAGAGAGAGATAATACGATTAGCTGTACCCGCATTACTTATAAACAATTACAACAAAACAGGTGAAGCCTTATACTTCCCCGCACACCACTTAACTAAAATAGGAACAAAAAGACCACAAAAAATATTAATTAGATAAAAGAAAAACATATACATAAAAAAAAAAATAATTTAATAAACCAGTCATTAAACAAGATCCATACGTAAATAGATAGGCAAACAAACAAACAAGCAATCAAATAAATAAATCCGTCACTAAACAAATAGAATAAATAGAACACATAAACCCGTAAATAGATAAACAAACAAACAAACAATAAGAACCCGTTACTAAACAATAATAAATAGATCCGATACGTAAATAGATAGACAAACAAACAAACAAGTAAATAAACCCGTCACTAAACAAAATAGATAAATAGACCCATACGTAAATAGACAAACAAACAAACAAATAACTAAATCCAATAAATCAATAACAAATATATAAATAGACCCATACGTAAATAGACAGGCAAACACACGGACAAATGATAGGCTTCCAGCAACACGAGCGAATTCGAGCTGGGACACGTAGGCGCAACACCCACGAGGCTCACGATGCATCAGGGGGACTCGGATCAGGGCCAGCCGCGGCGCATACAGAGTAGGTTGCATGGCCGATGTATCATGCACAGAAGGATCATAGCTCGGTGTACAAGATTAGGAGTGTGGGCTTTACGGGAGGTTGGTCTGTGTGTACATGTCTGGGTCGTTGGTTGTTGGCTGTTTTGAGGTTTTATTTAATTTTTTTTCTCGTTTTTTAGATGTTTTTTGTCTACTTTCTTTCCTCTCTATTTTTTTTTCTTTCATTGCCTACCTCTTTCTGTGTCTTCCCACTCTCTCTTTCTCTGTCTTTCTTTTTCTCTATCAATCTTTTTATCTATTAATCTATCTATCTAGCTATTCTTTCTCTTCATCTTCTCTCTCTCCTCTTCTCTCTCTCTCTCTCTCGTCTTCTCTCTCTCTCTCTCTCTCTCTCTCTCTCGTCTCTCTTCGTCTTCTCTCTCGTTCTCTCTCTCTTCTCTCTCTCTCATCTCCCCTCTCCTCATCTCTCCTTTCTCTCTCTCTCCTCTCCTTCTTCTCTTCCTCTCCCTCCCTCCTCCCTCTCCCTCTCGCCTCACGCCTCTCACCTCTCCCTCTCCTCTCCCTCCTCCCTCTCCCTCTACCTCTCCCTCTCCCTCCCTCTCCCTCTCCCTCTCCTCTGCCCTCATCCCTCTCCCTCGTCCCTCTCCTCTCCCTCTCCCTCTCCCCTTCTCACCCTCTCCCTTCCTCTCCCTCTCCTCTCCCTCTCCACTCTTCCTCACCCTCCTCCTCATCTCTCCTTCTCCCTCTCCCTCTCCTCCTCACCTCTTCATCTATCGCTTTCCCAACGGCCTTCAAGCATCAACTGATCCGAGCATCCCTCTTTTACAGTCATCATCATCAACCATCACCACTGCCCAGTCAGTTACAGTTACTCGCAATCAACACTATCACCACGTAAAAAAATGGAAAGGAAAGAGAGAAGAGAGAGAGAGGAGAGAGAGAGAGAGAGAGAGAGAGAGAGAGAGAGAGAGAGAGAGAGAGAGAGAGAGAGAGAGAGAGAGAAGAGAGAGAGAGAGAGAGAGAGAGAAGAGAGAGAGAGAGAGAGAGAGGGAAAAGAAAAAAAGAAGAGAATATATATATTATATATATATATATAACTATATATATATATATATATATGATATATATATATATGTGTGTGTGTGTGTGTGGTGTGTTGTGTGTGGTGGTGTGTGTGTGTGTGTGTGTGTGGTGTGTGTGTGTGTGTGTGTGTGTGTGTGTGTGTGTGTGTGTGTGTGTGTGTGTGTGTGTGTGTGTGTGTGTGGTGTGTGTGTGTGTGTGTGTGTGTGTGTCCTGTGTGTGTGTGTGTGTGTGAGAGTGAGAGCGTGTTGTGAAGAGAGGAGAGAGAGAGAGAGAGAGAGAGAGAGAGAGAGAGAGAGAGAGAGAGAGAGAGAGAGAGAGAGAGAGAGAGAGAGAGAGAGAGAAGAGAGAGATAGTGAAAGAGAGAGGAAAAGAAATTTTAAAAAAAAGTGAGAGAATATTATATATATATATATATATAATATATATATATATAAAATATATATATATATATATATATATATATATATATATTTCACATTGAAAATGATACATTCCCATTTTGCGTCCGCGGCCCAACCGGGCCCATTCGCACGAAAGCAGAGCACTCATCAATGGGGCAAGAATTTTTCACGAAATGAAAATATGCAGACGAGACACGCATGTAAACACGTGCTCCTCTGGGCGTGTGGTTAACGTGTGTGTGCGTGTGTGTGTGTGTGTGTGTGTGTGTGTGTGTGTGTGTGTGTGTGTGTGTGTGTGTGTGTGGTTGTGTTGTGTGTGTGTGTGTTGGTGTGTGTTGTGTGTGTGAAGTGTGTGTTGTTGTGTGTGTGTGTGTGTGTGTGTGTGTTTTGTGGTGTGGGTGTGGGTTTTGTGTGTGTTGTGTGTGGTGTGTGTGTGTGTGTGTGTGTGTGTGTGTGTGTGTGTGTGTGGTGTGCGCGGTGTGTGTGTGTGTTGTGTGTGTGTGTGTGTGTGTGTGTGTGTGTGTGTGTGTGTGTGTGTGTGGGTGTGTGTGTGTGTGTGGTGTGTGTGTTTGTTGTGTGTGTGTGTGTGTGTGGTGTGTGTGTCTGTCTGTGTGTCTGTCTGTCTGTCTGTCCTGTCTGTCTGTCTGCTTGTCCTTTACTGCCTGCTTTCCATGCCACGTACGTCTGCCTGCCCGCCGTGCTGCGCTTTAGTAGCTGTTTGAGCCTGTTTTGGTTTTTTTATCTGCTTATGTCACTTACTGTTATTACTGCAACGGTCTAATAAACGCTCTCAGTATGGTGATGTTTTTCACTGTATTTTCGTTCCTATTGCCGGCATTACATTTTCACACATGTACGTGTTGCCAAGCATTAACGCACAACGATATAACGAGAGAAAGGAGAGGTGACGAGAGAGAGAGAGAGACAAGACAGACAGACAGACGGACAGACCACAGAAAAAAAGAAAGAGAGGGAGAGAGAGAGAGAGCGGAAAAGCCGAGAGAAAGTAGAGAGAGCCAAAAGCGAGGAGCAGAGAGAGCGAAGCGAGAGTAGAGAGAGCGGAAAAGCGATAAGAAGAGAGAAGAACAGCAGAGAAAAGGAGAGAGAGGCGAAAGTGAGAGAAGTAGAGAAGAGCGAAAGCAAGAGAAGGAGAGAGAGCGGAAAGAGAGAAGTGAGAGAGAGCGAAAGCGAGAGAAGGAGAGAGAGAGGGAGGGAAGAGGGAGAACGAGTCGGGAGGTCTTTGTTGTGGCATAAAACCCCATTATAGAATCTCGATTCGGCGAGAGGACGGGGAATTCTCTCGTGTCCCTCAGCGCGTTTGTACTGGACGCAGGATTTCCCACGTCTGGAGTCACGGCTCCTCTTCGCCTGCGCTCACTTTCTCCTCTTGTGCTCTTTTTCCTTTACTTCCTTTCTCTCTCTCTCTCTCTCTCTCTCTCTCTCTCTCTCTATCTGCTCTCTCTCGTCTCTCTCCATCTCTCTCCTCTCTCCTCGCTTCCGTGCTCTCAGTTCGGATCGCCTCTCTCGTCTCTTATCAGCGTGCACTGGCATCTAATCCGGTGGATGGTCGTGGTATCTTTTCTCTTATGTCTCTTTCTCCCTCGGAGTCTCTCTCTTCTCTCTCTCTTCTCTCTCTCTCTCCTCTCACTCTCATCGTGCTCTCTCTCTGAGTCGTCTCTCTTCATCATCTCCTCTCTCTCTCTCTCTCTCGATCTCTCGCTCATCTCTTGCTCTGCTCTCTCTCTCTCAATTTCTCATCTCGGCTCTCTCCTTCATCTCTCCTCTCTCTCTCTCTCTATATATATATACATACCTTATATATATATATATATATATATATATATATATATATAATTATATATATGTATAGTATATATAGTAGTATATGTGTACGTATATATATATGAATATGTATACAACACACACACACACCACAGCACACACACACACACACACACGACACACACACACACACCACCACACACACACACACACAACACACACAACATCCACACACAACAACAACACACAACAATTGACACAAACGACACATCAATAGTCACACGTGACACACACAGATAATGCATATATATATATATATATATATATATAGTATATTGATATATATTATATATTATATTATATATATATATATATATATATATATATATATATATATTATATTATATATATATATATATATATATAT
This sequence comes from Penaeus vannamei, assembly GCF_003789085.1. Lineage (NCBI taxonomy): Eukaryota > Metazoa > Arthropoda > Malacostraca > Decapoda > Penaeidae > Penaeus > Penaeus vannamei. Next base: position 791,763 of record NW_020869108.1, on the reverse strand, counting down.
AAATATATATCTCCTATTCTCCCTTCTCCCTCTCCTCTCCTCTTCCTTCCCTCTCCCTTCCTTTCCTCTTTCTCCCCTCCACTTTCATTTTCATCTCCTCTCTCTCCGTCTTTATCTCCCTCTTTTTTTCACTCTCCCTCTCCCTCTCCCCCCCCCTCTCTCTTTCTGACTCCCCTTCCCCACTCGGAACCTGATAACAGAAAGAACAGAGATTTAAGCCCCTGTATCGTATGTGTCGAACCCTTAGGATTATACATTGGTAGGGGTAGACGGGGGGGGGGGGAGGAGAGTGTGGAGGAGGAGGAAGAATGGAGGAGGGAGAGAAAGAAGAAAGAAGAAGTGTAAAGAGTGAGGGAAGAAGGAGGGTGAGGCAAAGGAGGTGGAAGGGAGGAATAATGAGGAAAAGAGGGGGGAGAAAGAGGGGTGGGGGGGGGAATCGATACGAGAGGATTGTGGGGAGGAATTTGGAGTATTAGAGAGGAGAAGTAGAGAAGGAGAGGGAAAGGGAAAAACATAAGAGAGAGTAAGGAAGATGGGAGATGGATTAAGAAAGAGAAATGAATGAAGAAAGAAAGGAGGGAATAGGGAAGGAGGGAATGCAGTAGGAAGATGAGGGGAAGCAAAAGAATAAGAAAAAAATGGTGGAAGGGCAAAGCATAAAAAGTTTCCCTAGGATGGCTGAAGAAATCTTAGAAAGACATGTGAGATTATGTTGCGGGTAAGAAGATTTGGATTAGGGGGAAAGGGGAGTATGACGAATGGGAGAAAAGAGAAGTATGATAAAAGCAGAAATATGAAAGAATGGCTGAGAGGGGGAGAAAGTAAAGAATATTCAGACTGAGAAAGAAAGAAAGGGAACAAGAACAAAGGAGAAGATGAAAAAGAAAGCGTGAGCGATTGCCTGCACGCGTGAATGACAAAGAGGGAGTGTGAGAGAGAGAGAGAGAGAGAGAGACAGAGAGAGAGAGAGAGAGAGAGAGAGAGAGAGAGAGAGAGAGAGAGAGAGAGAGAGAGAGAGAGAGAGAGAGAGAGAGAGAGAGAGAGAGAGAGAGAGAGAGAGACAGATAGACTTACAGATAGATACAAAAAGAAAGAAAGAGAGAGACAGACAGCCAGATACAGAGAGAGAATAAATGAAATAGTAGAAAATGGAAGGAAGAAACGAAAGAGAGAGAGAAATGAGTAGCCAATCAAGAAGACATACATGCAAAACACAGAGAAGACGCCAAGTCACACGCCAGTCTTTTCCCTTTCCCTTTTGGCCTTCGCCCCCACTACGTACTTTGGACCATCAGCTTGTAGTTGTGTGTCGTGCCGGGGTAAAGAGGCACGCTGAGGTTCCGGCTGAGAACGCCCGTGGACTGATGGAGGTAGAAGTGGTGGTCTCCCGGGGCTGCAAAAAGTTGGTAGTTGACGGCCGCGCAGGGACACCGCGACGCTTCCCCGGGGCCCAAGGGACACGTCAGGCCCAAGTCACCGTCGGTAGCCCACGCCCGGTACACTGGTCCTGTTGGGAAGGATGAGGTGGAGGGGGACGTCCGGTTAGTGAAATCTGGAGGTGATGTCCGTAGAGTTGTGTCTCTGTAATCGATACTGTATATTTATCTTTATATCTGTATTTATATAAAGATACATAAACACATTCGCTCATGTGGCATGTAAACACAAAAAACCACCCACAAATCATACACTCAAACGTACATACTTAGGCACAAACACCCACACAAAACACACACAAACCAAAAAAAGAAAAGAGATGTGTATACGTATGCATTTCCTATATTCACTTCCTGCGTCTGTCTGTGCATACACACAACATACATTACTTGCACCCATGCAGCACCTTATGACCCTCGTTCTTTCCCCTTCGTCGACCCACAAAAATCGCGGTTTTTCTTCTAACAGGATTTCCGCCTGGATGTGGGGCTTCCCTCTAAAGGAGAGCCTGTACCTCCCCTCGGATTACATGCCATACAGGTAATATATGTGGGTATGTTTATATATATATATATATATATATATATATATATATATATATATATATATATATATATATATATATATATATATATATATATATATATATATATTGTGTGTGTGTGTGTTGTGTGTGGTGTGTGTGTATGTGTGTGTGTTGTGTGTGTGTGTGTTTTGTGTGTGTGTGTGTGTGTGTGTGTGTGTGTGTGTGTGTGTGTGTGTGTGTGTGTGTGTGTGTGTGTGTGTGTGTGTGTGTGTGTGTGTGTGTGTGTGAGTGAGTGTGAATGTGCGTGTAAGAGAGAGACAGAACAGACAGACAGACAGACAGATAGACACAGAGAGAGGGGAGGGGGCGAGAGAGAGAGAGGGAGAACCTAAGAACGAGCAAAAGCAATATCGGAGAGGAAGGGGAGTCCCGGATGTTTAGGAAAATGACAAAATAGCAGCATCACTCTGCGCGTGCTCGGGTATCGCCTCTCATGTGTGAAACGTGAAGATGGCACATG
>NW_020869108.1:774280-776780 GCF_003789085.1 Penaeus vannamei | reverse complement strand
GAAGGTGAACAGAGCTTCAAGACTGCCTCCTTCTTATCGAAATTACTCCCGCACAGAAAAGAAAATATCCTGAACTTAAACTCATCGCAAAGTTAAACCTGAAAATTTTATAACACGTCCTCCCCCGCCAACGTCAATGGACTCGCCGGACGTTGCCCCCTAGAGCGTGTCACTTGTCCAACGTCGCATCAATAATCGGGAACACAGATTATCGCAAATGACATATACGTCACGTGGCACTGTATTTGCATAATGTAATTGAGGTAACTTTTTACTGGGCGAATTATTACGCTGTGGTTTTTATGATAAGGATGAAGTGTGCTATGCTATTTTTTTTTTTTTTTTTTTTTTCAGGTATGTATGTTTGGACAGAAAAAGAGAAAGAGAGAGAGAGAGAAAAGAAAGACGAAACGAGAGAGAAAAATAAGAGAAAATAGACAAGAACAAACCTTAATTTTCCAGAAAATCACACCAAAAATAGATAAAAGATAAATCGACAAACAACAATACCCTAAATAAATCAATAAAAAAAAAATTACGTCACATCCAAAAACTCTCAGCCCCCACCTACCCACCCCTCAGCCCCCACCCTACCCTCATCCCCTCAGCCCCCCCCCCCCCCCCCCTCAGCCCTACCCCATCCCTCCTCACCCCCAACCCCCCTCAGCCCCCCACCCACCCTACCCAGCCCCTCAACCTCCCACCCCACCCATACCCCCCCCCAGCCCCCCCCTCCCCCCTCAGCCCCCCACCCCTACCATCCCTCAGCCCCCCACCCATACCCCCACCCCTCAGCCCATCCCCACCCCCACCCTCTCAGCCCCCCCTTACCCACCCCTTCAACCCCTCCACCCGACCCCCCACTATCGCCGAGTCATCAGAGAGCCCCCACCCCCACCCACCCCGACGCCAGTGCCACCCTCGACGCTTTCTTTGGCACTGAGGGCAAAGACGGAGATAAGGCACGCCCACGCCGACCTCTGCCCTCACTTGTCAGCTTAACACGGGCTTATGTTAAGTCTTGAATGATGAGGTTATATATGTATGTCAATATCATTGTTATCCTTACTATTAATAACAGTTTTATTTTAATATCATCATCGTTTTTCTTATTGCGATTATGATTATCATTTCCATTATTATCATTCTTATCATCACTACTGGTTGAAGTAGTAGTGATATTCATATTTTTATTATAATTAATATTATTACTATCATCATTACCAGTATTATCATCATCTTCATCATTATCATTAGTATTGTTACTATTATCGTTATTTTTATCATCTTTATTATCATTATCATTATTGTTATAAATGTCATCATTGTTATTATTATTGTTTTTATTATTATTGTTATTATATCATTATTATTATTCATTATTATTATATTATTATTATTATTTATTATATTATTATATTATTATTATTATTATTATTATCATTATTATTTATTATTATTCATTATTATTATTATTATTATTATTATTATTATTATTATTATTATTATCACTATTATCATTATCATTATTATCATTTTCATCATTATCATTATTGTCATTATTACCATTATCATTATTGTCATTATTACCATTATCATTATCATTACCATTATCATTATTATTATTATTGTCATTATCATCAATATCATTATTATTATCATTATTCACTATCATTATTATCACTATCTTTACTATTTCCATTATTATTACAACTATCATTATTATCATCGTTATTATTATCCTTATTGTTAATATTATTATCATTATCACTGGTAGTAGTAGTAGTTGTTGTTGTTGTATCATTATCATTATCATTATCATTATTATCATTGTCATTATCATTATCATTATTATTAGTATTGATGATATCATCATTAGTATTGTTATCATTGTCATTATTATCATTATCATTATTATAATTATAATCATAATGATCATTGTCATTCTCACTCTCATTATCATTATCATTATTATTATCATTAATATCATTATTGTTGATATCATTATCAGTAGTAGTAGTGGTAGTAGTAGTAATAATAATAATAATAATAGAAACATTATTATCATTACTACTACTGTATTATGATAATCATTTTCGTCATCGTTGCTATCATCATTGTTATTATCATCAATCAGCATTATCATAATCGCCTTCATCACCAAGATTATTTTTATATAGAAAAAAACTAAGGAAATATTCCAAGCAATTTCGTGTCAGTAATGCGAGTAAGTGAAGGAAGAAATTGATTTTTTTTTTTGTTGTTGTCTACACTGCACGGTAGTGAAAGACAATATAGAAAGAAAACAAGAAAGAAAAAACAAACAAAAAGAAAGAAATTCAAACAATAATAGTTTGATGTTAAAAGAAAAAAAATGTGGGTTTTAAGACTATGCGGGGAAGTATTGTGTATAATTTTAGATATGTATTCATCCGAGAACAGAAAGTCATTGTGAGTTGTAGCAATAAATACGAGAATATGTTCTTAAAAACTAACGAAT
>NW_020869108.1:754280-764280 GCF_003789085.1 Penaeus vannamei | reverse complement strand
ATATGAGGTGTTTTTTGTTTGTTTGTTTGTTTTTTTGTTTGATGAGTAATTTCGAGGGAAGAGAATTATAGATGTGGAGATAATTGCCTTAGGAATCGGGGTTTGATGTGTGTGGTTAATTAGCTTTTGATGTTGGTGATGAGGGTGTATGTTGGAGAGGCACGCGTTCTGAGTGCATTCTGGGGGGGGGGGGGCTGTATTATTGATTTCGTCGTGTTTTCATTCGCTCACTCTCTCTCTCTCTCTCCTCTCTCTCTCTCTCTCTCTCTCTCCTCTCTCTTCTCTCTCTCTTCTCTCTCTCTCTCTCTCCCTCCCTCTCCTTCTCCTCTCCTCCCTCCCCTTCCTCCCTCTCACCCTCACCCTCCTCCTCCCCTCCTCTCCTCTCCCTTTCTCTCTCTCTATCTCCCTACGTTTGTCCATGTGAGTTCACGTGTGCATGCGTGTGAAGCCGTGCATGAGTGCATGAATGTGTCCGCGCGACCCGAGTGTGTATCCAGCGCAGGTCGGCGTTAAATGGCCCGCAACGAAATCTGTCTCCAATAACTCTGAGGAATGTGTCCAGCCTCTCTGCCGCTCACACATACTTGCGCTGAGGGCGACGCTGCGACATGCAAAGCTATTCAAGACCTGGGCGGTTATATGTGTTTTGTTCTTCTTCCTCCTCTTCTTCTTTTATCGTCTTCTTCTCTCTTCTTTTTTTTCTCCTTCTCCTCCTTCTCTGTTCTTCTTCGTCTTTTTCGTCTTCTTTTAACGTACACGTGTCGTCTCAAAATCATATTCAGGAACATAAATCCTGTATGTTTTTTTTTTTTTTTTTTTACAGCATGGGCGAAATTTGATATTTCTCTACCAATATATAATCGGAAATCCATATACGCATGATTTCCATATAACCACAAGAATAATGTTGGAGAGAACGGAAGCCAAATCAGGTTAAAACTAGTAAAAAAATAAACAAAGAATTGGATATAAATTTTTAAAAATGTGTTGCTTCAGTTATTGTACATAATGCTATGATGGTTTAACGTTATTCCTTCAAATAAAGTTCTGGTTAATCTCTTCTCGATCACTCTATATTTTCATTTGTAATTCTGAATACAGTAAAGAATAAGAGAAAGGAGGAGAGAGAAAGAGCTAGATAGATAGAGAGAGAGAGAGAGAGAGAGAGAGAGAGAGAAGAGGAGCTTGAGGGGGTAGGTGGAGGAAGAGAGACAGACCAACAGAAAGAGATAAAGAGAGACAGGAAGATAGACAGAAAGGGGGAAGGATTCCTGAGTCTGCCTGTATCTAGATAACAATTCTTTCATTCTATCATTCCTTACTCCGTTAAAATTCAAACCGTACCCGTCAACCAATCAGAGCGAGAGACATGGCATTCTCTCTTCCGATTGGTCGAGCGTGGAGCCTATCCCCTGCGCTCTTTTCTCTTCGTAACGTATCTTCCATCTCCTTCTTCCCCACTCTCCTTTTTCTATCCTCCTCTCCTCCCAACCCTACTTCTCTCTCTCTTTCTAACTCCCTTCCTCCTACCCCCCCCCTCTCTCTCTTTTTCTCTCTTTCTAACCTCCTCTCCTCCCAGCTCCCCTCCCTTTTCTCTCTTTCTAACTCCCTCTCCTCCCAGTCCCACTTCTCTCTCTCTTTCTAACTCCCTATCCTCCCAGCCCCCTCTCTCTTTCTACCCCCTCTCCTCCCAGCCCCTCTCTCTAACCTCCTATCCTCCCTTTCTCTTTCTAACTCCTCTCCTCCCAGCCCCCCCTTCTCTTCTAACCTCCTCTCTCCCTTTCCTTTCTAATTCCCTCTTCTCCCACCCACCCACCCTCTCTCTCCCTTTCTAACCTCTCCTCCCTTTCCTCTTTCTAACTCCCTCTTCTCCCACCCACCCACACTCTCTCTCTCTCTTTCTCCTCCCCAACCACTCCCTACACCCCAACCTCCACCCTCTTCCCCCCGCTTGACAAATTGCCACGGGGTATTATTCATTACACCATGATTTAAGAGGCCGAGTGTATAAGTTCAGCGCCCGACCAAACTATGCTTATATCAAAGTCAATTTACCGAGGCAGAATATGCCGTAGCGTTTAATACATTACACACACAGCGACCGTATATATTTGTTTTTGGGAGGGTGTGTATTTTTTTTTTTTTTTTTTTTTTTTTTTTTGAAAGGTAAACGTGATTGTATATCTCAGTAGATGGATAAATGGATGTGCAGGATAGAGACGGATGAGCGAACGTAAATTTTCGGTGTGGATATACAAATGGATAGGCTTACAGTGCATGAACAGGATTATGTATCTTCACAAATACGTCAGGTGAAGATATAGGTGTTCTATAATTAAGAGTTATTTACTCGGGTTCTTGTTCTTCCTTAATTATGTATTTGTTTTGTATATCTATCTATCTATCTTGTATTATCTATTTATCCTTTTTTTCGATTTTAATTTTGATTGTCATTATTTCATTTCTGTTTGTCTCTTTTTCCCTTTTCCTGACACAATTTTTCTCCGTTTTTTTCCCATAGAGAGAGAGAAGAGAGAGAAGAGAGAGAAGAAAGAGAGAGAGAAGAGATTTCTCGTCGTCCCTTTTCCTTCTCCCTCTCTATCCCTTCCTCCTCCTTCCATCTACCCTTTGCCCCCCCCCCCTCTCCCTCATCACTACCATCCTAACATTTCAAATTCTAAATATTTTACGTAAACACAGACACACAAACCGGACTTAAAGATTTATTGGATATAACGCAGTCCTTATAAATAGCGTAGTTGTCTGGTTCAGGGGAGTGACAGGAGATTGAAAAGCGTGCAGTTGTCTCCCCTCTCACTCTTCACACCCTTCCCTTCCCCCTTCTCCCTTCTCGCTTTTTCGTCCTTTCCCCTTCCCTCCCCTTCTCATCCCTGTCCCTCTTCTCCCTTCCCTTCTTTGCCCTCTCCCTCCTCTTCCCTCTCATCCCTTCCAGCCCCTCTTCTCCCTTTCCTTCCCCCTTGCTTTTATCTTCCTTCCCCTCCTTCCCTTTTTCCCCTTCCCCTCCTCTTCCCCCCTTCCCCTTCTCCTCTCCCCTTTTCCTTCTCTTTTCCTTTCCTTCCCTCATCCCTTCTCCATCCTGTCCCTCTTCTCCCTTCCCTTTTTCCCCTTCTCCTTCTTCTCCTTCTTCTTTCCTCTTCTCTCATCCTTCCCATCCCGTCCCTCTTCTCCTTTCCCTTCCCTTCCCTTCCCCCCCTGTCTTTCCCCTTCCCCCCCCTCCCCCTTGCCATTCCCCCTCCCCTTTCCCCTCCCTTCCTTTTTTCCCCTCCCTTTCCCCTTCCCCTCCCCCTTCCTTCCCCTTCCCCTCCTCCTCCCCCCTCCCCCTTTCCAAACAACCGAGGTATATTATTTTGGGCGATTTTTTTAGGGGACATGTTGTATGCAGGCACTAGTTCAGCCGCTGCAATAGAAGGGGGGGGGGTCGTGTGAAAAGTTGAATATTTGAGAGAGAAAGAGAGGAAGGGAGGAAGAGTTGAATATGTGAGAGAAAGAGGAGAGAGAGGAAGGGAGCAAGAGTTGAATATTTGAGAGAGAAAGAGAGGAAGGGAGGGAGAGACAAAGAGAGAGAAGAGTTGATATTTGAGAGAGGAAGGGAGGAAGAGTTGAATATTTGAGAGAGAAAGAGAGGAAGGGAGGGAGAGAGAAAGAGAGGGAGCGAGAGAGAGAGAAGAGAGGAGAGGGAGAGAGAGAGAGAGGGAAAGAGATGGAGGGTACGAAAGAAGGAAGATGGGCAGGAAACAGAGAGAATAGGGAGGTGGGGGAAGAGAAAGTAGGAAACGAAGGGATAAAGTAAGGAAGGAAAGGGAAAGAAAGGGGTGAGTAAAAGAGAAAAGAGGAGAAATAAACACAGATAACAGCAAAGGATGAATGAGCAAAAATGTGTGCTAGGTAAACAAACAGACGATAGACAGAGAGGCAGACTGACACACTGATAAAGACAGACTGACTGACAAGCAGAGCAGCAGACATCAGAGAAGACAGGCAGGCTGACACCCACACAGAGACAGACAGGACAGGCTGAACCCCACAGAGACAGAGACTGACTGACACCCACACCAGAGACGAAAGACAAGCTGACACCCACACAGAGACAGAAAGACAGACTGAACACCACACAGAGACAGACAGAACAGGCTGACACCACACACGAGCACAGAAAGACAGACTGAACACCAACAGAGACAGAAAAGACAGACTGACACCCACACAGAGACAGACAGACAGACTGACACCCACACAGAGACAGAAAGACAGACTGAACCCACACAGAGACAGACAGACAGGCTGCTGACAGAGACACGACAAGAGACGAAGACAGACTGACCCACAACAGAGACAGACAGACAGACTGACACCCACACAGAGACAGACAGACACTGACACAAAGACACAGACAGACCACAGACAGAACAGACAGGCTGACACCCACACAGAGACAGGAAAGACAGACTGACACCCACACAGAGACAGACAGACAGGCTGACACCCACACAGAGACAGACAGATAGACTGACACCCACACAGAGACAGACAGACAGGCTGACACCGCACACAGAGGACAGAAAGACAGACTGACACCCACACAGAGACAGACAGACAGGCTGACACCCCACAGAGGTAGACAGACAGACTGACACCCAGACAAGAGACAGACAGAGCAGCTGACACCCACACAGAGACAGACAGACAGGCTGACACCACACCACGACAGGAGCTGAACAGAGAACAGGACAGAGCTGAACACCCACAACAGAGACAAACAGACAGACTGACACCCACACAGAGACAGAAAACAGACTGACACCCACAAAGAGACAGACAGACGGCTGACACCCACACAGAGACAGAAGACAGACTGACACCCACACAGAGACAGACAGACAGGCTGACACCCACACAGAGACAGAAAGACAGACTGACAACCCACACAGAGACAGAAAGACAGACTGACACCGCAGCACAGAGACAGACTGACACCAACAGAGACAACAGACAGGCTGACATACACAACACAGAAGACAGAAGAAGACTGACTTCAACAGAGCACATACAGAAAGAGGCTGCACCCACACAGAGACGACAGACAGACTGACAACGCCACAAGAGACAGACCAGAGCGCTCGACCACCGCCACACGAGACAGAAAGACAGACTGACACCATCACAGAGGACAGACAGACAGGCTGACAAACGACACACAGAGACAGACACAGACAGACTGAACACCCACACAGAGACAGAAAAACAGCTGACACCCACACAGAGACAGACAGACAGGCTGACACCACACAGAGACAGACAGACAGACTGACACCACACAGAGACAGAAAGAACAGGCTGACCACCCCAACACAGAGACAGAAAGACAAGACTGACATCACACCAAGACAGAAGACAGACTGACACCCACACAGAGAAGACAGACAGACTGACACCACAACACAGAGACAAACACACAAACAGACACGTGAACAGGGACATACAGAGGCAAGCAGGAAGACAACCCGATAGACAGATTGACAATCAGATAGATAAAGTGTGACAGGCAGACAGACAAACGGATTAACAACACGTGGCACAAATGAACGGCGCAATAGCAGAAAGATTAACAACCCTAAAGGCAGATGGATTAACAGACCGAAAGACAGATTAACCACTCGACAAAACATACCGCACAAAAAAGGAAAACAGACAGACAGACAGACAGACAGACAGTCAGACCTATCAAATACACAAGAAATAAGAGCATCGATCCAACAGACAAACAACCAACATCCCGAAAACAAAAGAATAAAAAGAACAACAACAACAACTAAAAATAAAGACACTCCAAAAAAGACACAACAACCCAAAAAGACGCGTAACAAACCCAAACGCAGATTAACAACACAACCACCTGATTCCCAGTCAGCCATGAGACCAGGAGGGGGGGGGCGAGAGACGAGAGGGGAAGGGAAGAGAGGAAGGCCAGGGAGGAAGAGAGGGAGAGAGGTAGGGGAGGGTAGGGGGGAGGAAGACCGGAGACAGCCATGAGACCAGCATGGGGGGAAGGAGAGGGAGGGGAAAGGGGAAGGGCAGGGGTAGAGAGGTAAGGGGAGGGGGGAGAGAAAGGGAGTGGGAGGGGAAAAGACGGGAGGGAGGAGGGGGGAGGGGGAGCAAGACCCGGAGATTGCCATGAGACCAGCGAGGGGAGAGAAGGGAAGGGAGGGCGAAGAGAGGGGAAGAGAGTGGATGGGAAGGGGGGGGGAAGGAAGACCCGGAGACCGAAACCCTGGAAGTTCGGTCCTGGATAGTCGAGAGGGGACAGAAGGGCGGTGGACTTTCGTTGCTCTTTTGCGGTCAATTGCACGGATTTTTTTTTCTGCGTTCAATTATTATTTCATGTCTTTTGTGTATGCGTTTGAGTTTTTTTTTCTTTCTTTCTATCTTTCCTTATTTCATCATTTATCTCTCTCTCTTTCTTTATCTATCTATCTATCTATCTCTCCTCTCTCTCTCTCTTCTCTCTCTTCTCTCTCTCTTCTTCTCTCTCTCTCTCTCTCTCTCTCTCTCTCTTCTCTCTCTCTCTCTCTTTTTCTCTCTCTCCTCTCTCTCTCTCTCTCTCCTCCTTTCTCCTCTCTCTCTCTCTCTCCTTCTCTCTCTCTCTGCTCTCTTCTCTCTCTCTCCTTCTCCCTCTCCCTTTCCTCTCCTTTCCCTCTTCTCTTCTTTCCCTTCCTATGTCTTCTCCCCTTCTCCCTCTTACCTCTCCCCTCTTTTCCTCTTCCTCTCCCTTTCCCTCTCCCATTCCTCTCCCTTCCTCCGTTCTTCCTCTCCCTTCTCCCTCTCCTCTCTCCCATTCTCTTCTCTCTCTCCTTCTCCCTCTCCCTTTCCCTCTTCCTCTTCCTCTCCCTTTCCTCTGTCTCTCCTCTTTCCTCTCCCATTCCCTCCCTCTTCCTCACCCTTCCTTTGTCTCTCCCCTTCTCCCTCTCCCTCTTCGTCTCCCTGTCTTCATTTCTTCCTTCATGACCTTATGCTCTGCTTTTGTTCCTTTGTCTTATCTGCTTTCGCCTAATTACCCTTGGACATTTCTGCAATAATTGCTGTTGCATCTTTTCCTTTTCTTTCTTCCTGTTCTTTCTCTCTCCTTATTCCGAATTTCTATCTTCCTTATTTGGTTATTTGTTTATTCCGATCTTCTACGTGACCTCCGATTACCCACAATGCACCGGGATCGCCTTCCTGTCACGTGACGAATCAATCAATATTTTCTTTTCATTTTCGCGTTGGTAATCTTGCGTCCAAAAATAATCTCTATTTTTGGACTATTTTATTTACAAAAATCATGCAGAGTTCAAAAAAAGAAGAAAGAGGGGAATAGAGTAGGGAGGGAAAAGAAAAAAAGAGGAGGGATAAGAAGGAGGGCAAAGAAAAATGAAATCATCTAGAGTTTAAATAGAGAAGAAAGAAGAGAATGGAATAAGAAAGAAGAAGAAGAGACGGGGAAGAGGTAGGGTAAAAAAAGGGGTGGGCGAAGGAAAAATAAATAAATAGATATGCAAAAGTCATTACAATCGTATTCTAGACACTTCTCTCCTCTCTCTCTCCTCTCTCCTTCTCCTCTTCTCTCTCTCCTCTTCTCTCTTCTCTCTCTCTCTCTCTCTCTCTCTCTTCTCTCTCTTCTCCTCTCCTTCTCCTTCTCCTTCTCCTTCTCTTCTCCTCTCTCTCTCTCTCTCTCTCTCTTCTTCTCTCTCTCTCTCTCTCTCTCTCTCCCTCTCCCTCCTCCTCCCTCCCTCCCTCCCCTTCTCCTTCCCTCCCCTTTCTCCTCTTCCTCCCTCCCTCCCCTCCTCCTCTCCCTCTCCCTCCTCCCCTTCCTCCTCCTCCCTCCCCCTCCCTCCCCCTTCCTCCTAATCCCCTCTCCTGCCCCCCTTCTCGCCCTCCCCCCTTCTCCCCTCCCCCTTCTCCCCCCCCCTTCTCCCCTCCCTTCCCCCTCCCTCCCTTCCCTCCTCTCACCTTCACCCACCCTTCTCCTCTTCACTCTCTCTCTCTCTCTCTCTTCTCTCTCTCTCCTCTCTCTCTCTCTCTCATCCTCTCTCGTCTCTCTCTCTCTCCTCTTTCCTCTCTCTCTCGCTCTATCTCTCTCTCTCTTCTCTCTCTCTCTCTCTCTCTCTCTCTCCTCTCTCTCTCTCCTATCTCTCTCTCTCTCTCTCTCTCTCTCTCTCTCTCTCCGCCCCTTCAATCTAATGGCAACTATTTCCCGCTCGATTTAACTCTGAGAGAATTAATCTGACTCATCTTCCTTTCGTGAAATAGCGGCCATTGTTGAGTGTTCGAGAGAGGGGAGGGGGGAGGAGAGGGGGGGAGGAGGAGGGAGAGGGAGGGAGGGAGGGAGGGAGGGAGGGAGGGAGGGAGAGTGAAGGGAAGGGAGAGGAGAGAGAGAGAGAGAGAGAGAGAGGAGGATTGAGAGGAGAGAGAGAGAGGAGAGAGAGAGAGAGAGAAAAGAGAGAGGAGGAGAGAGAGAGAGAGGGAGGGGGGGGAAGAGGAGGAGGCGAGAAAGAGAGATAGAGACAGACAGGCAGACAATACTGGAGACAGAACCAACATACATACTACACAGACAGACAGATGGGGCAGCCAGACAATACAGGTAGTCATACAGAAAGAAGAGAGAGCAGTCAAGACAGACTATTGTGAGTGTTCGAAGAGAGGGGAGGGAGGGAGGGAGGGAGAGGGAGGGAGAGGGAGGGAGAGGTTTGAGGAGGGAGGGAAGAGGGGAGAGAGAGAGAGAGAGAGGAGAGAGAGAGAGAGAGAGAGAGAGAGAGAGAGAGAGAGGAGAGAGAGAGAGAGAGAGAGAGAGAGAGAGAGAGAGAGAGAGAAGAGATGAGATGAGAGGGGATGATGAAGGGAGAAAGAGAGATAGAGACAGACAGGCAGACATACTGAGAGACAGACAAACATACATACTCACAGACAGACAGATGGGCAGCCAGACAAACAGGTAGTCATACAGAAACAGTCAAGACAGACAGACAGGTAGGCAGACAAACAGACAGATAGAGGCAGACAGACAAACAGGCAGTCAAAGAGAATAAGATAACAATACCTATTGCATTTACTCTCTCTTATTTTCCCCCTTTTCCCGTTCTATAAATGGAAAAATAACAATAACCTCCTGTCTCCTGCTGTGATAATACCGCCTCCTCTGATCCAATCAAATTTGACGTCAGTGGCTCCTTCTGACGTCATCAAATGTAACGGTCTTTGGTGTGACTTCGCGTTTCTCAACCTCCTTTGTCTTGGGGTTTTGGGCGCTAAATGATGTCGCGATGTCACTTTCTCCCCTTTCTCTTTTATTCATTTTCTTCTTATCTTCTCTTTGTCTTTTCTCTCTTTCTTCTCTTTTTCTCTATCTCTTTCTCTGTTTTCTCTCTTTCTCTTCTTTCTTTTACATATTTCTCCTTTCCCCTTCCTCCCATTTCTTGTCTTCTTTCCCCTTTTCTTTCTCGTCCCTCTCTTTCTCCTCTCTCATCCTCTCTTCTCTTCTTCTCTTCTTTCTACTTTCTCTTCTCCTTCTCTTTCTCTTTCTCTTCTCCTCTCTCTTCATCACTCTCTTCCTCTTCCTCAACTCTCTCCTCTTCCTCTCTCCCGGGTCTCTCTCTCGTCTCTCTCTTCTCTCTCACTCTTCTCTTCTCCTCTTCTCTCTCGTCTCCTCTCGCGGACTGTCGCTCTCTTTCCTTCTCCTTCTCGTCGTTTTTTTGTTTGCCAGCTTTATTTATTTTTTTCTTTGTTTTCTTTCCATCTCAAGAGTCACTATGAGTTGCTATTACGGATCCGTGGACCAGAGGTTATTTTCTTTTCTTGTTTGGTTAAGTAAGAAGGTAATGGATATGGAATGAAAACAGAACACTTGCTTGGATGCGGTTGATTTTGGCCATGCTCAAGATAATTGCAGTCTGGGCGTAATATATTAGGTGGACGTCGAGTGAAGGGCGTCTAACAAACGGAC
>NW_020869108.1:748690-754180 GCF_003789085.1 Penaeus vannamei | reverse complement strand
AGGCTAGCAGACGAATAGACTGTATGGTTCCTCATCAATGGCATACTGGGGCCTCACTGGGATAGGAGCCGTTTCCATAGATCTCCGACCAACTGGCGATACAATTTTTAACGTCAAATAATGGAGTATCCTGTATAAGTTGTTTCCGTTTCATAGAGAGTCGCTTTGGTGTGCGGCATTCAAGTCAAGTATAAAGACTTGATCACTGCTTGATAATCATTGCCGCACCATCCCCGCTGTAATAGAAACAGTGTTATGAGTTAAGGGCTAGAAATCAAGACATGACCTATAGAGATATGTATATTTAGGCATGTGAAATTTCAGCGTCTAGGATAAACGAAGTGGGTCAGGGGAAATCTTTAATGACCGCCCCTCGTGTGTATATGCATATATAATATATATATATATAAATATATATATATATATATATATAATATATATTAATACATACGTATGTATATATATACTGAATATGTATGTATATGTGTGTGTGTGTTTGTGGTTGTCTGGGTGAATCTATCTATTATCTATCTATCTATCTCTCTCTCTCTCTCTCTCCTCTTCTCTCTCTTCTATTAATATATAATATATATATATATATATATATATATATATATATATATATGTGGTGTGTGTGTGTGTGTGTGTGTGTGTGTGTGTGTGTGTGTGTGTGTGTGTGTGTGTGTGTGTGTAATGGTTATTAATGAAGACATTAATCAAACAACTGCATACCATTAGCCCTCAGTCATACTCACAGGCTAGTGACCTTGCCGAATCCTCCCCAGAGCTCTACCCGGACATCACACGGTGTGGACGGCCTTCGAGCGCGGCCTCATCGGCATCTCGGGCATGGTCATGTACCGGCCGGCTTGGGAAGCTACCTGTACCGCGCTCTGGAGGAGTTCGCCAAAGACAGCGTCCTCTACCTTGAGTTCAGGAGTTTTGCCTCCGGTAAGTCTTTTTTAAGTTTGGTTATTTCTGATGGGCGCCATGGACTTGGATTGTGCTGTTATATGGTGTTGGTTGTTGTGAATGTTGACGGAAGTGTATAGTGTAGGTTAATTTTCTTTTTGGTTTAGTTTGTTTTTCATGGTGGGTGAGAAAACTTGTAACTTCAAAAAACAAATTCGAAAATTTACATGAATGAATGCCCCTACCTTTAAAATAAACCCATGCTCAGTGTTGGGAAATGAGTTATTAATTTTGATTTTTTGCTCAAATCCATTACAAAATCAATCTATGAGTTGAACGGAACGGAATTGTCTCCGATTCAATCTGTGGGCATTTACCGCGACACAACCCAGCGCTTTGTGGCCGACAATCCGAATAGGTCTTGGCGCACGCTATATCTATGCGCCAAATAGGAGGTAAGCGTGGCTCTTGAGTTGTATAGATTCATGACAATTAGCTAATTGAAAACAATGAATTAGTATTTTTTCATTAACAAGTACCGACGAAAGGCCAACAATTCCCAAGCTTCATAGCAGCACATTTATTGACGAACATTCATTCAAGCATCTTCATAATGCTACACTTCATAAACCATTTTCCCTTTCTAAAAATCACTCGCAGACAGAGCGAAGACACAGTATGGGGGTACGTGGACGATGAAACAGCTGTGAGTCGTAAACACTTAAGCAGAATATCCTGACTTCGTAGCCGGTTTCGACCTCGTAGGCAGGTGGCAGGACCTCGGCTATCCTACTGAACAACTTCTTGGAGCCTCTTCTGTCCCTGTCGAGCGGCAACACGTCACATCCCTGTGTTCTATATCACGCGGGAGAAACAGGTGTGGAAGAATCGAGTTTATGAGGTAGCGCTGTTTCTTTTGTGGTATACAGTAACAAACGAAGGGACTTCAAGATTCGTGTAAAATGTACTGTATAACAGAAAAAATGAATAAGCTGTGTATTATACAATTTACATCGCATAAGCTATGTGATATACAATTTACATCACATAGCTAAAAAGGAGGAAAATCGTAGTTCTAGACCATAAGAAATCAACACAATAAACAACCTATTTTATCTCAAGCAGAAATAACTCCCTATCTTTACGCACCTTTCCCCCTGTACCTTCAGCTGGATGGGCATGTCGACTGACGAGAACCTGATCGACGCCCTCCTGCTCAACGCGTCCAGGATCGGCCACGGCTACGCCATCACCAAGCACCGCGGGCCAAGGCGCTCGCCAGGGAGAAGACGTACCCATCGAAGTGTGTCCAATATCAAACCAGGTGAGTGGGTGAGTTGAGACTGATGTAAAATTACCTATCAAACCAAGTGGGTAGGTGTAGCTGAGACATGTAAAATTACTTATCAAACCACTTTTTTGTAGTTGTGACATGTAAAAGTTACGTAAGAAAAATGTTTTCCACGCACCATTAACATGAACCTCGACGCTGCAGGTGCTGAAACTGGTGGACGACCTGCGGAACCACCCGCCGCGGCCTGATGGCAGAAGGGTTCCCTGTAGTGGTGTCATGCGACGGCCTGTCTGCCTGGGGAGCTACAGGGCTCTCCCATGACTTCTACGAGGCCTTCATGGCACTCGGAGGCGCCAAGGCTGATCTCAGGTTTCTCAAGCAGTTGGCTCTAACTCTATCAAGTAAGCGACTACAAGAACTGTCTGGTTATTTCATCCTTTATTATCGGTATATTAATTAAGCAAAGAATATATAATTATAGATCAATGTCTATCTAAAATTTCACGCATGAATATGAGATCGCTTTCGCCTCCGCTAAATATACGCCTGTACATTAGTTAGCACATGTTCTATCAATTATCCATTCATACGGGTAAATCAATAATTCCTCACCCCTCCCCTCCCCCAGATACAGCAGCCTGGACGCCAACGCGACGTCTCAGCTGAGGGACATGTGGCAGGAGAAGTGGGATGACTGGGTCACGTCCTTTGACCTTTCACCTCGCCTGACCCTCGCCTCCTCCTCGACGCTCGCCACTCCGACCTCGGCCACGGTTCCTTCGACCCCAGCGGCCACGGGGGAAGTCGAGGCCAATATCATTTAAAGAGGAAATTGGACATTAATTTCAGATTGCTTAGTCGCTCCTGGTTTTCAGTTTAAAAGTATTGGATGACTTACGAGGTAACTGGTTTCACTTGGTAATATCCGACTCGAAAGTTTGTGAAACGAAAGATTGCGATTTGTTTCTTTTCATGAAACAAATAGAAACCATAGTAACACCGGGATATCGATGGGTCATGATGTGCAAGGAGGGTTTCATCAATGTAAACATACTCTAGAAATAATTATATATGAACCTGTTGTTGTGCACATTATTTCTGAGCCAAACAAATGGTTAAATTTGACACGAGTTTCAATATTCCTGATGTGAGCTTCAGTTATTTTAATATCCGTATGCTTATAGGAGGACCAAAGGAAGATTCGTAAAGACAATATTATTGTACACAGTTGGATGTGGCTATCAAACAACATACTTTTACGACTAATTTCTAAAGACAAATATTATTGTACACAGATGTGGCTATCAAACAACATACTTGTACGACTAATATTGTCCGTTCGCGTGACTGAATCATCTGACATTTCCAGAATATGAACTTTGTAAACTGACTTTACCTTTGTATACTACGGCCGTTTGTTGAAATTGTGCCAGGCCAGACCCAATGAATTTTCCTAAATAAGACGCAGAAATAAAGGTATATCTGTCTATATATCTGATAGATATACATTTAACTATCTATTTGCCCGGTTGATATGCATGTCTACACTGATAAATATGCATTTATTTCTTTATATATGCATGTCAAGTATATGATATTCTTTGGATCAGGCCACGCACAATTCTAACAAACCGGAAGATTATATATATGTTGTGTGTGTGTGGGGGGGGGGGTATTGGCATGTTGATGCTGATTACTACGAATAATTTTAACTGAATTGGTATGGTGGGCCATGACTGGTATGTCTAAACCGCATCGATTTAAGATTATATAATTAATCACTTTCGTTTAGATGCAACATATACATATAATAAATTATGTTACAACGCACGTGCAAGACGAGACATAATGCTAGGCAAACTAGAAGGAAATGTAGAGCAAACGGCTTCACGGAATAGTCGACAGATATGAAAATAGCTTGAGGTATATGATTTTTGTTTTCTTTAGGGAAAATATACAAAGATCTATGCAGGAAATGATATAGATTTCATACTGAAAACATAGCAACCAACATTGTTATGATGATAAAAAAAATAAATAAAGGATTCTAAATACGCTTCCACCAAGAAGAAATATAACTAGAGACAAAAAGCAGAGGATGTAAAAACTATAATCCATGTAAAAATGGTAAAATAACTATGAATAAATGTGATAGTAAAAGTAATATTTTCCACCGCAAACGCTTAAAAAGAGTGCAGCACATTATAGATGAGTGTTATATATAAAAAAAATTTATATACTTGATACTCTGCTACCTTTAAATCACATGATGCAGTATATATATACATACATACATACATACATATATATACACACACACACACACACACACATATATATATATATTATATATATTATATATAATATATATATAATATATATGTAATTTGGAAATGCAACCCCACACCATTTCTTGGGTGAATAGAATAATTGTCCAATAGCTTTCGTCGTGTTTCGAACGAATCTAGGACTTATGTCTTCGCAAACGAAGTGCAACTACGATATCGGTCTCGATAGCTGGGGAGGGCATACTAGACCTACATATCTGGGAATTTCGAGAAATATCGGTAGAATACTAGTAAGGATAGTATAAATAACGGTAATTTTCTATATTACCTTCGCCTCTCCGATATCGACGATTTTGGTATCGTTTGGATTCCTCTCACTGTCCACATTGCAAATATAGTTTTTATTGCGCAGAAACCCCCGTTAGCGACAAACTTGGCCCCGATAGCAGGGAGGGCATGGAAGGTTCCAGGGAAAATGCGGGTTAAATAACACTAATAATATAGACTGTGAAAATAACCATGGTTATTCACATGACCTTCCATTGCAGGGGCTGCCGCTCCCAACCCCCGCCGAATCTAGTTCGTGTGCGCTCTATCCTGCCGTAAATATGTGGTGGAAATTTTGTTTCCTTGGCGGGGGTTGTGGGGGGGGGATCGCAGGGTGCGCAGCCCCCTGTAATGGAAAGTCATGTGAACAACATGGTTATTTTCAGTGGGCTATAATATTAGGGTAATTTTCTATATTATGTCCGCCGCTCCGACATCGTCGACCCTGCTATCGGGGCCAAGTTTGTCGCTAATGGGGGTTTCCGCGGAATAAAACCTACATGTTTGGATTGTACAGAGTGAGAGGAATCCAACGATACCAAAATTGTCGATATCGGAGTGGCGAAGGTAATATAGAAAATTACCCAAAATCTTCATCTCGTATGTTCCGGCAGGATAGAACCCGGGCAAACCAGGTATCTGACGCGTTTTCAGATACCGGCCCCCACC
>NW_020869108.1:726190-731190 GCF_003789085.1 Penaeus vannamei | reverse complement strand
CCGTGGCGTAGCATCACTATGGTGCCACTGTCTGTCATCCTATAACCCCGCGTGGTGGATTTATACAACAGATGGTTCTGTTGTTACATTTGAGCAAGTTCCTTAGATGCACTTTGATAAGTTACATCTGGTCACATTAGAGATATGTAAATAACTAGTTGATGAATAGGGCTATAATAATACACTAACATAGTACACTATCAACATGGAAGTGTACTGAATAAAATAAAGAGAACCCAAAATATAGAGCGCTGAATCCATGAAACTGAGTCGTAAACATTTGTGGGTCTCCGATGCTGGTCATGTTAATGCAGTTTAAATAAGGTTAGGTAGTCTCACGCCAACAAACACACTAGTGATCTACTGTTTAGGAACTAAGGTAGTGGTAGGCAATATATTATAAATTATTTACAAAGAGAGGTTAGTGATCCACGTTATGAATCATCTGTATAGCGTAAGTGAAATTCTTATGGTTTTATTAATATAATTACTCTCTCTCTCTCTCTCTCTCTCTCTCTCTCTTCTCTCTCTCTCTCTCTCTCTCTCTCTCTCTCTCTCCTCTCTCTCTCTCTCTCTCTCTCCCTCCCTCCTTCTCTCTCTCTCTCTCTCTGTCTGTCTACGACATACTTAATACTTCTGTCACTGGCTCTGTATTTCACATTCTCTCCATTCCTCACTCTTTAAAAAATATCTCCCATACATTCCTTCTCCCTTTTCTCTCTCCTTCTATTGCATGTCGTTATTTCTCTCTTACAGGTAATATGAAGTTTGGATTCACATTTTGGAAGAAGAGTTAGTGAAAATTTGGCTAGATAATTAGTCTTTTTGGGAACAGAAAAACTGAATATTCAGAAATATTGTAATGTAAACAGGGATGCTATACAACGAATAGAATTGTAGTAAAACTTTCGGAAATTGTAGACATTAGAATCTGATTATGAAGGAAAATAATTTCCCACTGCTTCCAGTTAGTTCGGTCCGGTCCCCCCTTCCACAACTGCATTGTTGACGTAAATGAATGAACAAAATGAAAAGGGATTCATTCACTCACTCTGTAAGGGACTGAGTGTTCGGTTTGTGTTATCTTCATCAGATAACTGCCAGCAGTTAATTGTAGTCCGGATTAAAGGCATTTTTTTCCTCGGAAACTTCCTACATCTTAGGATTAGGCAAAACAGTAACAGAGAATCTGATTTTAATTGTGCGTAACACTGAAAGAGCGTGTGAGATTATGCATGCTTGAATAGCCAATAGACGCAATGTCCTGGATTTAATGCATTTCGGATTAAACCTTCATTAACTTAATAAGATCCCTGATCAAGACCGTACAAAAGATAGGCAATCATATGTTGCTTTCGTAACCTGTCATTGGATATTCACCAGAAGAGATTATATAATGGTACTATTAACGCTGCTGTTGAAGACATCTGTTTATGCTTATTTTCTGGGGCTCAGAAAAAGTGCAAGGCGGATATGTGAAGTTCTGTTACATCTCATAAAACGCTGTTGTTACCCATAAACCTTTCACAGCGAAACTTATATCTCTCTTGGTTTCCTCTTCTTGTGTTTGTTTTTTCATCTTCTTATCTGTTCTCCATTTGCAATAAAAGAAGGCTCTTGCAGACTACAGTAGACGGTGAACTATTACGAAAATTACCAGCACACTATGCAACGGCTCAACAGACAGCCTCAAGGACAGGATCTTCCTAACAACGTAGGACATATCTCCTGTCCCTGGCTGTCTCTCAGCCCGACAACCCGAAACTGACGAAGAAAGCCGGGTAAGCTGCTGCTACTCCCCCTCCCGCTGTGCCTGAGGAGGTGCTCCTGGTCTGTACTTATACACAGGAAGGCGCCGCACATTGCGTTTGTATTACACACGCATGTACACACACGCCTCTCTTCTTCCCTTAGGTAATAAACGCTAAATTGTGTTAAGTGTTTAACAATTGCCATTCAGAGTACAAAAAAGAACCAAGCCACTGCAAGGGAAAGATTAAACTTGATATACAATGAAAATATCCGCGTGCGTTGATTCATTCGGGAAATTTTGTTCCGTTTAAAAGCTTTAAAGCGCACTAATTGTTAAATTCATTTGCGATACGTTAATCCGCTGGATTGTTAAATCTCTTTGGGCTTTGTGCTGTCAGTGTAGCATTTTATTGTGCAGATAACAATTAGTATAAATTTACACTGAAAGAAAAAATGTGTTCAATATGAGGTTAAAAATATGTGCATATATGAATAGAAAATTATTGCTCACTGCTCTATCTTAAGCTCCTATAATGCATTCTTGTGTATCTTCCAAGCAATCAGTGTTGGTACCTAGTATGTTGAACTAGCTTCATATGTCGAGCCATCATGCAAAATATGCGGTGTTTGTATAAGCCGACAGGAAATTCATTCTAATTATAATTCTGTTGTTTTCGTCCATCAACTCCGAGAGACCCCCAACCATCTCTTACTTACTAAAACAAATATGTGTCAAAATAGAGGATTAATATAGAAAAAATGCCTTCCAACTTTTGCTGATTTGATCCCACTATCAAAGTAAACGGACCCACAGTCAAAATGGACTATGAACTAACACTTTCATATAAATATGTTTTCTCTCTCTTGTTAGTTCCGCAAACACCGAGATTCACGCAGATGCCGCAGACATGAGTTCCAGTCACACCTCTTTTGAAAAAAATATAAACATCTTTCAACTCATATCCGTAACGCCGGCAGGACGACGACCTAGCAGAGGCTGCCTCGGTGCCCGGGCCTCGACCCTCGTGCCCTGGAGCCTCGAAGACTGGACCAGAACCGGACGCTGAATCGAGTGATTCGACTGGTGCAGAACCGCTTCCCGTTGATGACTGGAGGGCGTGGCTTGGCTTCAGGAGGCTTCCTCACTAGGCGTCGGAGTGGGAAAGAGCGGCGGCCTTTGCTAGGTGAACACCACCTGGCTGTAGACGCGGTGTCTGCGGGCAAGGGAGGCTTCAAGGGCGGGGCATGGCGACATTGTGGCCGCCTCCAGGAGTCTGTGGGAAGAGAAATGGGCGTTAGTCTTCACATGCAAGAGACTATTGCTTCTCACTCCAGTGTCCACCCTCTTTCTAACGCGAGTGAAAATATGTTTTCCACATTACTTATAACATCTGATGTGCACTGTACCTCACACCACCGCTCAGAGTATAACAGAGCATGTACATCCTACTCCAGTTGTGCAACACGCTCCAGGCCACTTGCATCAAAGCACACCCATTCTACAACGTCACAAAACTATCTGCGAATCCTTTCCATGTAGTCACTCTACCCTAATCATAATTTTACCTTATAATGTTCCAACTTGCCTACAACCATCACAAAGTTTGTGCAACAGCATGAACTCTACTCGGCCTCGAAATTTCCATAAGCTGACAGCTTGCTTTATCTACACCAACACACAAGCGCACTAGACCTCTCTCGCAGCAGCTGCACGTTATACAGTTAAATGTGACATCTATCCCTTACAACACTTTATTATTTCATTCATAAAACCCAGTTATTATCAGTCTTCATCTTTACGTATTCCCAATGTCTACAGATCCCTTGCCTACAGGAATAATAACTATATACGGTATTATGCATACTGCTTTAGGAACATTATGTCTTTCACCTTTTAACAGTCCTCACACTTCGGTGCTAAAGCTGCGTGTGTTATATCCTGTGAGTACTTGCTCTTGTACAGCATTGCACAGTTATTATTAGAGTGAGGGGGTCAGAGCGCCATCCTTTAACAAAACAAAGGTTAGTAAATGCTACCCTGTTTGATGCTGATTACTAAGTACATACGGCGACAGCGTTCTAACTGCGTCAGTGACAACGTCTAATAACCCTAATGATGCTTAGAACATTTTGTAGCCATCGGGAACCAGCGATGGAATCACACCTGCAACCAGCGACATGGAAAAGGAAAACCCAGACAACAACACGAGCAAGTTATCCGTTACTACCTTGACAGCCCCCTGCCTTTGCTGCGCCTCTGGAAGACCGAAGCAAAGAATCACCTA
This sequence comes from Penaeus vannamei, assembly GCF_003789085.1. Lineage (NCBI taxonomy): Eukaryota > Metazoa > Arthropoda > Malacostraca > Decapoda > Penaeidae > Penaeus > Penaeus vannamei. The sequence goes on along the minus strand of NW_020869108.1, from coordinate 727,153 downwards.
CAATATGTGATTTTTTGTAAAACTGTTTATTCGGAGGACTTTCCCGAGTCAGATAACACTTCTTAGCGCGATTTTACCATGAAACATTCTACCTCAAGTTCATGCGTTGGTTTATACAGTCTAATTCCACATCAAAACCTCAGTGTATATAGATAAACCCGGCTCACTGGCGCGCAAGAAACTAAATATAAAGCGAAAACAAATGAGAACAGCACCGCAAAGGAAATGATGGAGAGGTAAGAATTTTGATGATAGGAAAATGTCAGAGGCCGCGATACGGGGTCTCAGCGTGTGGGTGTTTAGACAAATTAGTTAACCCCATGGTAAGACAGGGCACGCCTGGCCCCGTGCCATTAACCCTGCCCCCCCTTCCCTTGCCCCCGCGCTAAGGGATCGCGTCATGACATGGGTTCTTAATGGAACGACATATGGAGGGGTGCCAGTTGGTTTAGGCTGGGCCGGGCGCCGCTCGCCAGGGCCTGCAGCCCCCGCGCCAGGATCCGGTTTGGGGGCTTTCTTGCGAGGCTCCGCTGTCTGACTGCTCGCCGCGTCTGTCTGTATGCTCCGCCTTCTCTGTGCTTCTTTATCCGCTTGTCAGTCTCTTTCCTTTCTCTCTCTCTCTCTCTCTCTCTCTCTCTTTCTTCCTCACTCTCTTTCTCTGTTTCTCCCTCTCAGTCTCTTTCTCTTTTACTTTCTCCCTCTGGCTTTATCTTTATCTCTTCCTCTCCCTTTCGCTATCGATCTCTCTCTCTTTGTTTCTTGTGCTCCCTTTCTTTCGCCTCCACTCTCATTCTCTCGCTTTCTCCCTCTCCTTTCCTTTCTCTTTCTCTCTCGCTCTCTCCCGGTCTTTCTCGTTCTCTCCTTTGCTCTCTCCCTCTCTCTTTCTCTCACTCACTATTTCTTTCTCTCGCTTTCTCCCTCTCCTTCTTTCCTTTCTCTTTCTCTCTCGCTCTTTTTCGTTCT
>NW_020869108.1:712092-726090 GCF_003789085.1 Penaeus vannamei | reverse complement strand
AGCCGAAAGGGGAAGAACGAGAAGAAATAAAAAAAGTCGGACTGGATGACGAGAGATGGAGGGGGATAAGGAGGAGAGGGAGGGGAGGAGGGGAGCAGAGAGGGGAGAAGGGAGAGAAAAGAGAGGAAGAAGAAAGGGAAGACGAGGGGTGGGAGCTGAAGGAGGGAGGGAGAGAGGGAAGGGAAAGGAAAGGAGGAGGGAGAGCGGAGAGGGAGAGAGGGAGAGGTGGGAAAGAGGGGAGGAGAGAGAAAAGGAGAGGAGAGGAGAAGAGGAAGAGAGGAAGGGAGGAGGCGGGAAAGAGGGGAGGAGAAGGGGGAGAGGAGGGAAGGAGGGGAAGAAGGAAGGAGGGAAGGAAGAGACAGGAGGAGAGACGAGAGGAAGAGAAGGAGGGAGGGAGGGAGAAGGGGAAAGGTAGGAGGGAGGAGGGGGAAGAGAAGGAGGAGGGGAGGGGGGAGGGGAGGAGGGAGCGGAGGGGGCGAGGGCTGGGGGAGAGAGGGAGGGAGAGCGGGAGAATGGAGAGGGAGGAGGGGAGAGGGGAGAGGGAGGGGGGAGAGGAGGAGAGGGGAGGGAGAGGAAGGACCGGAGGGAAGAAGGGGGAGAGAGGAGAGAAGGAGGGGAGAAGGGAGTGAGGGGGGAGAAGAGGGAGAAGGGGGAGGGCGGGGAGTGGGGGAGGGGAGGGAGGAGGGGAGGGGCGAGAAGGAAGAGGGAGAGAGAGGAGGGGGAGGAGGGAGAGAGGGAGAGAGGAGAAGAGGGTGGGGGAGAGTGGAGAGGAGAGGGGGATCGGGGAGGGGGAGGGGACAGGGAGGGAGGAGCAGAAGGGGAGGAGGGGGGAGAGGGGGGGAGGAAGAGAAGGAGAGGGAGGGAGAGGAGGAGGGGAAGGGAGAAAGGGGGAAGAGAAGCAGAGGGAGCGAGGGGGAGGGGAGATGCGAGAGGGAAGGGAATGGAAGGAAGGAGAGAGGGAGAGAGAGAGGGGAGGGAGGGATGGAGGAGGAGGAGTAATTAATGCGACACCCTGATGTAGGACGGAAGGGGGAAGGGAGACAGGTGGAAGGAAAAGAGAAAGGGGAGAGGAGAAAGAGGAGGGGGGGGGAGAGGAAACCCAAGATGAGGCCGAACAGCACGATCCGTGAGTTGAAGCCTTGTACAATCGGTACGGTTTAATGCGCGCAAGGGGATACGCGAGGACGGAGGTCCCGCGAACACAACTGTGACACGGATAGTTGAGTTTAGGTGAGAGAGGATGATCACCAGTTGACCGTGAGGAAAATCAGGCGGGAAGGGAGAGGAAGGGGAGTAAAAGAAAGGGGGAAAAGGGAGGGGGGACGCGTCGAGACGGGCGAGGGGAGGAGGGGAGGGGAGGGTGGGGGGAAGAGAGGGGGGACGAAACGATAGGGAGAAAGGTGGAGAACCACAGTGACCAGACGGCGGAGACGTAGAGGCGGAAGGCTTAAATGTGTGAATGGACGTTAAGGACGTTTGAGCGATGCCGGAGCACGCGGGGACGTTGCACATCCGCGAGCGAGGGCGATCCGAAAATGATGACGGGGGGAGGGGAGAGTGAGGTCGGATAGAAATGAGGTGGTGCATGGATAATAAGGCTGAAGTGGGGTGACTGGACCAGGTGGAGTTAGAGAGAGGTGAGATTATGTTGCCGAGGGCGAGATACGCATGTGGGTACGGGAAAAAATCGCGAAGTAATTGCTGGAGAGCGGGATGGGGGAGAGGGGAGGAGCAGGGCAACAGCGCCAAATGCCCGAAGGAGGATGCGTCAGCAGTGAAACAAATGTTCCACGGCTGTTAGGGACCCCGTCGCCAAATGCGTGTGAACCAGTGGACGTTAGGTGGGAGGCGCGAGTTGAGATAAGGGGGGCCGGGAGGAGATCTGTGGGGGGGAGAGGAGAGGAACGAGGCCTTTGACAAACGGACAGGACGAGAACAGTGAGAGAACCGGAAAGCGACGAAGGTGAAAGTCGATGCTGTCAGGTGGTGGGCAGATTACCGTTAGGGCGAAAGGAGCGCACAACAGCCTGGAGAAGGAAGCCCAGCGAAGAGGGGGAAAGCGCGGGCATTTAGACCCGGCATACGCATATAGAGCTTGCGGAGGGGATGAGATTCTAGGGAGGTAAACACCATAATTACCGGGGATTTAACAACAGGCGCGTGGTGATAGAGGCACCAAACAAATATGTGTGTATGGGGGCGCGTTGCGGCCAGAGCGTGAGTTGCCGCTCGAAGCGCAGCCCAAGGGCAAGAGCAACGCCGTAGGGTGGCCCAGGGGTTAGGGCGGCGAAAGGTGGCGTATGAATGAGAACAGGAAGCGTTGGCGTTCCATGCGGTGCGGGTCATGGCGTATGGAGATATGTGAGAGCACTGACACGTTTGACAGGCTAGGTTGGGAAACGGAAGGTAGACAGGCGCAAGCTAAGATGGATGAGGCGTTTTAATGCGGACAGGGAGAGAAAGAGCGGCCAGCCGAGGAGAAGATGGTCGAGGGAGTGTCGAGAGAGCGAAGGGGTTCGGGGGAGGTGGGACAGAAGGAAGGGGGGAGAGGGGGAGAGAGTCGACGGAGGGAGGAGGAGATGGAGAAGGCGGGGGAGGGAGTGAGAGGGGAGGGGAGGAGGAGAGGGGAGGAGGGTAGGAGAGACGGAGTGCAAGAGTAAGTGAGAGAGCACTTTGAAACGAGAGGTATCAGTCTGTGGAGAGATTGGAGGTGACCGAAAAGGGCGATATTGGAGGAATGAGGTGAAGCCCTGAGCTTTGGAGAGAGGTGGGAGAGAGAGATAGTGTGATGTGGATGGGGAGGATATAAGACGGGATGAGATGATGAGAGGAGAGACTAGGAGAGAGAGAGAGACGAGAGAGTAGAGAGAAGAGAAGAGAGAGAAGAGAGAGGAAGAGGTGAGAGAGAGAGGAGGAGCAGAGAGAGAAAGAGAGAGAGAAGAGAGAAAGAGAGAGAGGGAGAGAGAGAGAGAGAGAGAGAAGAGAGAGAGAGAGAGTGGAGGGAGGGAGGAGAGGGGAGGAGAGGGGAGGAGAGAGAGGAGAGAGAGAGAGAGAGAGAGAGAGAGGAGAGAGAGAGAGAGAGAGAGAGAGAGAGGGAGGAGGGAGAGGGAGGAGAGAGGGAGGAGGGAGGAGGGAGGGAGAGAGGAGAGAGAGAGAGAGAGAGAGAGAGAGAGAGAGAGAAGAGAAGAGAGAGAGAGAGAGAGAGAGAGAGAGAGAGAGAGAGAGAGAGAGAGAGAGAGAGAGATACATGTGTGATATACAGCTATAATTAGCCTCTTGTGAAAAGTTTCAGGAATTTTGACTCACCTATCCATGCCTCTAAACGAGCACATGGCTGTGTCTTCACAATGTCTGGTGGATCGACTGGGATATTTAAGCACAACACCAATGCTACACTAACTGTTTTCATCTGGAAATAAGAAAGTAAATTAGATTAAAGGAAACAAAAACATCTTCAATATAGCTACTTTTAATCCATTCACACCCTGTGGTACATTATCCAACCATAGAACAAATTTTACTTATGTTAGATGACATCTTGGTATGCCATGAGTTGGGATGATGGGCTCCTGGTCATGAGCCAGACAATAGCCCAAGGACAATGGGGTGTGTCCTAATGCACCCTAACACTGTCAAACTTTAGCTGAAATTTTACCACTGTGAGTGAGTTCATACTGAAGCTTGGTAACTCCCTGGGATCCTCACAGGTTTTGTCATTTTAGTTTCTGCAACAACATAATATCCATGTAGCAGCTTTGACTTCAATTACACTCTGGAAAACACTCTCCTTTCTTACTTTCAAACACAAGCATACAAAGAAGAAAAATTAATAGTGTTGCATGTTTTATTGATCACACAGACATATATTCAGAGGGAATCATACATCTGCCATGATCAAAAGTACCTTGCACCTTATAACAACATTAATTCTCTATCTATCTTCTGAGCACTGAGATGTCAATCAAACATTTTTTGTTTGCAAACATCAAAAAAAAGGGAGGGATAAAGAGAAGACAGAGATGCATAAAGAGAGAGAGAGACAGGGAGAGAGGGGAGAGATGTGATCTTTCAAAGCTACATTCAACAATATATATATATATGTGTGTGTGTGTGTGTGTGTGTGTGTGTGTGTGTGTGTGTGTGTGTGTGTGTGTGTGTGTGTGTGTGTGATATAGTGTGTGTGTGTGTGTGTGTGTGTGTGTGTGTTGTGTGTGTGTGTGTTGTGTGTGTTGTGTGGTGTGTGTGTGTGTGTGTTGTGTTGGTGTGTGTGTTGTGTGGTGTGTGTGTGGTGTTGTGTGTGTCTTTTTTTGTGTGCATGTGTTGAATTCAGATGAACTAGATTGCACGTGCAAGTACAACGAAGAAAGAACAGGAAAACACACACTGAAGCCTTTCACTAATGCTTCGTACGGCTATGCCCTGAGAATCATTAGTGAAAAGCCTTTCGCATTATTCTGTGTGTTTCTCTCGTTCCTCCGATTCGTTGCTCCTATTGTATGTGCTGTGCATGTGTGTGTCTCATTCAACGTATACCATATATATATATAATATATATATTATATGGTGTGCATTATATTGTTTGATGTGTTGTGTGGTTTACTTTGTGTGTGTGTGTGTGGTGCTGCGTGTGTGTGTGATGGTGTCGCTGTTGCTGTGATGGTGTGGTCGTGTGGTGTGATGTGTGGTGTATTGTGTGTGGTGTGTGCTGTTTTTATGTGCTGATACCCCTTAAATGTGTGTGTGTGTGTTGTGTGTGTGTATGTGTATTGTGCTGGTGTGGTTGTGTGTGTGTGTGTGTGTGTGTGTGTGTGTGTGTGTGTGTGTGTGTAGTGTGTGTGTGTATGTGTGTGTGTGTGTGTGTGTGTGTGTTGTGTGTGTGTGTGTGTGTGTGTGTGTATGTGTGTGTGTGTATGTGTGTGTGTGTGTGTGTGTGTGTGTGTGTGTGTATGTGTGTATGTGTGTGTAATGTATGTGTCTGTACATGCACACATACATATATACATATATACATACATTACATACATAAATATACAATACATTATACATAACATAATCTACATATATATATATATATAATATATATAGTATTCATATATATATATATACTATAGTATATCAACCATACATACACATATTTGTTTCCTACTGTTTCTAAAAGTATAAAAAACATAAAACATAGAGGCCATTGTATTGCTTAAGAACCAGTTATGCCTGTATTTTTGAGACTGCTGCAGAGAAAGCAGCTATATGGGGAAACACATATGAAATAAGAATATAAAAGTGATCTTATTACAAGGTCTGTTACAGACACTTATCTGCTCTGAGGTTGAATCAAGAAAGTTATTCTATCTTTTCCCTATGACTAATTTTGAACTACACTCAATAGTATGTGGAACAATATAATGAAAGAGATGTTTATGGCTGAACACACAGCAATCTTGTAAATTTGATAAGATTACAAAAATAACAAGGTTGGGATGAATTAGAAAATATATATGTACTGATCCTGTATTTTTTTAACCCTTTCACGTATTTATAATGACCAAATGCCTGAGAAAAATCTGATGCTGCATATCTGTGATGAATGCTTATGATGGCTTCATCAAATTACCAGCCAACTACATGAAAGGGTTAATAATTATAAAAAAAAAAAACACTAGCTATAGTGGTGACCAAGGGATCAACAGCTAGGTTATGCATTTTGTAGAAAATAATTATGATAGTTACATTTACTGCTCTTCATCCAGTGGGAACAGTCTGGATCCCAATGGCTGGGGAGGGCATGAAAGAGAACAGGGAAACTGTAGGGTAAAGGGAGGGGGGAGGAAGGAACCAAATACTAATGAACCAAAAAATTACAAAATATACTTATAGTGATTCTGTAATAACACAAAGATGTTGAGCAGCCTGTGACTTAGACTTGCCAACAAACAAATAAATTGCCATGGCCTTTGGCCCTTCAGGCATCTACTGGTATGTGGCTCAGGGTCTAACAAGAGTTGTAATGTAGTAATCCAGGTGTGAATTTACACATTTCATTTGATTTTTGTCTAATCTAGTCTTTACCCTGTAATTTTCTTGTTTCTTGTTCTCTTTTATGCCTCCTCAGACTGCTACTTTAGCGTGATAATACTAAACATAAATCCTTAAAATAAATTGCTTGTAGCATGGCACTGCTATTCTCAAAATTTCAAAAACTGATATAACAATACTGGGCAACTGGCAGAAAAAAGTAGACAAGCAAGCTGAGGGTTCTATCAAGCTCATCCACTTTTATCTTAAAACATGTAGCCTCATTGCAGCCTTACTGAAAACTATAACCTGGACTTTGTGGCTGAGTACTTGGATTATAGTGGGAATTAGTGAGCCAATGCCAGGGGAAACCTTTTATTACAGGAATTATTAGGCAAATTTGGCACTGAAATTTAATTTCCTTTCTGTACTACTAGAATGTGATGTTCCTGTACACTTGGAAGCAAAATGAAATAGTGTTAAAACATTAAGCAGTAAGGTATAAAACATCTCCAAAAGAAAAAATGAGCAAAAATACTTCTATTCTCATTTCAGCATTTTAATATGGGGCATAATTTTTTGTCTCCTTTACATATGCTAGGAAAACTCCTCATCTCTTTAAAAATTTAGTGTTGGTCATACAAGCTGCATGTAGTGGGCATGGCATGAAGTGGTGACAGCTAAAATGCCATGCCAAGCCAAGGAGGTGGGCTCATATACATGCAAATTTCCATGAAAGGTGGAGCTTCCTGGTGTGACTTCTCCAGGATAGTCAGACAGTTATCAACAGCATGGGATATACTAGGGCTGCTTAAGATGAGAAGCAAGCAAGCACAGAGCAATAAGTAGTTCAATAATTGCAAAGATGATAAAGAAGACCTGGAACAGATAGCTGAGGATTCCACAAATGAACATTTCACCAAACAGGCAGCAAGCAGATAAAGGTGAAGTATATGCATTACAGACACTGACAGTAATGATAATAAAGGGGAAAAGTGTCAGCATTCCTTGAGGCATATGTGAAGGTATAGCAAGCAAATGCTTAAATTTGTATAGAATTTTACATGAAAAGGCTTGACTGTCATAAGCTATAAGCCATTACAAGTAATAAACCTGTTGCCATGATTTTTCATGCTAAATAGGGAATTAATGGTAAAGTGTGAATGGTAAAAATATAATCAGTAATAATAAAAATCTAGGACAAAATTTACACAAAAAATATTATCTAATAAAAATAATGCTGAATTTCATAACAAAATAGCATACACATCAATAAGAGTATGTATTGGCAATGATGAGTTGTTTGCAGTAAAGGAAATAAACATACGTGAATTTCTTTGCCTTTTGGAAAATAATTTTTGTAGCATTATCAGACTCTAGGCAAATAATTGTGCCTGTGTAGAAACATGAATAACTCTCTCTCCAGTTTACTGGTTTCTCCCCTTCCTCAATTTTGAATGTTCACTTTTCAGGATATACAATGAATCCAGAGCAGTCTCTGGTCCAATATCTCTAGGAAAAATCGGAACTGACATTTTCATTAGACAGATATCTTCCTTAACTCATTGGATCTGGATGCTTCACTGCCATCACATGGTCCAAAATATGGGTATTCTGCTTACTTGAGTGACCACTCTGTTGGGCGTGCTGCTTGTCACACGCGAACACTTGTGTGTGATGACTCTATGCCTTGCCTTTGCAATGTTATGTTCTCTTTTTCAGCATAAGCATTTTTTTTTTTTTTTTTGCCATTTTCTAATGTCTATATTTAACATTTGATCTGCTTTATGGATAGGGTAACAGATTGTCCTTAAGAGGACTGTCCCGGAGGTTGAAAATTTCTGAGTCAAACTGAGTTAGCTAGCGTATTGTATAGGTGCATGAATGAGGAAAAACCAAACGACTATTAAAGCCCAGCTATGGTTCTCGGGCAGCACATGCGAGACCTGCTAAACACCTGGGGAGACACACCACTAATGAGTGCCCAGGTACATCTATGTGGACTTTTGATTGTTGCAATTATGCATAAGGCATTTGATTATGACATTGTGCATAGATGTGAGTTGTGAATCTTCAAAGAACACTTTTATACCAATATCAGAAAAAAATTATATCAGTGATTTATGACAAAACATTTTATGAAATATGTCTTTAAAACACGCACGCACGCACACACACACACACACACACACACACACACACACACACACACACACACACACACACACACACACACACACACACATGTATGTTTTGTGTCCTTTTACATATGAAATATGTTTCCATTGAGACTACCTGGTAATATGTTGTACTTATGAAGTAATCTGTATGTATACTGAGTACGAAGCACTAATGTTTGAAAATAGCCGTATAAGTAAGGATTAAAATATTTCTGTTAGACTGCTCAATGGTCGGTACATTACAGCATTAGTAAATTTTATTTGAATAGAAATTGCTTGTTTCCGCTGTAAAGGGCAATTCAATACGGAGGATACCTAAAAGTTAGATTTTTGAACTTTGGAGATATAAGTGAGATACCGATTATTTCACATTGAAGATGATAGTACAAAGTAATACCAGTTCTGAAATAAAATCTATATGGAAATTTGAACTCGTTAGTGTTGAAAAAGCTATCGCATCCGTTTCGTGTATTTCCGATAAAAAATATCATGTTTAGATGTTACCATAGGTCTTAAGTACCATAAAGACGCAAATATCAAACCACAACTAGGCGTCTGCATATCTTTATACATTTCTTAGTAAAGATAATGGGTTCAAATGACTAATCACCACCTCTACACTCATTTCTCATTGCAATCTGTTACTACTGACAATTATCAAAGAAAATGATTTGATAGGGGTAACTAATATATTTTATTCCTTTATATATAAAAGTTGATGTAGGCATACTGAATGAGGATGATTAGTTTTTTAAAACTTTATGTGTATATGTTTACATACATATGATCCTCCTCGAAAAGTATAACATCATTACATTTAGCTTAAAATAACAGAGATAACAAACTTTGGCAAGTGTCCAAAACATAGAATGCCATATATCATAGTTTTCATGCTATTCAATTACATCCTGTATGGTCATGGAAATGCCATCCTCCATGGAGCCAGCACTCTTCCACTCATGGCTCATGGACAGTATATTCCACACTCACTTATATATGGAAATAATGCAGAAGCCCCTTCCTAAGTAAAAAATGAGTTTAATCAACCTCCATGAGCCTTTTGCACTCGTTACAACTCATCCACCCCTCAAGCCAATTTTTTTCATGGTGTGATGGTCACAACATCCAGGTTATAGGGGTTAAACAAAAGTCCTCCCACGCCAATACTCTGTAAATAGACTGAAGGGATTTGACACGTGGTTGACATTAGCCATACAGAGGTTTGTTTTATCATTTATTTTCTGTAAATTTATTTTTTGCATTATCAAAAGCAATAGTCACAATTGGCATATAATCTCACTGCATATTCTACCTTTTAATTTCCTGTTTATTTAAGTAGGCCATCCATTTTCCTTGTTGGTCGATTAATGTCATACTTCATTGAAAAAACTGATATGTTAATTTTTTCCTTATGAAATTTCAAAATCTTATGAATGGTTTTGTGTAAAGCACAACTACATTATAATGCCCTGAATATTTTAGGAAGACTTTTGATAGTCGGACAACTGCCATATCTACCAAGACTGGCATCTGAAATAAGTCTGTGATAATGAAAGTGTTAAACAAGCAAAATGATCACTGATAGGACCAGTTGCTGCCTCCACATACAGAAATGAATGAGACCTGTCACAGATGGGTCAAGGTCATAAGCCACTCCTTGTCAATCTGTTACAAAGGGCACTGACAGGTTCACACTAAAGGAATAACCACTTGGGTGATTTACCGAAGCAAATTTCTTATTTGCATGTGTGCTCTGAAAATGTAGATTTTATATGTCCTTTGATGTGCACTGACAGATTACAGGTGTATGGATTGTATTGTTTGGAAGAGCTTGTGCATGCATGATGCAGTATTCATACTAAAAATATTGCACTATGCATTTTATTGTGTAGAAGTTATTAGACTACTAATTATGTAGCAGCTTTGTATTTTCATAAAAAAATGCTGTTTATCATTTATCATACTGAAAGTGGGCCAAAAGCCTTGGAACATGGGCAGTGTGATAGTGATATCACTGACCAGAAGATATTCAAATTTATTAAAACCTCATTCCACTTGTTCTCACTTACCTTCCCCTATTTGTAACATTTTCAAATATATAAAGTTGTATATATATATATATTTTTTTTTGTATAAGACAATTGGGCCTTCACAAATATCTATAACATCAAATTATTTCTTGTGTGATGAAAGGGAATCTGAAGATTATTTCCATCACAACCAAAGCCTACAATCTTGATATGATTGTCTCCATAGTAAGGGAAGGCATGAAGTGTATCAGGGAAATTGTACAGTAAAACAGGATGAAATAGAATGAATGTAGCATGAAAAGGCATGAAAACCTACAAAATAAATATATAAGTAAATCAAATTACATTAAAATCAGAATTAAAATTTCAGTCAAAATCAGCTAATGCAACTTTACAGATGTGCCTGCCATTATTGTAAGTCTACAGGCTGATGTGGCAACTTTCTGTGGTTGATGTATCCTAACTATATAGGCCAAGTTACCCCACCTATCTCCCCAGACATAGGTAATGCTCCCTGGACCCATGCTGTACTCTAGCTTAATGTACTCTAGCAATGTACTCTAGCTTAATAATCCCTAGCCAGGGAGCTTCACCCCTCAGACTCCCATGTCGTTATACAATGCATCCTAACCATATGCACAACTTAATGCCAAGCCCCCTGTACACGTTCATTAACATAGCCAAAGCAAATGGGATATGCAATTTTGCTGCAGCAAATAAAAAAAAAAACTTTTATTTGTTTGTACAAATCAAAGAATGATACCTGTACTTCAAAATATAAGTTGCTCTCTGAAAACCACACACCTTTATATAAAGAAACATTGAGCTTTTCTTTGGTTAAAGCAATAATCTGAATTGCTTTGTATCTAACAGTACTTTTTTCAACACTTGGGAGACTTGATGAGTTCAATATTACATGGTTATGGTTACCAATGTTTACTTCTTCTACACAACCCCAATAGTTTTAAAAATAGACTATAATTAGCAAAACACAGTAAACAAAACATTTTTTGCGGTCTTCCACATTAAAAAAAAAAAGTGACAAAAAAGTACAGAAGCCAAAGGTTACTGTAAAGAATTAAATAGGAATTGTTAGAGTACATTAAATAATATCATGATATCAAAAGCATACATAAAATACATATATTTGGAAAAACAGACACTGATAATCACAAACTATTTGACATTTTGCAATTACTTCCTATAACTAATACTAGTCCACACTCTGTAAACATGATGAACTAATTAGAAAAAAAAAATGTAATCTTCTCCATTATCAGTTACACATCTTAGCTTTTGATTTCTGCATGAAATGCCATATAAAAGTGTCTCAGATTTCAACAGGGTAACAAATACTATCCACACTTTACCATGAAAGCCTGGTTGTCATGCACTGTTATTATATCCAAACTTTTATAAGAAGTAAAGAACACAGACACAATTATAATATTTATATACATATATAATTTAGCAAATATGTGCCTTGAAGTATGTTTCATTTAATAGGTATGCTATCAGAGCATGCTAATAAAGTGAAATGTGTGTACGTGAAAAAAGTAGATTTTGTGAAAACTTTGTAACTGTGATATGCACCTGTACGGAAAATCTGGCTTACAGATGAGGGAGTCATCATAACTAAGAGGTTAGAGGAACATTTAGTGGTGCCTATACTAATAATCTTGTTAATCATGGGTTGCCTATGACATGTACTGATCACTCAGATCTGTTTTAGTCAGTGCTGACCAACTATAGAAATGGATTAGTAACAATTATAATGGTACAATGACAAGTGAGGGTTCGAGTCATGGCCAGCATGTTGTTCCCTCAGGCAAGGAACTTCACTTCAGCTGCCTATAGCCCACATCTGATATATGGCTGGTGATAGAAAGAGCATGCAACCATAAAATCCCAGCTTCCCCCTATATGATGGATGATATGTTGCAAATGAGAGATAGTACAGGACAGACCAAATTAGAGGCAGCGTATTCAAATGGCCGATCCCACTAAGGATTAAAACATTGAAGAAGAAGAAGAAATACAAGTAATGAAAATGACCTCCACCTGTACTCTGGGTAAGGTCAACAACCTCCAGTACATAACTCTGGCAAGATAAAGCTTGTAAACCTTCATGGAGATTCATCATCAAATAAGGAACCAATCCAAGCTGAATCTTGTTAGAATATACATTGTAAAGGTTTGCTTGCCTTTGCTGGAGTGCTGTAGATGTGGATGCTATGGAATCACTTGAATTTTCATGGCAGCCATCAGTTGACACTTTGGTTGCTCTCATAAAATCCTAATATCATTTACTAATAGAACTGATGTAGGGGGCTTGGCTCCCTCAAATCATTGACATTATCAGCAAAATATTATTTTCAGTGCTATAACTTGCCTAGTAGCTAGGAATGCAGGTTGGTGGCACACATCAGCATTTTCCTTTAGTGCAGAGCTTATTCATTACTTTATGCACAGCATTAGCCACTGAATAGGTTATAATTATATTTCATAAAAAAAGTTGAGGTTTCCCTTCATTTTAAGTGCCTGTATCTAATGGTGACACACAAACACACACACAAAAAAAGGTATTGCTACTCTCAGAGAGAGACAAGCTCCCTCTCATAAGCTGATGGCACATGGTATGTCATGATGCAGTTCCACTTCCAACTTGGTCCACCACAATCATTACAATATATTATGCCATTCACAACCAAAGGATTAACCACTAACCACCGGGTGGCATGTACATACATGCCATGGCTGTTGTGGACCGAAATACGGAAGGCATCGTATCATGACCATTCCCACGCCATTGCTTCATTGGATGGAGTTTGTTTTTCTCCGATACTAGTGGCTTCATGTATATGGTAAAGATTTTAAGCAATAGCACCTACAATGAAGGTAAATATTCAAATTTTAATATTTTTATAAATTATAACAAATTAAAGCTTGTGGGCGCCAAATGTCGCTCTCAAACTACCAAATGAGCCGGGCGCTAACAGGGGAAACTCTCGATGCGCGCCAACTATCCCGTTATCATGTTCACTTGCCAAAATTTTTTGCCCTGCAGCATTGGGTTAGGCAACATAACCTAACCATTGATGCCAACACTGTCATTTGGGAACAATAAAAATATGCTTTTACATTTATTTATCTCAAACTCATTTATGATTGTCAAGCTTCATTTCCTTCACAATAACCATATCTACATACATGGAAATTTTGTGGGAAAGTTCAAAAATGCTGTTTATAGTTACAACTGAGTGAAGTATAAAGGGAATACCTATGGATGACAGTGCTAGTAGGGGATGTCTTCCAGCAGTTGCCACAAGTCATGTAACAGATGAACAGTGACTCTGATTTCAATCATTCATTATTTCCATGTACTGTCTACCTTGTAAGGACACTTGGCAACTACTGCAAACTTACCCTTGTGAGATTTCAGCAACACATTGCAACTTATTAAGTCAGTGATAAAACCCTCTCTTTCTTCCAAATGGCACATCAACTACCATCACTCTAGAACTACTCCCCTAAAATAAAAATAAACTAACATAGAGACTTTGCAAAATCATTCATCCTTACTCGTTCCTTCAGTCTCCATGAGTGTGCTGCCGTGTTGGGAGCCGTGATTGTCTCCAGGTGACGGGCCTCTGTCAGCACAGTTATGGGTTCCTCATCTTCTTCTCCTCCTGATAACCTTGACACCTCCATAGTTTCAACCATCTCGACTAACCGGAGGCTTGTAACACCTTAGTTCTCACAACATAGGAATTCAT
>NW_020869108.1:679592-704592 GCF_003789085.1 Penaeus vannamei | reverse complement strand
TTATAATAAAGACAATTGCAGTATTAATTATAATGATAATGATAATAACAATGATAGTAATAGTGATAATGATAACAATAATGCTGATAATATAATAATGTTAATAATTAGAACAATAATAGTAATTATGATGATAAAAGTGATCATGTTAATGACAATAATAATCATCATATTAACAATAATAATTATTATGGTAATGATAATGGTAATAATAATCATAATGTTAGTAATAATAATAATAATGATTATTATTATTATGGTAATGATAAGGGTAATAATGATAATTATGATGTTAGTAATAATAATAATAATAATAATAATAATAATAATAATAATTATAATAATAATGAATACAAAAAATACAATAACAACGGTGATAATGATAATAATTATGATAGTGATGGTGATGGTAATAATAGTGATGATGAGGATGAGGATGGAAACACTACTACTACTAATAATAATGACAATAATGATAATAATAATGAAACAGTATTGCTAATAACAGTAATATTAATTATAACGAGAATGCTGATTATAATGATAACAATGATAATGATAACAAAAGTAATATTAAAGATAATGAAAATAATGATGGTGGTAATACTACCAATAATGATAATGGTGATAAAGATACTACTACTACTAATAATAATGATAATAATAATGATGGTGAACAATATTGATAATAGTAATACTAATGAAAATAATGATAACAGTAATAATAGCTATATTAGTAATAATAAAAGCAATGAAAATAATGATAATCATAACAACAATGATAATGATAATAATAATGATAACTAAGAGAGCGTGAAGGTCCCATGATGGGTAGGTAGGCCTATGGGTAGGTTGCAAAAAGTCGCACAGAGATATCTGGGTTAGACCTTTATCACTAAAGGGTAGATGTCATAACTTTGAGGGAGGGGAGAATATATATTACCCATTATATCATAAACAGCCTACTCATACCACACCCTAGGGTTTACCTTACGAGAAACTAGATTAACTCGTGAGTCGGTGCTAATCAAGTTTGCAGTTTACGCGCAGCATTCACCGCGTAGAGATCGGCAGAGCGATTTCTCTAGATGCTGGTAAGAAACAGAAGAAAACACTATTTTCCCCTCTTTATGAGTGTTCCACAGCAAACAGGCCCTTCATGGATGTAGTAGGCCGATGCAAAAGAAAAGAAAGGGCAACCAAGGCGCTGAATTTTGTCCTGTTCTTTGCTGCAGAAAGGATATCGGACTTCTCGTTCTGTCACTAGACACAAAAATCAACTACAAAAGACTGTAAGGTATATTGGTATTAGTGTTCAACTAGGCAGTGACGCATACAGAGCCAGGGAGGATTCAAGGAACAGGAAATGACTAGTACAATATGTGCTAAAGGGTTTGCACATGTATCACTTGTGCATAAGGTCAGAAGGTTCAGACAGGCTACGACCCTCCCTCAAAAAACAAGGTTAAGTTTACAGGTCGTATTGTTGAAGGATGATGCTGAGTTATCGAGTACTGTGACCACTATATCTCAGCAAGGTCGATGCTACAACACGAAACACTGATCAGCATGGTAAGAATATATATGCCTTTATTTCATTAGACAGATCTGCCGAACTGGTGTTATTTGATAACAATGGGAATTATCTAAATATATTTCATTACACGGAAACTAAGGGACTGACCCCATTGCGATCGTGTTAACATGAACTACTAATCATACAAGAATTTCTATTCATACACGAGACAATTTCCCAAGGGAATTCCCACCCGGTTCTCTTGGATGCTTTCCCTTGCCTCCCGCCGGCCCGTCTCGTGGAAACAAAGAAGGATGTGATAAAACTTTACAAACATGAGATTCTTTAAGAGAATAGACACCAGCCGGTAATATAGTGTCTATTAAGTATTCATCTGTCGAAGTCCTAATAATTAATGCCAGTGTTGAATTTAAGATACACTTTTGAATAATTTTCACTTTATTACATAAGGTATTTCTAACAACTAAATCCAGCTTGCACTTTATGTAAAATTTACGTGCCGGCGGTTCGAATAGCTTCGTAAGAATATCCAATGCAAAAAGAAAGACGGTTGTTTTGCGGTGTTACCAGTGGTGTGCCACATGCGCTTGGCTGCTATTAATGAAAAGCCCAAAGATAGGTGGAGGAAGATTAAATCACCGGTATTATCGTCCACCTGCATTGGGCCAAATGAAGTGAACTATTTACTCTCTTCCACCACCTAGCTGTGGGAACCCATGTGGAAAGCACTGAAATGATATTGTGGTAAATTATCCTAAAGAAGAAAAATCTCATCACATATCACATTGGAAGATGTTTATGCTCCCCCTTTACCTGGGTGTACTGGGTAAGAATACCAGTGTAATTATGCCAGGCTTTGGCGAAATCTAATGTGTGAAGCATTGGGTCATCCATCAAATTACACTTGAGGTTATTAAAGCCTGTTCTTCCTGCCATATTCCAATGGAATATGGCATCCTTGATAAGTAACTCTTGGTGGGTCTTGCAATGTGAGGATCGTACTTAGTGAATCACCTGTAGTACTCTGCTAATGCTAGGAAATCCTGCACCGCTTGCTCCTAAGCACATGGCGGTCTCTCACTCAGCTATAGAGTCGAGAATTGGTTTCACCTCATTTTCTACTTTATGACCTTAGAGCTCAATCTTATGAGTGAAAAGTATGATCTTCTTTGGATCGTTGTGGCAGTGCAGCTAACTACAGTTTTAAAATTCTGCTAAAGCGACCTAAAAAAAAATCTGCCAGATCAAAATGGCAACCCTGCATTGTGGAGTTCCTTTTGATGCTCTTTAAGTGTAAAGTATAGACAGCAACATTATCCAAAAGTATGCTGACTCCTATGTCAAGGAGACCTGCACGTATTCATGTCAGAATATTCTAGATGATTGTTGCTGTGGACAGGTCGGAGGGCGTACAGGCTGCCTTGTGACCAAAACAGACGAGAGAAGGATGAACATGGAAATCACATATGTACCACACTCTGCTCTACTATCTCCTTGTTCTTTGCCACATTTGTCTACCCCTTCTTTGGTTTTCCAGACCTACCTTCATGGAACCATTCGGTACCCTGCAGTTGACACTGTTTTGTTTGTGTATTACATGGTATTCACAACATCAGGCTTGTAACACCATTCTCATGCCAATCTTATGAAATTCATTATCCTTGCTTGGATGTCAGTCTACCTACTGTAAGAGGTATTTCTACTAATCACTAAATCCTTTGCATCTCGCCATCTTTCCAGGTGTTCCCTTCCGTTTTTTTTATTTATTTATTTATCACGCACTAGAGCAGGAGTGTCAAACTCATTTATCCGAGGGGGCCAAATTTTACCTTAGTATACGGTATGCGGGCCAGATAATCATGAGTAAATCAAAACCACATCATATTAAAACCATGTGTTTGATGTAAAAACGAAGGGTATTTCATTCACTACAAACACAATAATTGTAAAAATGTAAGTGTAAGTAATGATCTTAAAAGACGAAAGACTAGCTTAATTAATCATGTAAAACAGCCGACTGTAAGACAAATAGCAAATGTGCCGCAGGCCGCACATAGGAGTTTGGCGAGTCGCATGCGGCCCACGTGTTTGACACCCCTGCACTAGAGAGTGGAACAGGTTTCGCTGAAGCCATCCGTTTAATGGTCACTTTATATGAATGATTTATAAAGTACTAAAGGTAAGTCGTCAACTCGGGGCCGAAAGATTAGGCTTTGTGGCTGGTCATCAGTCCCCATCGACGTCGCGCAACCCGCAATATCGGGAGACCCATTTCCGACGATCCAAGGCGGGAGTCGCCCCTCCCCGGAGCTACCTGCCCACGGCGCTCGGAGATCGCGAAGTTCCCCATTGACGTCCTCTTCTTCTCCTCTTGTCGGAGACGGGGCGACTTGCTGAGGCCAACATAGTGCAGCAAAGTCAGTGGCGCTGGCCCGTGGTAGGAGCCACCAAACGCCTTGGCGAAGGCGTCTCGTCCCTTGCAAGGCACCAGTCGGCAATAGCAGAATACTAGTCGGCGCATCCCAAACTCGAGGGAAAGGGGGTGAAGAAAGTGCCGCAGAAGGTCCCGCTAAAGACGGCATCGACGAAAGGGCAGCACTAGCAGGAATCCCAGGAGAGCTAAAAGACCTCTCCCAGGAAGTCAGCGAAATGCCCCATCACGCGGACGAAGAGTCAGCGCCACCCGAAGTCACGGGAGGGCTCCACCAGGGCAGAAGTAGAGAACCTTCGGTGGTGACCCGCCTCCCGACGATCCGAAGGAAGGGAAAACGAACGAAGATGATTCTTGTCGAAAGGGTTCGAAGAGACCAGTAGATGTCGTGGTAAGGCGTGGAGCTGGGTGGATAATGGTGGAAGGGAGAGAGCAGGAGAGATGACGCTGCAACCGACGGGAGAAGTGTCTTTCTTTCCAGCTCCTGAGGATGACTATTGTGTATCCAACTTCCGGAAAGACCAAACTGGCACTCAGCCCAGACACTAGGGCACTAATTTGCCGCCGGACATAAAATGCTTGTCTTCATATATATATATTAGAATTCATATACAGTATTTTCATTGTTTTGCGCCATTTATTTATTTCTCTAAGTTGACGGTAGAGCAGAGTACTTTGGAATGCGTTGTAAGTTTCTCCTTCCCTGATATTGGATGAAGTATAGAGAGTGTTCCAAAGATTGTGGCGCGTATAATGTATAGAACAGATGGGTACGAGAGGCGGCGAAATCAGGGCTTGAATTCTACGGAAACAAAAGACGACCGACGGATGGTGACGTCACTACGGATTCAATTATACATACATAAGTAAAATGATTATGTAAAACCTAATATAAATTTTCATAATATTCTTTTAACCATTCAAACACATTCTGAAAATAAAACATGAGATACTTCCCCGTATATTATTCGTCATGGAACACTTTTAGAAGCCTGAATATTGCCCAAGATCAAAGCATAAATGATATAAGAAAAACAGTAACAAGCCTTACATGACATATCGCATAAAAATGTACACATACGAAAGATAAACCTGATCTCGCTCTTAGCCGTGGCCCTATTAATACGAAAGCATATAAACCTTAAACTGTATATTGTTATATATGGTAGTAGTGTATATTTGTAATATATTTCTGCATATATATGTATATATATTTATACATATACATATATAAATGCATATATATGTATATATATATATAATATATATATATATGCATGTGTGTATACATATGTTTAAATATATATATGCGCGCGTGTGTGTGTATACTGTATATATAGGTATGTATGTATGTACACATTTCTGTATGTCTATACATAATATATATACATATATGCACACATACACGCGCGCGCGCGTAAATACTTTTAAACTAGTACTTAGTGCAATAATATCCTCATTAACATCATCAAAGTTACTAATATTGCACCATAAAGTGCAGCATCAACTTTAAACTTTACAGGTTCAATTTTGCATTTTCTTATACCTCTAATGCATTTTCTATGAAGAGATGCGGGTGCAATTTATATTGATGAATGTTACATTACTGAGTTGGTACTGTATTTAGTGCATATTGTTTTATGCAGGGGGGGGGGGGATTAGAGCATGGTAGGGTGGGAGGGAGTAATAGAAAACGGTAGTAAATGAGCAGATACTTAAGTAATTTTAGATGTCGGCACGTTGAACGATTTGCATATTGGACACAGTTTACTGGCGATGATTATCAGCGATTGTTTGTAGGTCTATATCACATATTTTACGTGAATTCAGTTTTGCAATTCTCATGTTGCAGCTTAGATATGGCATAATAAAGACGTAAAATAAACAAAGTAGACATGGCATATGTAAACTCCTGCTTACCCGCTCACTCGCGTAAATGGTCGCGATCCAACAGTCGTTTTTTTTGTGTTGTATCTGATTAGCTTGGTAGAATTGTTATTGACTTCTCACTAAGAATTGCTGCTGTACCTACAATTAGTTTAAGCTATAATGATGGAGCTAACAATGTTCAACAATTTGGCAAATTCGAATTTAATGAATCACAGATGTGACACTATTTACATAGAGGTAATGAATTGTGAGATGAAGTGGATACCTATTACATACGGGAGATAATGCATAATATCATTGGTAGAGAGTATACCATTGTGTAGTTGTAAACACGCATTACTGACATATGCCAATAAAAGTCTTCAAGCATTTATAAAACTACGAAATCCGTTCTGTAACTTTCTCTACATCTCGTGTTCTCCATTTAGATAACAGATCTGGAATTAACATTATTGTTATTCAAACATGCAATTATTAATTAACCATTTATTATATGCTACAGTCGCAAATATATATATATAATCACTAAGCTAGTAAATGGTATATGTCACCCAAGATTAAGAAATGATGCATGGTGTGGCGCAGCGTCAAGCAAGTACGTTTTTCGGCTGCTGTCGATTGCACCACGTTGCGGGCATCTGGGACCCTTGCCAGGCACGTCATTGGGTACGTCACATCAGCACGTCATTGTGGGACTATTGGTATCGCACGGCACACATCACACACACACACACACACACCACACACACACACACACACACACACACACACACACACACACACACACACACGTATATATATATATATATATATATATATATATATATATATATATATATATATGCGTGTGACCCGCGACATTGAACACCTATTTTGTCTCTTCATATACGTTTTTTTTTTTCAACTATGTCTAGACTCAGCGGAGGCCTTGCAATATATATTCATAATAAGCATCCCGCTCACATTAGAAGTGATCTTAATGATATGATATCAGAATTAAAGTCACTTTTGGTAGATATAAACTGTTCACCAAAATATGTAATTGTAGGATCTTTATATCACAGACCGAAATCTAATTTCAGGATCTTTCTAACGAAACTAAGAAAATTTGTTTAAAGTTAACGCCGAAAGAAAGCTCATATATATCAGCTTGGATCATCTGAGATTAGACTGCAGTTCAAATGAACTGTGTTCCGCAATTAATGAAAGCATGTTCTACAACTGCGTAACAAAACCTTCTAGAGTAAGCAATACCAGTGCAACCCTTCTCGGTCACATTTGGACAAACAATCTGAGTAACTTGTTAGAAAGCAATATCATATACGCCCGAACGTCTGATCACTTCCGGTATATTGTCCATTCAGGCAAGGCTGCAGCCAACCGAATAAAAAAAACTCAGATACTGTACAGAGATCTTTCAAAAAATGACATAGCTTTAACAATCATATAGCAGATGTATCATGGGAACATGTATTCTCATCCCAAGACCCAAATGGTCTTGAGATGATATGGTTGTTACTACTTTAACGTCATTTAACACTTATTTCCCGGTTAAAACTAAACCAGTCAAAGAAAAATCTTTGGCCAGATCCTATATAACTTTCGATATTAAGGCAAGGATCAGAGATGAAGTATAGAGAATGTTCCAAAGATTGTGGCGCGTATAATGTATAGAACAGATGGGTACGAGAGGCGGCGAAATCAGGGCTTGAATTCTACGGAAACAAAAGACGACCGACGGATGGTGACGTCACTACGGATTCAATTATACATACATAATAAGTAAAATGATTATGTAAAACCTAATATAAATTTTCATAATATTCTTTTAACCATTCAAACACATTCTGAAAATAAAACATGAGATACTTCCCCGTATATTATTCGTCATGGAACACTTTTAGAAGCCTGAATATTGCCCAAGATCAAAGCATAAATGATATAAGAAAAACAGTAACAAGCCTTACATGACATATCGCATAAAAATGTACACATACGAAAGATAAACCTGATCTCGCTCTTAGCCGTGGCCTATTAATACGAAAGCATATAAACCTTAAACTGTATATTGTTATATATGGTAGGAGTGTATATTCTTAATATATTTCTGCATATATATATATATATGTATATATATACATATACATATATAAATGCATATATATGTATATGTATATATACACACACACACACACACACACACACACACACACACACACACACACACACATATATATATATATATATATATATATATATATATATATATATATATATATATATATATGCATGAGTGTATACATATGTTTAAATATATATATGCGCGCGTGTGTGTGTATACTGTATATATAGGTATGTATATATGTACACATTTCTGTATGTCTATACATAATTTATATACATATATGCACATATACACGCGCGCACGCGCGTAAATACTTTTAAACTAGTACTTAGTGCAATAATATCCTCATTAACATCATCAAAGTTACTAATATTGCACCATAAAGTGCAGCATCAACTTTAAACTTTACAGGTTAAATTTTGCATTTTCTTATACCTCTAATACATTTTCTATGAAGAGATGCGGGTGCAATTTATATTGTTGAATGTTACAATACTGGGTTGGCACTGTATATTTATTGCATATTGTTTTATGCAGGGGGGGGGGTAGAGCATGTTAGGGTGGGAGGGAGTAATAGAAAACGGTAGTAAATGAGCAGATACTTAAGTAATTTTAGATGTCGGCACGTTGAACGATTTGCATATTGGACACAGTTTACTGGCGATGATTATCAGCGATTGTTTGTAGGTCTATATCACATATTTTACGTGAATTCAGTTTTACAATTCTCATGTTGCAGCTTAGATATGGCATAATAAAGACGTAAAATAAACAAAGTAGACATGGCATATGTAAACTCCTGCTTACCCGCTCACTTGCGTAAATGGTCGCGATCCAACAGTCGTTTTTTGTGTTGTTATCTGATTAGCTTGGTAGAATTGTTATTGACTTCTCACTAAGAATTGCTGTTGTACCTACAATTAGTTTAAGCTATAATGATGGAGCTAACAATGTTCAACAATTTGGCAAATTCGAATTTAATGAATCACAGATGTGACACTATTTACATAGAGGTAATGAATTGTGAGATGAAGTGGATACCTATTACATACGAGAGATAATGCATAATATCATTGGTAGAGAGTATACCATTGTGTAGCTGTAAACACGCATTACTGACATATGCCAATAAAAGTCTTCAAGCATTTATAAAACTACGAAATCCGTTCTGTAACTTTCTCTACATCTCGTGTTCTCCATTTAGATAAACAGATCTGGAATTAACATTATTGTTATTCAAACATGCAATTATTAATTAACCATTTATTATATGCTACAGTCGCAAATATATATATAATCACTAAGCTAGTAAATGGTATATGTCACCCAAGATTAAGAAATGATGCATGGTGTGGCGCAGCGTCAAGCAAGTACGTTTTTCGGCTGCTGTCGATTGCACCACGTTGCGGGCATCTGGGACCCTTGCCATGCACGTCATTGGGTACGTCACATCAGCTTGGTGACGTCATGAACGGATCGTATGCCGGCACTATCTACATACAAGTATACACATACACACATATGTATATATATGTATATATAATACACACACACACACACACACACACACACACACACATATATATATATATATATATATAATATATATATATATATATATATATATATATATTGTGCGCGATTGAACACTATTTTGTCTCTTCATATACGTTTTTTTTTCAAATATGTCTAGACTCAGCGGAGGCCTTGCAATATATATTCATAATAAGCATCCCGCTCACATTAGAAGTGATCTTAATGATATGATATCAGAATTAAAGTCACTTTTGGTAGATATAAACTGTTCACCAAAATATGTAATTGTAGGATCTTTATATCACAGACCGAAATCTAATTTCAGGATCTTTCTAACGAAACTAAGAAAATTTGTTTAAAGTTAACGCCGAAAGAAAGCTCATATATATCAGCTTGGATCATCTGAGATTAGACTGCAGTTCAAATGAACTGTGTTCCGCAATTAATGAAAGCATGTTCTACAACTGCGTAACAAAACCTTCTAGAGTAAGCAATACCAGTGCAACCCTTCTCGGTCACATTTGGACAAACAATCTGAGTAACTTGTTAGAAAGCAATATCATATACGCCCGAACGTCTGATCACTTCCGGTATATTGTCCATTCAGGCAAGGCTGCAGCCAACCGAAAAAAAAAAACAAAAAAACTCAGATACTGTACAGAGATCTTTCAAAAAATGACATAGCTTTAACAATCATATAGCAGATGCATCATGGGAACATGTATTCTCATCCCAAGACCCAAATGGTCTTGAGATGATATGGTTGTTACTACTTTAACGTCATTTAACACTTATTTCCCGGTTAAAACTAAATTAGTCAAAGAAAAATCTTTGGCCAGACCCTATATAACTTTTGATATTAAGGCAATGATCAGAGAGAGAGAGAGAGAGAGAGAGAAACAGACTGCAAAGAAAGTACTATAACATACTGCATACTGCATAGCATGCCGCATGGTCAGACCACACGGTCTGACCAAAAAAAGACGGAATATTATCAACATTTTAAACATCTAAAAAGAGCAATATTATTAACATCTTAAACAGATCTAAAAATAGCAATATTATTAGCATTTTAAACAGATCTAAAAAGAGCAATACTCAATAATAATTAACGGGCACGAAATAACCAATAGCTTCAACTTTTACTTCGCAAACATTGCAAAAATTTTTGCTGAATTTATCAGTGAGACACAGACTAATTTTAATAAGTATATAGCCAACCAGGTACAACAGGCACTTGCCCTCACTGAGACCTCCCCTGCTAAGGTGTGAAAATTAGTTAGGGAGTTAAAACATACAGCTGTAGGCTGCGACATGACTCCCGCAATCATCAAAGCTATCATTCCTCACATATTACACATACTAGTTTATATATTTAATATATCTAAAATATGGCATTTTCCCAGGTGCTATTTAAACAGGAAAAGTAATCCCAATTCCAAAGCCTGGAGACACTGCTTTGGTCGTTAATTACAGGCCTATATCTCTCCTAACAATATTCAGCAAACTTTTAGAAAAAATAGTTTTCAATAGATTAGAAAGTCACTGCATAAACAACAATATTCTCTCTCCCTCACAGTTCGGTTTACAAAAAGGAAAATCTGCCTTAGTGTCATTCACTGAGAGCATATATGTCTTTTGATAAAAAAGGTTCTCAGTTGCTATATTTCCGTATCATTGCGATATCGCCATCATAATTTCATCGCGGGCCTCTTTCAAGAAAGTCTACTCGATTATCAAAGGCTTAGCCAATACAGTGTATCTCCGCTCACTTTAATTGATATGTAATATCTTTGTGACTACAACGTTTTGAATCTGAATCTGAATCTCTCTCTCTTTCTCTCTTTTTACCATCTCTCTGCCCCCCCTCTCTCTCTCTCTCTTTTACCCTGTCTTTTATCTCTCTCTCTCTCTCTCTTTACCTATCTTTATCTCTCTCTCTCTCTCTCTCTCTCTTTTACCTTGTCTCTCTCTCTCTCTCTCTCTCTCTCTCTCTCTCTCTCTCTCTCTCTCTCTCTCTCTCTCTCTCTCTCTCTCTCTCTAATGTTCTAACAGCGACGTTATCTGACGTAAGAGCAGATATTCCTCACGCGTATTTTCTCCCCGACATTCCCATTAGGTAAAGAAACGTATCAAAACCGGAAATCATGTGAGCGAGAACGAACGAACTCAAACGCAAGTGATTCTGTGAACATGATATTCATTATACATATATGGGGTTGCATGTAGGGTTATACGTATGCATGTATGTGTATGTATATATATATATATATATATATATATATATATATATATATATATATATATACAAATACACATGATGTATGTGGGTGTGTTTGTGAGTGTGTGTGTGTGTGTGTGTGTGTATCGCATATATATATATATATATATATATATATATATATATATATATATATATATATATATATATATATATATATATATATATATATATATATATATATATATATATATATAACATACATACACACACACTCACACACACATATATATATATATATATATATATATATATATATATATATATATATATATATATATATATGTGTGTGTGTGTGTGTGTGTGTGTGTGTGTGTGTGTGTGTGTGTGTGTGTGTGTGTGTGTGTATGCACACGCTCACACGTGTTGCATTCACAGCCGTTTAGTAATCGGTAAAACCAGCCCCTCTCTTGTTTTAGGGTCGAGCTTTCCTTGCAACTTTGGGCTGGACGTTGAGTTATTCAGCACATGGAAAACACGATGAAAATCTTGATAAAAGGATTGTGATAAGGTATAGAATGTGAGCTGCTTCATATTGGGCGGGGGGGGGGGGATTAGATCAATGTGTACACCGGGCTGCATACATATGAGTGCGTATACCGTTATCTCTCTATGTATCTATCGATTTATCTATCTATTTTACATATGTATGTACGGTGGGACTTCAAAAAGTTTTTGGAAATAGTCCGTAACTAGAAATTGGAATGATTTTGATTTCAATGCATCTGAACATTCTTGTACCAACGTGTTGTAACATGTTCAAACATAAAACCTCAAAGGCCAACTGAGTCGAACTGATGGTCTTGTGATCTGCACCATGTGCGAGCAGCTCTATTTACATCTTCAACTGACGGAAAATTGGTACCGTTCAACGATTTTTTAAATCTTAGAAACAAAAAGAATTCGGATGGGGCTAAATCAGGGCTGTAAGGGGGATGTCGGATGATTTCCCATCGACATTCACGTAGCACAGCTCTTGTTTGCCGAGCACCGTGAGCGGGTGCATTGTGGTGGAAGAGGACGCGTTGATGCAGCTTTCCATGGCCTTTTTGCGATATTTTTTGGACAGTTTTCTCAAGACGCCATTATAAGCATATGTAATTGTCTTCTTGTTCTCCATGAAGTAAATAAGCATCCCAGAAGACAGTGGCCTTGACCTTTTCTTCTTGAACGCTCAGATTTTCCTTTGACGAGACAGCCCGTCACAGTTCTTCGCAGAAAAGCTTCAGAGATCCCATCCCACTTGTGCAAAATTTCCATTGAAAGAACTGCCCTCGTTTGCTGCTGATCTGGGCGTAACAGCCTAGGAACCCATTTAGCGGAAAGCTTCCTTAGTCCCACTCTCCACAAGAATTGTGTGTACATAACCAAAGGGGATGTTGACTGTATCTGCTACAGATTCAGCGGCTATGTGTCTATCCTTTTCAACCAAGTCACGAACAGCATCAATGTTTTCCTCGCAAACTGACATTGTTGGCCTGCCATTGCGGGGCTCATCCTTCGACTTCGGTTTTTCCACTTCTGAAGCGACTTATCCATTTGTAGGTTGTTGACTTCTGTGGGGCATTATCACCATAAACTTGTTTTAGAGCGTCAATGATTTCCCTATTCTCCCAACCAAGTTTCACCATGAATATGTTTGTTCTGGTTTCGATTTTGGCGAATTTCATGTTGCTTGAATGGTGCCTGACTTTCAACTAGCGGCGATGCGTTCTTACCTGCATTTACGGGTTCATGTTTGAACATGTTATAACACGTTGGCACAAGAATGTTTAGATGCATTGAAATCAAAATCCTTCCAAACAGTTTTTAGTTATGGACTTTCTCCACGAACTTTTTGAAACACCCTCGTATATATATATATATATATATATATATATATATATATATATATATATATATATATATATATATATATATATATATATATAATTTTCTCTATCTCTCTCTGTATACATATACGATATATATATATATATATATATATATATATATATATATATATATATATATATATATATATATGTATATATATATATTATATATATATATATATATATATATACATATATATATATATATATATATATATATATATATATATATATAATATATATATATACATATATATACATATACATATATATATATACATATATAATATATATAATATATATATACATATATACATATATATACATATATATATATATATATATATATATATATATATATATATATATATATATATATATATATATATATATATATATATACGCACACACATGCATACACACACGCATACATATATGTATATATATATATATATATATATATATGTATATGTATAATATATATATATAATATATTATATATATATACATATATAATAATAATAATAATAATAATAGAGTTTATTAAATAAAGTTGTAGTTACAAGGGTAAAATTATTACTTTACAAAGTTATCATTTAAGTGTCTAATACAATAGGGAATAGTTAACATAATATCTGGATGTATGACACTTTGGTTCACATAATTTATTGTTAACATCTTCACGAAGCTGTCTGCTTGATTGACGCAAGTCGGGAAGCAGGTGCCGATGCCTCGTAGATGCAAAGATGTGTGCGAATTTTTCTGTTAAGGATTTTATCCGGTCTTCTAAAGAGGGTATCTGCAGTTGGTTCAGCGCATCTGTGTGTGTGTAGTTTACCCGAGAATGATACGCTGTGCTCTTTTCTGGTCTTTCCAATTTTATTTTTTCAAAGTTGGTAATGGACGAATGCTAGACTGGTGCTGTATATTCACAGACTGGTCGAAGGAAAGTCGTCCATATACGGAGGGTTTTTTGGGGGGATGCACCGAAAGATTTTAATTTAGTTAACATAATGAACTTTCTTCCACACTTTGAAATCAGTTAATTGGTGTTAGCGAACCACCTTAAATCTTTGGCCCGAGGTAAGAGGTCCTCGCCTATTTTCAGAGTACTACCACAGTCGGCTAATTTATTAAGATTTAAATTTTGTTTCTGTGCATTCCTTGGTGTTGACAGACATTTTGTTAGATGAAGCCCACTCTGACACTTGTTTAAGGGCGTCTTGTAATAAGGCGTTTCCTTTCCCTGGTTGGTGTGCTAGTGCGTGTCATGTCCACATATTTGTAGATCTTCACGAGCGGAATTTTGTCCGCATTTACCATTATCAGAAACAATAATGGGCCGAGGACCGTTCCTTGAGGGACACCGCAGTGAAGATCAATTTCATCGGATATTTGGTTGTTTGCACGAGTCCTCTGGGAGCGAAGGTTGATGAAGGAAGATATCCACTTCACCAAACCCTCGTGGAAACCCAGAGAAATAATTTTCTTAATTAATGTGGTGTGGTCGATGAGATCAAATGCTTTCCTCAGGTCGATGGTGACGGTAGTGACCTCGAGTCTTTTGTCTACATTTGAAGTGATATAATTGATCAGGTCAACTAGGAAGTGGACTGTGAAACTACCCTTGGTATTTCCAAATTGGCGATGATCTAATTTGGGGGCGAATATTTTCCACAATTCTTTAGCAATTATTCTCTCGCGAGTATTTTGCAAGGAATAGGTGTTAATGATATGGGCCTAAGGTCATCGAGAGAATTAGGTGGATTTGTTTTGGGAATTGGGACTGTGATAGCACGCTTCCATAGGTCAGGCACCACGCCCTCAGTGATGGAGCAGTTAAAGATGTCGCAGAGGGGGGTGGCGAGCTCGGGAGCGAATTCTCGTAGTAACCTCGGCGGGATGTCATCAGGGCCAGGAGATTTGCTTTTTGCTATCCTTCTTAAGTGTTGGTACACGTCGTATTCGCTGACAATTGCTTGCAGAGGGCGCGAGGGTAAGTAAGTTGGCAGTTCTGCTGATTGTAGTGGTGGGAGTAGCTTGTTGATGTTCGCAAAGTGACAGTTGATGATGTTAGCAGCGCTTTCTGGCGAGTCGGCAATTTCGCTGATGCGAGAGAGGTAATTGTCACTTCTTTTGTCACCGATTAAATTTTGAATGTGGCTTT
The DNA here is from genome assembly GCF_003789085.1 of Penaeus vannamei. NCBI lineage: Eukaryota > Metazoa > Arthropoda > Malacostraca > Decapoda > Penaeidae > Penaeus > Penaeus vannamei. The sequence goes on along the minus strand of NW_020869108.1, from coordinate 688,751 downwards.
ACCACGATTTGGGATTTGCGTCACTGATTTTATCAATTATTTGCTTATGATAATTTTTCTTAGCCGATCTTATCTCTTGTCTAACCTTTTTTGCCAAGTACTTTGTTGCATCGATGTTTCTTTTGTAGGCTTTTTGTCTTGCCAGGATAAGGTCTTTGATCTGTTGGTGACCCATGGTTTGTCCTGATGGTGGGTGGAAGTTCTTTTTAAGGGGAAGCAGTTGTCAACTTGGTTCCAGACTGATATATAAAAAGTTGGCATTTAGTGTTTGGGTCGGGGGCGTTGAGAACGTCGGCACAGTCATGATGTGTAATCCGACCTCGCGGATTTTAGAATCAGGGAATCTACGCATAAGTTTTGTTCCCTTTAATTGCGTGGGTGCCTGGTATTTCTTTGGTACCCAGAGCAGCGACAAGTGATCACTATTGCCTAAAGGGGGCAGCGAAGTTGGACTTTCATAAAAATGCTCTTTATTTGTTATGATTTTGTCCAAGGTATTTTTCTCACGCGTGGCGAATGACACCTGCTTAAAATTCAGTAAAGAGGTGATTTCATAATCAGAAAAAGTGTTCAGGTCGCCAAGAATTACAAAAAAGGGATGTCCGTACTTTGCTTGGAGGATGAACACATTTTCTATTATGTGTTCTCTGAGGCTTTCTTCGGTAGGTGCCCTTGGGGGGAAATATATCCCGCAGATTACCAGCACACTGATTTCGCGAGGCAGCCATGTGGGTCTAACAGCGAGCCATAATGTTTCAAGGTCGTCACTTGGTGGACAGATGGATATTATAGTGTTGCAGGGGATAGTATCTTTGATGTAAATACCAACGCCACCACCTTTTCTGCCCTGACGAATTTTGTTAAATAAGTGGTACCCCTGTATATATGTTTAATGTACCGTCTTTGAACCATGTTTCTGTGATTACTGCAATATCGATAGTATTTTGTTTCATTATGACGTCAAGTTCGTCCACTTTGTTTGTAAGGCAGCATGCATTTGCAAGGTAAATGCTGGGAAGTGTTCTGCGGGGTCTTGCGTTAGCTTGTACTATTGCGGACGTCATTTTGGTCAAACATCCCGCTCGGGTTGCGAGGTTTTGTACGTTTCTATTTAAAAAGACTCACGGGGCTGGGGAAGGAATCTGACTTCAGATATTCATCAGCTACAAGTGCCTTGCCTTTAAGAGAAACAGTGAAGCTGGCATAATATGAATGACTCATTTTTGTTTTGAATGGATTTACATCGTCCACCTCAGGGAAGTTAACGAGTAGATGATTCTCGATATCTGCTTCCTCTGTGTCTGTGTGGCAGTTTGTTATGTAAAGGTACAACACCTCTGGTTTAGCTGCCCCCTGTAAAGGTTTAGCGGTAGATCTTTGTTCTTTTTTCTTTTTCCACGTGTAAACCCATCCGCATCCACATTGCTTGGATTAGACGTTTCGTGTCTTACATGGTTGTGACTATAGTTGTTATTTATCACAACAGGAGCCGTGTTACTACTGTCGGGCTTGGGAACCCCGGGCACGTGGTGGTACTTTGCATCACTCCACTCGCGGTTTGGTGCGGTTGGTGGAGGGGGAACGGTGTTGTCTTGCTTGCCGTTTTCCCTTCTGTTATTCCGCTTGTTTCTCCTCTTGCTATTTCTAGTGTTGTATACATATCCTGTGCGTGAATGATACAAGATCATTTAAATTCGTAGGCGTCACCTGTGTTTCTTTGTTGCTCATCTTCTCTGTTGCTGATGAATGTGGGGTCTTGAGGGCCTTTTGACGCCGGGCCGAGGAGGAAGGCGCGGCTCGCTTCCGTCAGCAGGGTCGCGCGCCTGCAGTGCCGCACAACACTGGTCGGTGATGACGTCAGGTTCGGGTAGCACTGGGTTAGTAGTTGCATTACCCGGGGAGGGTGACGTGGGGATGGGGTTCACGAGGGGTCCAGGGCTAGGGTTCTTAAGAGGTTCTGGACTGGGGATCATATGAGGTTCGGTGTGGGGAGGTGGGAGAGTGTCGATGGGGGTGTGTGAGTTTGGTTCGGTGGGGGAGTTAAGGAGGGAGATAGGAGAGCAGAAGGGGAAAGGTTGGTAGCAAGATGTGTATATATACATGCATACACATACGCATACAAATATGTACATATATATATATATATATATATATATATATATATATATATATAATATATATATGTACATATATGTTGATTTCCTTATTTTTTCGTTGATTTGTTTCTGTTTTTCCCTTTTCCGTGATATTTTTATATTTCTGAACTGCTTTTATTTTGTGCCTTGTCCGGCTCTAATAGATTTTACTTTTTTTGTACATATATATATATTATATATATATATATATATATATATATATATATATATATATGCGTGTGTGTGTGTTTGCATGTATGTGTGTATAGGATGCTATATACGTACACGTGGCTTGGTACACCACGAGGACGGTAGTGTTCGCCTCGTGGAGCAAGCGAGCACGTGGTTTAATTATAGCAGTCCTCATGGCCGCCAAGCAGCCGTCCCGCGGTCAGGATATATAAGGTCATCAGGCTGACCCAAGGATCTCCGGGCCACTCCAGAGAAAAGGCCCGGGCGAAGCATGACCGCAAATCTAACTGACCCAAGGATCTCATTCTCTCATTTCTCTCACACCTCGACGAGCCGGCCCTTGACCCCGGAGTGACCGGACATCCGCGGTCGGCCTGCATCTCCGGCGGCTCGGCCTGACTCTACACTCAGCTCCGAGCGCCAGCAACCGTAGTGTTCCTCTGTCTCATATCGCGTTCTCTTCAATAAAGTGTGAAGCTAATCAGTGTATCACTAGCCGCCATCAGCAATTCATACTACACTATATAGAAGGCCGTTTAGTACCTTTTATAGTGTGTGTGTGTGTCTGTATGTGTATGTGTTTAAGAACACATAAGGTAGCATACTTTCTTGTTTATTTTGTTCAACTTACCTGGACCCCCCCACACACACACATAAAAAGGAAAGAACATAGTTTACACAATAAATAAAAATAGAGTAGAAGGCTGACGAAACAAGATGGCCACCGGAAGGGAAGGCATCTGCATGGGCGAAGGACGACGCCCGGGAGCGTTTCAGACGGGGTGTGTGACTCAGAGTAGCAACTGGATTCTTTTATTTCCCGAGTTCTTCATCTTTCCAGGGAGAAATAGTAGATGGAGAAAATACTTCTCTTTCGACGTTTATATCATATAGTGCATTTATAACAGATTATATAAGATTCGTGTTTTGTTTCAGTAGGTCTACATTGCGTGGTCCATCACAATGGCCGCATGAGAACAAGTGACCACCACCTTTTCCACCGGTTCGAGAATTTTTGGCCTGTTTTCTTTGATCTTATGGCGGATGGTCAAATCCTGTAGGCATATCTTTAAAAGATAGCACACATTACAGAGTATAGGTTGCAGCTGAAGATAAAGAGATAAGATTATGATATTGAAATGACAACCATAGTCATAGCGTAATCATATAATTTATGATGACGATAGCGATCAAAACTGATTATAATAATAGTAATAACGATAGATGTCATTAATGGTAATAATAATGATATTGATGGTGATATTAATAGCATGAACAACAAGAGGGATGATAATCATGATGATATAGTAAATATGATAATAGTGATAAAATTATAATAAAATGAGGATAATGCTAATGATAAGAATGGCAATGATGGTAATGATGAGGTTGATAGTGATGAATATGAATATGACAGCGATAACGAGAATAATGAGAAGCACTCATGGAGAGCATACCTCCGCCAAGGCAATGGGATGATCGTATTTCATCTCGCAATGCTATTAATAATATCAATATCATTATCATTAATACTGCTAAAAACAAAAACTGTATTGATAAACATAATGATGATAATAATAATGATGACATTTTTGATAATGGTAATAATGATAAAAATAATGATGATAAAAATTATATCAACAACAATAATAGTAGGAGTAATAATAACAATAATAAAAATAATAGTAACAATACTACTACTACTAATAATAATAATGTAAATAATAATAATGATAACAATGATAATAAAGAGAAATGATACCAATAATAATAAAAGATAACAATAGTATTAATAATAAAAATAACAATAATAATTATAACTAAGATCATTATCATCATTATTATTATGATTATTATTATTGGCCTTAATATCATTACTTTAGCATTATTATTCTGTTATCATCAATATTATGAAAATAATGGAAATATTGATAAGGATAAGGATAAAAAATATTGCCATATATCTTTTATTATCATCATCATCATCATCAACATTATTATTATTAATTAGCATTAATATTAGTATTAATATTATCATAATCATGATATTTATCTTTATCATTATTATTAGTAATATCATTATCATAATATCAGTTGTGATAATAATGATGCTGATAATAAGCATAATAATGATGGTGATGTGAATGCTGATCACGATAATGATAATAATAATGATAATAATATTGACAATAATAATAATAATGATAGTAATAGTAAGAATGATAATAATAAAGATAATGATAATAATAATCATAATAATAATAATATTCATAATATTTAAAGTAATGATGATAATGAATATGATGATGACCATTATAATAAGTTATAATAATAATGATAATAACAGTGATCATCATCATCACCATCATAATAATAGTAATAATGATAGTGATGATGCTAAAAAAAATATTAATTATTATTATTATTACCATTATTAATAATGATAATGGAAAAAATGATGGCAATGATAATAAAGATATTGATTATTATTATTGTTATCACTGATATCATGATAACAAAATAATGATTATGATGATGCTATTAATAATGATAACAATAAGAATGACGATGAAGAATAGTAGGACAATAACAATAAAGATTATAATGATTATTATTACCATCGTTATCATTATCATAATAATGATAAAAATAATAATGATGATAATAATAATAGTTATTATTATTATTATTATCATATCATTGTTATTATCATTATCATTATTTATATTTGTATTCGTATCATTCTTATTATTATTATGACTATTATCATTACCAACATTATTATCATTGATTTTATTATCATAGTGTCAATAATGATGAAGATGAAGATGATGACCATGATCATGATGATTGATAATGATAATGATAATAATAAGTAATGATGATGATGATGATGATGATGATGATGATGATGATGATGATGATGATGATGATGATGATGATGATGATGATGATGATGATGATGATGATGATGATGATGATGATGATGATGATGATAATAATAATAATAATAATAGGGATAATGATAATGATAACAATGATTATAATAATGATGACTAATAATATATTCATAATAATAATAATACACATCATAATGATGGTGATGATGATGATGATAAAAACAATAATAACAACAATAATCGCAATATGAAAAGGATGATGATAGTAATAGTAATAATAACTATAATGTTAATAATAATGGTGATATGATGATGATGATTATGATGATTATAATAATAGTAATAATAACAATAATGATAATAGTAATAATAATAATGATGATAATAATAATAATAATAATGATAATGATAATAATAACAACGATAACACATAAGCATGATGATAATGGTGATAATTATAATGATAAAATCATAATAATAACAGCAATAGATATAAAATATGTGATACTACTACTACTCTACTACCAGTGCTTCTAACAATGATGATGATAATAATGATGACAATGATGATAATAATAATAATAATCATTCATATTATTTTCATTGTAATAATGATAATAATAACAATAATAATAATTTTTATTGATACTATCATTATAATTTTTATTATTATTATTAGCAGTAGTAGTAGCATTATCGTAATGTTAATAATGATAATAAAAATAATGATAATGATGATAGCAATGATGATGATCATGTGATGATGATATTGATAATCATAATAATAATAATGATAATAATAATAATAATAGTAATGAAATAATAAAAAGTCTTGATCATGAGGATGATATTAATAATGATATCAGTAAGAATAAACAAGAAACTGTAGAAGAGGGTACTGCACATAATGTAAAAATTAACAAACTGCGACAATGGTAATTTATTCCCCCCAAAAAGCGTGTCGTCATAGTGCCTTAAGACCGGCAGCCAAGGGAGGTCAAACGAACGCGGTGCCAATTGCTGAGTACAGGATCATGTAGAGAATGATACGGCATATGAAGAACTGGACGTCTGCCGGGGACCCCCTGCTGCATTTGGCCCCTGGGGACCCCAAAAAGTGGCAAAAAATCAGGTAGATCAAACATAGAGAGGTACCGCACACAATGTATTTCAGGGTAATTTACATATCACACTGGATAAAAAATGATTCATGCCAGACATAATTGCTGCATTAGTCCTGTCAGACGCCCAAAACGGACCTAAAAAATTGGGATGGATCAAAAATTATTGGTACCACCTAAAATAAAGTTTATATTCTTCAGCACATCTGAGAGAGTACAGAGTGGACAATGCCAGACAAATTACCTGCTGCATTATGCCCACCAGTCACGCCCAAAGGTGACCCACCGCCTATGCTCTAGCAAAATTGATGTAGATGGAACATGAAAGGTACTGAATGAAACTAATGAATGAAAGGTAACATTCCACCAAGTACAAAGCGACCCTTGCCAGACATACTGCCAGCTGCATTAGGCCCACCAGACACCCAAAAGGGCCTAAAAATTTTGGTTGGATCAAACATTATTGGTACCACTCAAAACAAAGTTAATATACTCTGATACGTATTAGAGAGTACAGAATGGTTTATACCAGATAAATTACCCACTGTATTATGCCTGCCAGACATGCCCAAAAGTGACCCTCCCCCCCTCTCTGCTCTTTGATAACTGATGTAGATAAAACATGAAAGGTATTGAATAAAACTACTTTCCAATGAAAGGTACACACTGCCTGGCGTATTAGATACCCAGCTGTTTTGTCATGCGTCAGGTTATTAAGGCACTTAATACAATGTATATTTTAGCTAATCAGACACTAGATATTGGCAAAATTATTGCCTTCATCACACATTTAGCTCAACTGATAGCTGCCAAAACCTTCAGAATATTACGAGTTACAAATCATCTGTACATTCAGAGTCATCACCCCATTCTATCTCAGATCCAGAATCATCAGCATCTTCATACTCAGTGTCATTCTCAACCTATTGACTTGCTAGTTCTTCATCATCAATTAGTTCGCTGGGTTCAGCAGATCCCGAGAACCAGACAGGAAACAATATCAGAAATGTTGGCGTCTTTGCCACCCAGCCAAACACTGTCACTCCACGGCCCTTTATGTGCCCAAACTGGTCATGACCTTTCAAATTGCTCTGCTCAGCCATGTACTTCTGCAAATTGTAGTGGCTCCCATATTGTATTTTATAGGAGCTACCCTGCCTACAAACTGAGGTAGCAGTTCTCAGATTCAAACTAGACCTCACTTTACATGAGGCCAGGCAGGGGGAACAGCAAGATTTTTCTATCTCTACCTATTCTAAATCTGTCCTTAGCTCTGCTGCCCTCCATCTTCTCAAGATGTCTCAACATCTCCCCCAGTATCTCTTCCCTCTGTCCTACACCATCCTACCTTTATTCTCCCTCTCCCCCAGTCAAATTCCTTTTCCAGTCTAAATCCAGATAATCCAATGTTTACCACTTCCCTGATGCCTACACCATCTCCACTTTATCTGTTGCACCTGGCTACCCTCACATTCCACTCCATCTCCTCCTACCACATCCTCTCCTTCACCCTCCTCTTCCTATAATCCTCAGACAAGAGAACCTTTGTTTCTCAGACCCCCCACCTAACTCTCCTCCTGAAACTCTTGAAGGCATCCAAAACTTCCTAAACATGACCCAAGACAATGCTCTGCTCCCTCATCCTCCCTCCAATCTCTCTATTTCTATTTCCTTTATAATCACAGTATTTGCCAATATCCATAATCCTCTTCCTTAAGTTCCCCCTACCTCCTTCCTTCCACTCTTCCAACACACCCCATCCTCTCCTTTTTCATGAGCACCATTCCCTTTTCATTCCCCATTAACCTTACCACTCCCACCTGGATGCTCAAGTGAGTCCATTTCTGGATCCTTTCCCTTCTGACATTCTTCCTGATATGTTCCCACCTTCCCTAGTCACCTTATCTCATTCCCTGGATTCCTCTCCTCCTACTTTTCCAACAGCCTTCTCTAACTGCATTACCCATTGATTGTTTTATAATGGATTTTTTGTCAGTTATCCTTAACCAATATTCCTCATCCTTCCTCAGCCACAGATACTCTCCATTTAATCAAGTCGCCCTATGCCCTTAACACAGAGGTGGCAATTAATTTTTACAAGGGGCCACATGAGAAACCTCAGTTGTGTTAGAGAGCCACACCAACGATAACTTGAACTTAATTCTGCTCAACTTTCTTCTATTGTGAAATGCACTAAATTGTATATTTAGTTCATTATATATCTAATGAATTATATATTTAATAAATATATATATTAAATAAATTATATATTTAATAAATTATATATTTAATTCCTGTCCAGCCTCTCGCGGGCCGGACAGGGACGCACAAAGAGCCGGATCTGGCCCACGGGCTGTAGTTTGCCCAGATCTACCTTAACTTTCCTCTGTTACTGACCTTTGCTTTACTTCATCTCCCCCCCCCCGTTACCTTATTCACTACTATGCTATCCTACAATGCACTATAACCAGTAACATCTAACACATCTTATCTTAAGCTTTAACTCATTTTTACCCTTTTTGCCACAATCCTTTACCATAGCGGTATATGACCTTTCTATAGTGCTATATGACCTTTGATGTCTAGCACTTTTATTCTGCTCAGAGAGCATACAGAGATTGACCTCCGTCATCACCTGAGATATACAAATTGCAGTGTCTTATCATGCCAATGTTATGAAGTTGTGTGACTGTGGGGAGAACTACTTCCTGAGAAAATAATGGTAGTGACAATTGGTAGGCCTGCATCTTACCTTTATCTGTAAAACACTAGTGGATTGAATATTAAGGGTCGTATTCTTAAAGGGTGATT
>NW_020869108.1:607092-662092 GCF_003789085.1 Penaeus vannamei | reverse complement strand
ATATTGGGTGATGTGAATTCCTGTTGAATTTACCGGAAGGTGGTTGAATTCCTGTAGAGTTTTTTGTTGTTGGTGTGTCGGTCTGTAGACTTTCAAAGATGGTGGACATCTGTAGAGTTTCATTAGTTGATTTAATTTTTTTTTTCTTAGCTGGTTTACCCCTTAATTTCCCTGATATACTTCATGCCCTCCCTTGCTATCAGGACTTAAGACATCAAGATTGTCAGCTGTGATTGCTATAGAAATAATTATCAGATTCGTTCTTATCACACGAGAATAAATCTGATGATATGAATATTGTCTGGGAAGTCCTGATTGTTATAAACCGTAAAATAATAAAAATAACATAGGTACAGCAGCAGCAGCCTCATATTCACCACTAAATGACGAACATGTCTGCAGCATATCACTGCTCAGAGACTAAAGCCTCCAAGACCCTTGCTGCCCAGAATGCAACCAACTTGAAAGTAAACATTCACTCTATTATCATACAGATATCTTTATTTTGCACACTGCATAGGTTTTGTAACTCCTTTGATGCATATTCAACTTGCTTGCAACTAACAAACACAAAAATATCCTTTGATAACATCAATAAAGGATTTAATTATCATTGTTTACATGCAAATGCTATTGTCATGTCATCTCATCCTGCTCGCCCAGGATGAGATGAACGAGATGGACAACTTGTCCAGGACGAGAAAGTAGAGGTTCCATATAGTCAAAGCATCATGTCTATCTTGTCTAGATGAGCAGGATGAGGAGTTCTGAACACAACATAAATCCACAACACCCTCATACAGCCAGAATTCTTAATGTCCTTTTTCTATGAGTTGGCAAGTAGTACTAATAAAGGTGGGGTACAGGGAGCGTGCCCCCCTGTCTTGGGAATAAATAGAAGGTAGGAAAGGTTAGGTTGGGTTTTTGGGTTTGCATGTTACCCAGGTTTTGGGACTTAGTTTCTGGAAGGTGCATTGCTCTTGGTAACAATCAACCTTCCTTTATTAGCTCTGTGCCAACTTATAGAAAATGGACATTAAGAACTTTGGTTGTGTGAGGTTGTTGTGGACTTAGTCTCTGAGCAGTGATATGCAGCGAATATTTTCTGCTGCAGCTATACCTAGTGGTGATATGCAGCGAATATTTTCTGTTTATTGCTCTATTGCTTGTGCTTAATAAGATGGTGACTATAACTTTTTGTCCTCTACTTGAATGTCATTACCCTAGTTGAGTGTCCATACTGTCAAGATTAACCAAGAAGACTTCTGCATGGAACACAGTACTTTCATAGATATCCATGTATCATTAATTTGGTAAATAATTTGGTAGAAGATACTAATTAACCATTTGTGGATTCCTTCATAAAACATTTTTGTATTGAGGGTGTACTATCTAAGTCTGCTGGAAAGTTGCAGTGACCTGTGAAGACCTACTGTCTAATTCTAATGTCTAACTTAATGCTAAAGCATAGTGATAGCCACAGCCTCCACACTTCACAGTTTTGCTGTTCAGTCGATGTAGCTGTGTTTAACTGTAGGTCCAGTTGCCAAGACAGGCAACAACCACTAATGTTTGTGCTAGGTAGCCCAGTCCTTGGCAATCATTAATGTATTAAATCCTAGGGTTAATCTTTACAGTATGGATGCACTAAGCTTAGGGAAAATAAAGATGATATTCTTTTCAAGGACAAAAAGTTGTAGTCTTGTGCTTTAAGAAATAATCTGCAGACACAAATGGTAATGCAACAAAAAAAAAAAGTTTTTGGGAAGTGCCACTCATACTCTAAATCCACTCGTTTCTCCAGAGCTTCAGTGAAGACTGTTTGTGTGGGGTGTTGGGAGGCAGAGCCCCTATCAACAATACCCATGGGCAACCCAGTAATGGCAATTTAGAGTGTTGAATAAGATTTCTGAAGTAGAGTATACTGTAAATAATTACCAATTCCAGAAATGATAAATATATGAATGTAACAGATATTTGTTTAACTCTTGTTTTCTGACCAGAAAGCATAGTATTCAGAGCATCACCAAAGATAAAACATTTGGCAGCAAATTGTGGAGTGACCAAGCTCAGTTATCATCAGTTGTTATAGTGTTGGAAATAATTAGACACAAATTTGTTTTTGATATTGGTATCCATAGTCTTCTGTATGCTATGCATCATATTGTGCACAGACTTGCTAGAGGCCACTGTTTAATAACTAGTCCCCCTGGGCTGGGCAAAAGAGAATACCCCTGGATACCTAGGGTTAACCATAGCTATTGTGATTGTACTTTAGTATTCTATTAATGTACAACTTGTACTGATTCCGTTGTTGACATTAATTTACAAGATCTACAAGCTCTTTCTTGAATATATTTTATGTAGTAAGCCCTTACCAGAACATCAACTAGTTTAGAAGCTATGCTTATTGATGCAAGTCCATTAGTGGATGTCCAAGTCTCTTCTTAACTTTAACTTCCTGAAACTTCCAGTATGAAATGTGCTGTGGTATAAGATGAAAGCTACACAATGTGAAGTCCAATCAGATAATGGTGTAGTATCAAACTATCACAATGGCCTCTACAGTCAGTGCTCTAGGAGAGGACAACAAACCTCCTCATATATTTTGGCAAGATAGAGAGCTTGGTTGTTATTCTATATTTGATTATAAATTTACTTTTGCCAAAGTATTTGTGGTGGTTTATTGGCCATTACTAGAGTGTTAATTGTGATGGACACTTGGTAGAGTTTGGGATATTTGCTTTTATTTAGGGTATCTATAGGCCCCTCCTATATATAGTCATCATATATTTACATTTGGATGAATGTTATATTTTTTTATAAAGGTTTGTAAATGTTATGGAAATATCAAAAATATGAGAAAGCTTATATAGCATTGATATTGGAACAGCTTGTACTGATATTTTATTTTCTGAATTCAGGTGGACACACTTTTCTGCCCAAACTGCTTGGAGAATATGCCTTCAACTGAAGCACGGCTCAAGAAGAATAGGTACAGTAGCCTTGTGTTTGAGTTCTAAAGTTAATATAGAATTGAGAATGAAGGAGGGTTCTAAAATGATGAAAATAATGCATAGGACCATATATAGATAGGAAAAAAATTATTTGCGGGTGTATATATATAAGACAGCTTTTTCTTCTATTAATTTCTTAAACTTTTTGTATACATTTTAGAATATATATATTTTTTCTGTTTTAGGTGTGCCAATTGCTTTGATTGCCCAAGCTGTTGCCACACCCTTTCAACACGGGCAACTAGTATTCAGGCTCCTTCACCAGAGGACCCAAGCAAAACTGTTGCTAGGAAGGTCTACTATTTGGCTTGCACCAGCTGCAGGTGGACCTCGAGAGATGTAGGACTGAAGGATCAAACTGTGGGTTAGTTGGTTTATACTTTTTGTTATCATTGATTTATTAGTAGTTCAATTTAATGATGTTTATGTTATTTTTGTTTAACAAAAGTTTGTGAATTATGTATTTCTTTTGCAGAAATGTTTCTTATCATTAGGAAAGCCTTCCCTTCATTCTTTCCTTACATTTACAAATGTAAATTTCTAAGATTTTCTAAAAATAATTTTATTTATATTTTTTTCTGACAAGATTTAATAAGTAGAAAAAATGTTTATCATGAATGATAAAATATTATGCATTATCATATATTAGAGAAATTACTACTTTTTTATTCAATTTGTTTTTTTATTAGTTACTGGAGACAGTCAACAAAGTTTACTGATATTTTTTAGCCACTGGTGGTTGGGCTGAACAAGACAATGAACATTATAAGGAGCTGCAGACCTTGTTGGAACATTATCGTTCCTTGGCACAACGTGAGAAGCTGGAGAAAGAACGCAAGAGGTTCTCACACCGCAAGTCATCTTATTTCAGTATGACGGACAAATACAGCCTTCCCTCCCTGATTGGAAGGAAGTCACTTTCACCCCTGTCTCCTTACTCTCCTAAAGTTAGTTTGTGCTTGGTGAATGCACTGAGGATAAATGTAAATTTCAACTGTAGCTGAAAATATAGCATGTGAAGAGACTCAGACATGTAGGCTTGTAAATCCCTTGTGATAGTTAATTTTGTTAAAATATTTGTATTCATTGCATAAATCCAAATAGGGTGATGGCAGCCAGACTTCAGAGTTGACTCCTTCAGAAGCTGTTGAAGAAGTAGAGGGACTTCCTGCTGACATCTTTACTGAAGAAGTGAACCTTTCATCAAGTGAGTAATGTAGGACGAGGAATACCTCTTCATTTATAGTACACGTCCCACAGTGAGGTACACACTGTGAATAGTCCTCTTTATGAAAATGTCAAAATGAGAGTGAAAAAAGAAGTGGCAGATTGACTGAAAAATAGATGAGGGATTTAGCATTATTTGAAGGCTATATTGATGCATATAGGTGGTTTTCAGCTAAAGGAGTTCCATACTAGCTAAAATATGATTTTGAGCCTTTTAACTCCTTAGGCTTGAAAAGATTCCCTTAACCTTTTGTAATGTGGTTTTGTCAGCAAATTGAATTAAAGGATTGATTATGAAATAAAAAAGTTGTATATTATTATGGTGTCGTATTGTAGTTAAATTATTGTATTTGATTCAGTCCTTTGTTTTTACAGTTACTTCAATGGAGCAAAGAATGGCATCTCCTGAATGGCAGCCAGAGAAAAGTAGTGATCTATATCCTCTTCACAAACACATTTTGGTGAAACGTTCCCTTCGATGTCGTCATTGTGAACATAACCTATCCAAACCAGAGTATAATCCCTCATCTGTTAAGTTCAAGATTCAGCTTGGGGCTTTGTAAGTAGGACAGAACTGTTTTTACTTATTGTGGTTAGAGCACCCTTTCAGTTTTGTTTATTTAAGAGAAGAATGTTGAACAGATTGAATACTTCATGATATTCACTTTTAGTAGAGTACTCACCATCTTGTCATTCTGAATGTTTTTTTTAAATTTTAGATCTTACTATTTTAAAGCGCTTCATATTTAGATTCATGATATTCCTTTATTCAGTTGTAATACAGCAGTCACTTCCACAAAACCAGAGAAGATTTTTTATACTTTTTATCGGTTTAGTATTTTTCTGTAAAGTATCATTTAACAGAGAAATTACCCTAGTTGAACTTACTCCTGGTAAAAAAAAAAAAAAAAAAAAATCATTGATGTTAATTTGATTGTCCTGAAACTTTGAATAAAATTATCCCACCTCCCCATCCCAGTCATTTTATAATTTTTGTTATTGATACAAAATGACAACCAAGGCTCAAAATACTCTGATTGTGGCATTAACTACTAACAGTGACTTCTTGAGGACTGTACACTACACTATCAAGATATGTATACAGTGTCTTTGGACTGAGGGTTTAAAAGGCTTATTTTCCAGGAATTGCCTAAGATATTTGGAAATCAAGCTTTCCTCTCTCATTCTGATAGTTCCAGATTTAGAAATTATTACCATTACCCATTTAATCATTAGTATCATAATGAAAAATGCTAAGTGAATGTGTTTACTTTTTCCCTATGTTTGTGTTTGCAAATTAATTTCTTACAGATGTAGCTATAGTTGAGATAAATGACTCTAAAGTAGTATTGACCATGTAGAAAATATATAATAAATCGTGAATTTTAATGACATGATTTTTTCAAGAGGCCATTATAATTTTACAGTTACCATGTTCCCGAAGTAAGGATGGTGCAACAAGCAGATCTCAAATGGGGTGTTGAGACATCTGTACAGATCTCGCTGTGTAATCCAACTCCTCATGATATGACTCTAGCTTTCCTCCCATTTGTCCCTGAGGCACATATTGCTGCACAGCAGAAAGGTAATTGACAATTTGTATTTATAGTAGAACACTTAAAGGTGTCATGTATTTGACTGACCAGATTTGAAAAGGTAGTTGAAAAAATCTCTCCCCAAACACCCTCAATTATTGACTGGTTATTCAGTGATTTTCAACATGCCACTTACTCCTGGGACCATATCACAGACTAGACATAGGTATATATATTGAATTATTTTACCTTAAAATCTGTGCTGACTTCACACATTAGTTTACTATTTGAGGACTGAAGCTAGGAAATTGTTTATAAGTACATGGAATTGGACTTAAGCAAAGTGAGGCAATAGACATGCTCATAAGAATAGATGAAAAGGAGTTTAGGACAACATTGTTGTTTCACGGATGCCTTTACCCCCATTATCAAAGTTAGGCTTGGAAGTGAAGTGATATTATTAAAAAAAAGGTGAGGAGCATGAGGTAAATAGAGTGAGGTTAGGCTCTACCTGCTGATTGGCTGAGTGTCATGTTATTTTGAACTAATTTGCCTTTGCTGCATAGAGTTTGTTACTTTTACCGTTTCAACCACTGTTCCTTGTCATTTGTTGGGAAAAAATACCTTAATGACACCACTACCTGTAATGTAAATCAGAACTGACATGGTGACTTACTACACTTTGGCAGGGAGCCCCAAAATGTGATGGAATGTCCCAAAATTGTTTTTCCCCAAAGTTCTTTGTAAAACAATGGTGATTCTTGCAGGCAAGTGCATCTTACAAGCTAGTGGATATGTTAGATCATGGAATATTTCATAAGGAAAGGAGATGGAAAAAATACCAAGTTTACCTTGATGATTTTAATTACTTGCTGTTTCAGGTGAGGAACTTGGAGAAGGAGGCAGCCTTAACACAAGCAGCCTAGTCCGAGTAGTGGATATTCCAGTGGAAAAGACTGATCTAACTCCAACAGCAGATGTTGCATTACCACAGGGACAACTTATTCTTACTGCTCGTGATGATACGGCCGAATATGATGACCAGGATGCAAATAGCAGCTTCAATGATGATCCTCAGTATGTATACATTATTATGTTGTTACTGTATGGATGAATCTGCAAGGGTTTCATATTGCCATGTATTTGCTTTGGAATTAGTGAACTGAGTAGATGTATTTCTTCACTTTCACAGACAGGCTAATTTCATCTTAATTTTTATATAATTAGTATATTTTTGGCCTTTCATTTTAATATGTAGATTGCATTTTTGCTTTGTCTTATTTTTTTATGGTAAGTATATTCAGTAGTTTCTAAGGAAGATGTTTGAAGAGTATATGGTTATTTTGTAGATGTTTAAATAGGCCATTAAGGATAGATAAAAATTATTAGTAGAGGGTTTTTGAAAGGAAGTAGTCAGATCTGGGAGTGCAAATATAATGATGGATGAAAGTGTTCAAAAAGTAAGAAGAAAATGAATTGATTAGTAATATGGATTATCTTACCACTGGTTGTGTAGCAGGTAACAGTGTCTGAATGAT
Source organism: Penaeus vannamei (assembly GCF_003789085.1). Classification (NCBI taxonomy): domain Eukaryota; kingdom Metazoa; phylum Arthropoda; class Malacostraca; order Decapoda; family Penaeidae; genus Penaeus; species Penaeus vannamei. Next base: position 654,775 of record NW_020869108.1, on the reverse strand, counting down.
TGATCTTTGTGAGATTTAAGTAGCTCAGGTTTATCATGAGATGTGCTGAATTATATGTATATGAAATACCATTTTAATATTTTCTGGAGAATAATATATTCAATAGATTGTGAAGCCTTTACCTTTACCCGGCTGTTTTTTATATAGTTAATATTGTTTTACAGCCTACTGGATATTAGTAGTATTATTTTGAGTATCAAATAATTAATATCAAAATTTTCTTTACAGAGTGGTTGCTTGGAGACGAGCAAATAAAGTTGGTGTTAATCTTCTTGTTACTCCCCAATCTGGTGCTAAAAGGGCCATTGTTGGCTTTGTGCTTCGTTATGAATACACCAACACTGTAGCAACTGCAACAGAATCACGAACTGTCACATTGAACATTCCTGTTATGGTAGATGTTGGGCCAGTGTCAGAATAGACTTTACTGTATAGTAGCATTATATCTATGGATTATAAAAAGGCCTTTGGCTTTGGTATCTTGTCATTATTGTTGCTGTATGTAAGGTAAATGCTTCAGTGCTTATACGAAATTCACATATAACAAATCTGCGGAAGCTGTTTAGACACAAGCAGTTACTCTTTGTTTATCATACAGACCTACCTATGTGAAATAAATTAGAAGAGAGTGACATACAGTGTCCTATGGCCTTTTAGTCTGTAACTTAGCATATCCATATTTTTTGTTTTTTCCTTTTGCACAGTGATTCTATAGAGCATTATTTTTTTCTGAACTTGTAATTGGCTTGATTTGATAATGATAAATAAAAATGAATGCACTCGGATTATGTGTTCTTACTAAAAGATATATGCAAGTTTTGGAGGTAAAAGGAATTGCTTATATTGCAACAACTAGGAGTATTTCAGGCAGAAACAGTGAACACTATACATATTTGTTTAAGCAAATAATTCTGTCTGATATACTCTCATGATTATACTAAACTCTCACTGGGCACTATCACAGAATCAAGTTGTCTGCTTTGTGCCTTATTTCTAATTTATTATTCTTATTTATTATTACTGTCCACAAACATCCCAAGAAAAATTATTTGTGGCCACTTGGTGTGCCTTAGAGTAATGAAGAAAATGCTGATGTCTGGGTGCATAAGGTTATGATGATAAGCATAATTGAAATGAAGGCAATACCTTTTCTTCACAGAAAATTTCTACATGCCAATTAAATAATGTGAGTGAAGCCGAAGCACAAGACAGAGAGTTCTCAAGTTAGCTTAATTTGTTTTTATGCTTTTAATTTATCACATCTAGTATATCAATAGTCTTGTTCTGCACAGCCAAAATAAAACCATAGCATTTACCTCAAATTAATTACTTGCTGATGTGAAATTCTTTCACCAGGTGTTTTTTTTTCTTTTTTTTTTTTTTTTTTTTAAATAAAAATTGGTAATAGTTATTTCATTGTGTACAAGGATAATAATATGTACTTTCATTTGCTTCAGTTTTTACTTGTGGTTTATATAAGAAATTGTATTTAAGCTGTATATTAGAAGTATTTATTTCTTTTTATACAAATTGATGAAACTAAACATACTAAATTGTAGGTATTTCTTGGGCAGCTTTAATGGAGTAGTTTCCAAATATTTTGATTGCAGATATTTGTTTGCAATCAGCTACCACATGTATCTCTTATGATATAATAAACAAAATAAAAAGTTGTTGATTTTTTTTCAATCAAAGTAACAAGTTATGTACTTTTTTCTGATATATTGAAGGTTTAGTTAAATTTTGTTGTTAACCATGTGGTGCCCGGTACATACATTATCCACTGTAGTTACATTCTGTGAATTTTGTTACATCAAGAAACTTTCGGAAGTGTGTAGTCACAAAGGAGTCATTTAGTAAGCATACTTGACCACCCAAAATTATGATTTTCAGAATAGGAAAAATGGTTACTGCTTTGTACTAAATTTATATATTTAGAATGATTAAAAGGTAGAGCATTCTTTATAAATGAAAGAAAGTAAGTAAGAAGAAAGGTATCATTGATTTTGTTGGCATAAAATAGAATTTAAAAAAATATTGATTGATAAATTAACATTTATGCGAAAACAACCCACTTTTTACCTGAAAAATGCCTTTGCATTTTCTCATTTAATCTAAAAAGTTATTTTTTTTTTTAAATTTTAACTCCATTTTCTCTCACATTACAAAGTGATAGTCCTCATTCAGTTATCATCAAATATAAAATAAGTAGGAAATTTGGTAGAACAAACAAAGATGAAAACTAATGTTTCAGCATCCATAGTAAAGTTTACACCTACTGGGGTGTGTATGGATGCAAACTAATCATAAGTCTGCTATCCATCAAAAGGTAATCTTTGGACATCTAAAACCTCTTTAGAACAAGTATGTATGCTTCTTTTTTTTTACGAGCGCGCAAAAAGGAGTGGGGCTTGGGAGCGCCACCGGGGACATTCCTTCACAGAAGGCAATCGCAATGCCAATGCTAAACCCTCCAAAGCGACCATTTTTGCAGTGCATTTCACATGTCTGTATAGGTCGGAGGCTCTGGTGATACTACCCGGCTCCATAGTGGACAGGTCCATCACTGGGAAAATAAAATTAAAGAGCGCACAAAAAAGGAGCGGGGGTTGGGAGCGCCACCGGGGACATTCCGTACAACAGAAGGCAATCGCAATGCTAATTTTTGAAGTGCCTTTCTCTGTCGGAGGCTCTGGTGATATTACCCAGCTCCATAGCAGACAAGTCCATCATTGGAAAAATTGATCATTTCACTCAGGTAAAATAGTGAGCAAAACTTTGACTACAATTGAGGTCTGGTACTTTTCAAGGACTTTCTGCTGAAGACCCATGTTGGCAAGAATGAAATTGAGAAACAAAGAAAGCTTACAAGAAAAGTTTAGAAAATGGTAAATGAAGGAAGGAAGAAAAGCAACGAGAATAACGTAATTTAGCTCCGATCGAAAGACACCGTTTTCAGTGTCTTCGACGAAACCACAGTTCAGCTTCAGCCGCGCATCTGATTCCTGGGACAAGGCAAGAGCAACAAACAAAAATGGCTAGAGAAAGTGGAAGAAAAGAGGCAAGAAGGAGTAACATGCGAAGCATATGGTAGTCTTGGTAGATACTAGGATCCGTTTAGACTGTGCAAGGATTCTGGTTAGGATGAACAGAATTATCACTTTTTTCCACCCCCAATTGTGAGATTTCTTGACTTTACCGGTAAAGATGCTAAAGAAACCGATTTTAAGTGGTGGTGATATGTTGTGGTGAGTAGGGCGTCAGTGTTAGCTAGTAGGAGTGGGTGTTTATTTTATATGGGTGTAATTTAAGGGAATTAGTCAGTAACATTGTCTATGTGCAGCAAGGGGATGTGTGCAAGATCCTGCTCCTTTTTACATATAATGTTTAATTTTTTGGTAAGTTACCTGTAATCCAACAATCTAATCTTGAAATTATCATGTTATTTTCCACACAATGTAAATTAATATGTTGGTAATTGTTTAAGAATGACCACACTCTCTGAGATTCTCCCATCTACTCCATCCACTCAGGAGAATCCACAGACTTTACCATATGAACCAAAAACCTTCCAAACAAGGAGGCTTTACCGCCAGACTCCCACCCTATTGCTGTATATCCCAATTTGGGGACTCTGCCTTTGGACCCCCACTTGATCGCTGTGAGCTTGCTCTCCATGTAATAATTATCAAGACGTGTTTTCTTAATGGTAAACGTTACTGAGAGTGATGCGCAAAGATAGATGGAAGTGGACACCACCATGTTATAAGCTGTAAGAAATAGATTAAGGAAAAACATAGTTTAAGCTGCATTGGCCTCATTTTTACCTATAAATTATGAAAATGTCTACTGCATATACTGCTCAGAGACAAAGTCCACAACAATGTCCATTTTCTATAAGCTATATGTGCTAATAAATGGGGGATGGGGTACAAGGGGCTTGCCCCCCTGTCTAGAGAATGAATAGAAGGTAGGAAAGGATAATTTTTTTTGTTTTTTTTGTTTTTTAGGTTACCCCGTGTTTGGGGATTTAGTCTCTGGAGGGTGCATCACTCTCAGTAACAATTACCTTCTTAATTTCTGACATGATTCTTTGCCTGTGCAGATTGTTTCAAGTATCAGTGAGTGTAGTTCTTTTCATTCACAGCTTTCCTAGTAACAACTTTGGAAGGAAATAACATAGTTCTATCCAATACAAGCAAAGTTTACCTTTTATCATACAGCTGTGTAAAACTGAAACTATATCTGCTACATTTTATTTATGGTGACTATTGCTGGCTACAAAAGGTTTTTGTTTAGGTTAGCATATGAATTGTAGAGATTGTTTAGATAATTGATAATTTAGATAATTCTGTTAGCAGAATTCTGATTTTGTGGCATATGTGAATAATGCAGTGTAATCAAGGGGAATGTTAAACATGATATCATACATGGCATCCATTTGGGCATGTTGGGATTTTTCTTTTTTTAAAGCTAGTGAATGTCAATATAATTAAAAATAGCTTGAATTACTCACCTCTAAAATTTTATTTGGATTGGACATAAATTGCAGCTGTATTATAATAACATAGATGAGTTAGGTCTTGATGTCATAACCTAAAGTGCTGTCTCACACACAACAGTGACAGCATGATACATATGCATACACTACAAGATGAACCTCGAATTTGCAGTACTTGGTACATCATTTGATTTTATTATTATTAGATACGGTAACCAACATATTGAATATTAACTACATTTTGTAGAGTTTAGGAAATATTTAGTCATGGACATTGAAGTTGCTACCCAAAAGCAATGGCAAGGTCAGTGACAGCTACTCTAAATCAAATAATTTTGGAAATAATGAAATTGCCAATACTTGCCACCACTAGAATTTACACAAGATAAAGGGATTGTATGTGGGTTCATCACAAGAATTTACATGTCCATGTTGTTTGAGTAAACAGTGTTTAAATTAATCATAAAAAATATATTTTTGTCTTTCTTGATATATTAATCTCTGTTAGTAATATAAAACATGAGAATTGGAAGCTGCTTTGATTTTGTCTTTTTTAACAAAAATATATATATATTTATCTAAATAGAGAAGCCAAGTGGGATATTAGATAAAGTATTGCCATAGATAAAATGGAGTGAATTAAAAATTTCTTTAACATAAATAGTACTGCTTAAGTAAAGTTTAGTGTTATACCAGGAAGGTTGTTGCTACAATTTGAAAATGTCTAAGTATTTGTTTAGCTAACAGATTCTTTACGAAGTGATTTGGTGTTCTGTAAAGATGCAAACATTTTGGAGGTAAAGCAATGGTGCTGAAAGATGTAGTGTACAGTATAGTTTCTACTGTCAAAATTTAAAGTAAAAAATTTTGTTGTTTGTATTTCATCAGTGAAAGCAGAAAGGCTTTGAGTTTGGATAACAACATGTATACTTGAAGTAAGTCAAACATGCCAGTAGTTGATGTGATAACTTGTTTGTGGAATCACATCATTTCTAAGGGCCACGGTCAAAACTGCTCATGCTTATGATTGTCAACACAGTACTTTTGGAGATGCTAAGAGTGCAGGGTTAATGTATATCCAATATGATACTAAGGTAAGGACTGGCTCATTGACATTAACCATCACAAAGTTGATATATCAATCACCTGCAAAGCAGCTTTAACTACTTGGTTTTAGGATAATTTACCTAGGCAATGAATGTTGACATGTGTGAGAATGTAGTTATATTTTATTAAAGTTGATATTTGTCAGGAATATTATCTTAAACATGTATATTTTCCAAGTATATACCTATAACAATTAAATTATTTCAATACCAATTTCAAGGGTCAAGGTTGGTTTTCTGGTAAACATAATCAAGCATATATACTTGTTTTATAATCATGATTTTGATTTTTTAAATACACACGACCGTACTTCAGTTAAGTCCTTTACAACATTTTAAAAACACTTCAGAACAACATCGTGTATACCTTATACCAGGGGTTCCCAACATGAGGGCCATGGGGCAAAATGAAAATTATGACCACACTGAATAGGATTTTGTCCCCCCTACAGAACCTATAGATAACTATCACTTATATATCAATGAATTGGAATCTTTCCACATAGTGTTCTAATCCTATAGCTATTGGCAGCATTACTCAATTCACAACTATTAATGATTGAATATGCAAGGATGACAGACACTGAATGGGCCATGAGATTATTGCATACTGGTTGAGGGCCACAGAACAGAAAAGGTTGGAAGCCACTGCTTTATACCATTATCAGATGCCAGAAAACTTAATCCTATGCCCAGAGAACATGCACAGTCCACTACAGTTTTGTATTGTCAGTTTTTTTTACACATAGGTGACTTCAGAAGTATTTATTCTCCAAGGAATCGATTACTGTTTATCTGACCTCACCCATTTACCATATCTTCTGAATTTTTGGATTAAGTCATTGATAATACTATTATCCTCATTATTAACACTGTTGTAACGATTATAACATTATTAACAATACTAAGAGTAATGAAAATCAAAACTTGTTTTTGAATATAGAATAAAGTAAACAGGTAGCTCTACTTATAAAAAAATATTACTAGGCCTACCAGTCTACTTTATTCTTGATTTTTTTAAAAATAAGGTTTGATTTTCATTATGTTAGAATTATTAATAATGTTATAATGATATTTTTATTATTAGTCTGTTATCATTTCTTGGTGACTAAGCAGTTGTGGGACTATTTATGTTGAAGCAAATTTAGCCAACAAAATCCACAGTAGACAAGACATGCCTTTTCCACAACTGTGGGTAAATATAAGACTTGATGTTTGCTTGTATCATGTAATTTTCTCTCAGAAATAGACAGTCTCAATTTAAGTAGTAATATAATTTTCTATATTCTATGCTTGTAATTTTTGTAATGACATTTTTCTCATGATTTTATTTTCAAAGTTCCATTAACATTTGGTGAAATTTGATTATACAAAATGGTATTAAACAAGCCAAGTATTTTCTCTCATATTTATTAGATTTATTTGGAAATGTACATTTTTTAATATTTAGAAAGTCTACTATCTTCAGAAACTAAGATTTGATTCCATATCCTATTTTTCTGATCATATCACATTGAAAAGTTGATGTTTCACTTGCTGACTTTATGTAGAAATACATTATCATTATTTGTACCATGGAACTTCAGAATAGTCTACAAAGCAGGTAGTTGGATATAAATCATTTAGTTCCATTTATAATACCCTTGACAATTTTTACATTAATTAGGAAGTAAATGCATAAAAAAGAAATGGTTTCAATTTTATTTTATTATCATAAATTAGATTCTTGTACAAATTATATACAAAATATAGCACACCACTGTTATACATAAATTACATTGTAAATCACCAATATCATTATGACAAGGAAGTTACAATCAGAGATTATATACATACTTCATTTTATAAAGGCTGCGAGCAAGTAAGTGACAGCAAAGAATGTTGTGTTTGCAATGATAGTGGTAACACTGGGACCAGATGGCCTAGGTAAGGTCTTTCTCCATGCATCATCTACACATACTGCACCATCATGTGTATATATATACACACATGCAAACATCCATGCATGCACACACACATCCACACACAAAATTTGTTGACTATTATTCAAAGACTGACATGAAAAAATTACAATTAAAAAGGATAAAAGGATAAGTATAATAATTGGTGTACAAAGTGTTCATCAAGCAGCAATTAAATATCTTTAGCTGTATGACAAACAATATTAATATGGTATATATTTTAACTGGTCAAGTACACATTCATAAACTTAACACACATGGGGATGACACTAAGTAGTGCAAGTCATCTTAATTGAGCAAAAAGGAGGAATGTCTACTGACACCAGCCATAAAATAGCAGAAAAGTCAGATTCTATTTTTTTTTTTTTTACTCCTTGCAAATAACAATTCTTGCATTACATGTATGACATTAATTTAACATACATCACTGGCTATTATCAACCTGTCATTTATGGGACATAAACATGCTGGCACATCACAATCACATATCTATGACACTAGATACTGTGATGGAAACTGAAGTTCAAACTGTCAACATAATGAGAACTATTAAAATATGGCAGACTGTTATCTGGTGCCCAACAAGCCTAGGTGTAAATTCACTGAATATACAATTTGTGAAGACAACAATGCATAAATTTCAAACATTCATGCCAGACACTTGATGTCATGGAAAAAAAAGACACAGACTACTAACAATTTAACATTTTTTAAGAATGGGGTAACAGGTGGAAGCTAGACTAGAAAATAGAAGTAGAAGCAGGGACTAGCACACTCATATGAAAATGACGAGTTATGCACTACTTAAGTTGCACAAGATTTATTTCCTCAATTTGGAAGAAACCAGTACGAGGAAGGGAACTACTGCCCAAATTCTGAAGCAACACCATAAAAAACAGGTGGTGCTGAGTGTTCCACACTGCATTCACACTACTGAAAAAGTCATACAGGTTTTCCTGACAGCTGGATTTTTTAAAAAACTTTGCATGATTACTTTTTAAATTATATATATTTTTACACAGGATACTGTGAATGCAAGGTAGTTATTAAAGTAACAGAAATGAATGCTATTACTTTCTTATACCCTTGGCATTACTTAAACAGACATTAATGAGGCTTCAGAATTCTTACTTATGTCATTCTAACGCAGCACACACTTCTGTCATGTCCTGAATAATGGTCCTACTTTGACGACTAGTGATGTAAATAAGATACCAGGAAGAACCACATAGCTAGTACCTGCCATTCATGGGATTTAATGATGACAAATTTCTAGTAATTACATATTTTAAGACTGTATGTGTTTTTGTGTATGAATTTTTTGTTTGTCACTTCCCATGAACTAGCAGACATGATCTATTGAAGAGGCACAAAAGTTATCTGGAAGTTGTTGGCCACTTACAGCAAAACATCTCTAGATGAGATTCGTTCATTTATATGCAAATAAAGCAACATCATTACTATTTGGGTATCTGTGCCTCATCTGAAAGTGGCAAATGTTAACCTTAGTCTACGTATCACAAATAAGAGGATTTCACAGATGGAAGCATTCATATCAGCATCCTCAACAAAATGTAAAAAAAAAAAATAATAATAATAAATAAATAAAATGAAAATTAAAAATGAAATAAGTTACATAGTGTGGTAATTTTCCCTATTTGCTCTTGTTAACTTTGTTAAAGGATGCGTTTTTCCTTGTTGTTTCTTTTGCCGCACTTCAACCCCACATGTCTGGCCACGTCCTCCGGGTGGTGGCTTGTGGATGGGCACTTTCACAACTGGGGAAAGACTACTTCCTGATGCTGATGACCGTAAGGGAGTTGGGGGTGGTTGGGATTGTGCTCGAAGATTTGGTTTAAAATTATAATCTAGACTGGATTTTCTTTGAGGAACAGGTGGTACGAACTTGTCTGGAGTTGAACTATCAGACTTGGCTCTAACATTCCTAGTCTGAACCTTGTGTTGCATTTTTTCTTGAGAATCTTCAAATTTTCCAACTAAACTTTTCACACAAATCTCTTCACTGGGTAAATCTTCCTCTAGTTCTCTAACTTCAGCTTGAGTCTGGTCAAATAGCTGATCAAGAAACTGCTGTGTAGAGCAACCTGGAGAGGTAGGTGATGTGCTAAGGCGCTCAAGACTATGAGATCTTTTCCTAATACCCTTTATTCTGAGTTGCTGGAACTTTTCATCATATTTTTGTTGCTCAAGGGCTCGAGTTATTTTTTTTACTTTGCCTTCTTCTGTTTCACCTTCAAGTTGCCCTTCAAACTTTGCCCTTTTTTCTGAAAAACTTCGACTAAGCTGGCTTGTTGGACTTGCTTCTTTCTTCTCAGTATCTGATGTAGAATAACTCTGAGAACGATTGTAATTTGGTGTTACAAGTTTTTCTTTTTCAATTCCTTCTGTCCTGCTCTCAAGTAGCTGCTTATGTTGTTTGACTGTGCCTGGAACAGGAACTTCATCCTCTGTTACTGGGCTAGTTTTGTTGAATACAATCTTCTCACTTGAAATATCCATATCAGACATAGGGCTTTGTCCAAGAGGTGCACCAGGGCTAATTATAATGGATTGGGACTTGTCAGAAGCTGAAGGATTTGTACTATCTGGAATGTGAACAGGTACACTAAGAGTATTTTTATGACAATCTAATCCTTCAGGGATTTCTTCCATTCCTTCATCATTAAGATCTGTTGGCGGAACTCTTTCAACAGGACTTTTATAAGGAGCAGGCCCATAAGCCTTAACATTTGCAACTGGTTTGTATTGCGGCAAATCTTCCATCATGGCATCCTCAATTTCTTCTGGTTCACTAGATTGCATCTTAACATCATCAACAATGCCTTCCTTGGTTTCAGAATTTTTACTCCGGTTTCTTCTGATAGTTCCTGGAGAAAATGGCCCACAGTCCTTTTCAAAGTAGGTTCCTGTTATGTTACTTATTGGCACTACTGACTCTGGATCTTCTCGAAGAGGCTGTTGCTTAATATCATAGGGGCCAAAAGAACTATTTCTAGAGGCTATAGTGCCTGCTGTTCCTCTTGTGTCACAGGAACCCCATGAACTCTGTCTTGAGGGAAAGTCTCTGTCTGCTAACACTACAGCACTGTCAAAGGAACCCCATGAGCTGTTGCGAGATGGAGTCTCTTTTACTTCCCCAATTAAGGGACTAACTGTGCTCAGTCTCTGCTGTTTTCTCTCCTCACGATCAAACACTTTATCAAGCTTAGCAGAAAACGGGTCATCCCTCTTTACAGAGTCTGATCCAACTGAATCTTGACGTCCATAACTGGGGGACCTAATAACTTCTACCCTCTGAAATTGACTACTTAACGAACTAGACGAACTCTGCCTTGATAGTGGTGAATCAAGGTCTTTGCAACTAGGAACTGTCTTAGAATCACTCATTTTTACCTTGTCTTCAAAGTCTTGCTTCTGCCTTTTTACTATGCCTGCTGGCCAGGTGATTGCTTCTTTTGGCACTCCTACTGGACTCTCCATAGGATCCACACTTTCTTCTATTTCTGAACATTCCTCTTGCCAAAGATGTGATGGTACTAAAACAGCCTGATGCTTCTGAGCAGCTGGTTTAGTTTGTGAAACTACTGGCTCACTACCCTGCAGGTCTTCAATGCCTGGGGAGAGAAAGGTTTCTATAGCTTTTTCTAATTCAGCTGTGCTTGACTGGTCACTAAAATCATCACTAGATGTGGTGGTATTTTGCAACTGTACAACCTCCCCTTTCTTTCCATTCTGGGATTTTTTCACTGCAGCTTGACTTACAGTTTGTACACTTTCAAACTCATTGATCCTATCTTTGACTGATGATGACAGCTGGAGTTCAGAAACTTCGTTAATCGTACTTTCAGATGAATTATCAGTATATAGTGGATTAACTGCTTCAACTACTGCCACAGGGAAGTCACTCTCATTGTCTTCAACTGGTGATCCCTCTGTGCCAATATCTCTTAAGTCCCTCTGCTGCACTGTTACATGTGCTCGCCAAGACTGTGTATTAAGTGATTGAGATCGGCGCCATGAGTCTCCAAAGTCACTCCCACCTGATGAACAAAAAAGAAAAACTCAACTTAGCACACATTTAACTTAATGCGATGATGACCAAAGTTATGTAATTAAATCAAATGAGAGAAAAAGGTCTTTCTCTATGCATTCTATGCATTAACTTACCTTGGTCAGAATCTTGAGGAAACAACAGTCCAGCTGTGTGATCATCTGGTGACCATGACTTTGGGCGTCTCACTTCATCTCCATTGCAGGGAGATGGAATGCGCACAGTTAAGGCATTATAAGTAGCTTCATATGCAGTTAGCTCCTCTGAGCTTTTATGTCTATTATCATTGTTGTTGCTGCTGTCCACATTATCATTAAGAGATAAATTATTGTTTTCATGGTTTGTTTGAGTTGGTCGATTGGCATGTGCTGAGGTAGACTTGAGATTTGTCTCTGATTTGCTGCGCCACAAAATGTTATGTCGTTGCCTACTGGCATCAAGAATACCCTGTGAAAGGAAAGAAAATAAATAAAACATAAAAAATACTTCTAAAATACTTCATTAATAATATAAAGTCACGCACAAACAAACACATGCATGCATACTTCTATCTTTATATTCACCACATAATCATCAAATAAGCAAAATTGAAAGACCTTGTTAATAATCACACTCTTTGAGGTGTCACCCCTATGCAAACAAGAATAGTTTTTATTTGTTATGTTCTATGATTATTATCCTTAGTTTCCAACAGCCTGCTGGTGCTACTGACCACATTTGATCTGGAACTCTGTAAGCTTTTGGAAAAGTTCCTTACCTCATAAGTCTTTAGTTGACCACAGAAAGCCTTATTAGGTTTGATGCAGCTTCTCTTCTTCTTCACAAGGGAAAGAGCTTCATCCAGACTCATGTTGAAAGCTTTCATAGCATATGCAATGACTACTGAGGCCGACCTGCTGATGCCCATCTTGCAGTGTACCAGGACCTTTGACCCTTTATCTCTGAAAGTTCAAAAAGGAATTAGTTCCAAGCAATATATTACTTTCACTGACATAATTAATATGGTCTAAAATACATAGTCATGTTCTCTACAAAGCTTTAAGATCACTTAAACTTACTTGACTTGTGCAATATATCTAAAGGTGCGGTCCCAGTGTTTTAGGAGTTCTGTCTTCTCATCATCATAAACACGAATGTTGAGGTAGTCAAATGTTCCAGGATAGAAATTATCTATTTCCTTTGTTACATTGAGTATATAACCCACCCTGTAAGGAAGATAACATATAAATAATAATACTCTGATACCACTGAAGTCTCCAAATATTTCAACATGAAAATGCCAATTCACTTGTTTTTGAAGAATACTTGCAACAAAGGTAAACAGGCAAGAAGCACATACAAAAGAATACAAATCTATCTGCCAGTGAATATTAATAATAACTCACCCATTATTCTGCAATTCCTCTAGATTTGAAGCATTCCACTCAGATCCCAAATAAACATGAGGGAAGATCTCTGTTGCAGCATCCATCTGGCCCAGGATGGTCATCATCTCCTGGTCAATGTATGACTTAAATTTATAAAGGTCCATGGCTAGATCTTCCTCTAGCCTTTGTCGGATGTATTTGGATGTGACCTCATCGATGTCCACACTCATCATAATCTCCTTCAGTTTGTTACGAATTAGGAGCTGCGTCTCTTCTCTGAAGGAGATACAACACTATTAGTGTTTTTGTTTTCATCTTAAAATAAAGGTTCATATGGGTACTGACCTTGAAATCTGGCACTCTTTTAGCTTCACAAAGTTCTAAAAATCTGAACTTCAGATTACCATACACCAGATGCATGGGTAATGTAGCCATATACTCACTTGTCTGTAAGAGACTCAGGCGATGGGGGTCGCTTGGATTCGAGGCTATCCATAGCATTCCACTCATTGATGCAGGACTGGTCGGAGGCCACGCCCCGCTCGTAGTAGCCCACCCAGTCATGGTTGAGGCCGCCGAGGAAATAGTGGGCGTCCTGAGCCTTAGAGCTGGATTTGTGGAGGGTCTGGAGCGCTGACCTGTGGACGAAAAGAACTTGCTGTATTCCCAATATACCTGATAATACTGTATAAATGAACATAAATGCTCTATGGTAAAAGTACCTCTCAATGAAATCCAATAACATAATAAGCAACTGAGTCAAAAAAAATATCAACAGCAATTTGCTTGAATGTGAATAAATCACAATGCAGACCCCAGTCACTTGCATCATTGAGATCATTCCGTCCTCCCATCTAGCAGACAAATGTAGGACTTCCATGAGTAACTGCACTTGTCTTTATGAGTGCAAGTAATTTAATAATTATTCCAATTAACACCAGGAATTCTTGTGCTATAAATAGACACATACATGGATATACTTATGTGGATAAACAAATACACAGAATATCCTGATCTTCCCCGGCCAACAACCCAAACTGATTCTGGATCACACTATCACCATTAATAAGCAGTACACGAAAGGAATTACGACCTTTCCTTGGCCTCGACGCCTAATTCCATCTTCAGCACGGAAGGTAATGTTTAAAAGATCATTCTTAATGGCGATGCAATATCCATCATACAAAGAGATAAACATAACATCGTTATTACCAAACCAAAGCATCATCATTGACTTCGAACCGAAGACACAACATACCAGGCGGCAAGAGAAGCCAATGTCCCTGCGTGATGACGCGAATTGGCACTGCCCTCCGACGCAGGAAAGAGTGCCCTTGCCCACGCCCCCAGCAGAACGCGCGAAACAAATCTCGACCAGGGGACATTGGCGCCATAAGGATCAAAATGATGTACTTTAGCCCGGAAGATGGAGGGTGCGTCCAGTTCCTTTAGATGGGAAAGGAATGGTTAGAGGCGCGAACGTAAAAGGAGGGAGAGGTTGGGAAAGGGGGGTGTCAGGATTCCCGCCAGCACGTTCATGCCAACCTGTTTTCTCCTAGAAGCCGCATTCTTCCTTGTTGGAGTCATGTTTATACTTCGGACTCCTTCCTCGACTAATCTGCCGCCAGAGATCGCATTTCAAGATTTTCTATTTTCTTTTTATGATTATAAAGGGAATAGTTCGTTACACTATTAAAATCAAGGAACCTTAAGTATTTTCACTCAAAGACTACGCCTGTCTATTCTTCATACATTCTCGGACATCTGCATCTACACACGTTGACAGGAATAGGAGCACTCTTACCACGGCACCGCGAGCTGAGGCGCCGGCAGCACCACGCGCACAGGCGAGGGCAAAGGGTGCAGGTAGAGAGGCCCTGCCCAAGATTGGGTTTAGTCGCGCGGGAAAGATGGCTGCTCTCGTCTGCAACATTGTACATTGCAGGTATCTGTTGCAATTATAAAGAAGGCACATGAAAATGTTCTCCTCTGAACTGCTTCTTGAGACCGTAGCTGTAAATCAACTCTTTCGAAGCATCCGGGGAGATCCCGAAATTGTGTGGCTACATCCTCTCCCTCCGTTATCGCGTAAAAACACGCCTTCCTCTCACCACAAACGCATCACACACACACACAACTCTCCGATCCCCCTTCGACTCCTACGAGGCTTCCACACTTTCACTATCCCGCTTTTCTCGTGTCCAGTTTCCTCCTCCCCTCCTCTCCCACTGAGGGAGGAAGGTTCCCCAGGCCGCGTCGCTCCCAGCCAACTATGTTAATTAGTCCATATTAAAGGAATTTAACCGCCCGCAAGCTCTGTCATTCTCAGGAGATAATAATCCTATTTGTCCCGTCCTTAATGTGGCGAGGGTCGATCTCCCGCCCGACGCCTGCCCTGAAATCTCTTGTTGATGCTGTGGTTTGTTTCGGACGATGTTCTCTTTCGAAGGGCCTTTGATGTGACACTGAGAAATCCAAAGGCATTCGTGGATGCACATGTTCAAACACACACGCACAAGCACGCACGCGCGCGGGCGCACACACATATATACATGCGGCATTCACATGTGTGTATGCGTGTGCCATGTTAACCTGTCTAACTACAGTGTTTCTACATATCTTTACTTTTTCAACCGACGTCTGTGAAAATTACAGCATTCAGTCCCATATAATCAACTGATGAAAAAAGTGCATTAACATGTTTCGACATTTCTGTGAAAACAAATATTCAAAAATGAATCTGTGAGTAGAAAAACAGCTTCAGTCGTCCAGTATACTTAGCTCTTCCATTCCCACCAGAACCAGCACCAGTGTCCCACAGTAACAGCACCGGTGATGGGTTCTCCAGAACTCCCTAAAACTGCTCAAGTACAACTACCCTGCACAACACAAACATAGGCCTGTGTGCCATTCCCGCGACAGGAACATCAAAGTAAGGGCAAAAGTGGCCTTAGAATCCCAAGCCCGCTGTGGGTCTCACTCCTTTCCCCGCCGCTGCCCCGCCCACCCCTTGCCCGCGGAGCTCCTCTCGACAATGAGAAGGGTTTTATACTGGAAAAGGGTGGAAAGCTAAAGAGGTGGCCATCTGACCGTGGGTCATGTCGCACCGGAAAACTACATTCCCGAGCGAAAAAATGCACTTGGCAGGTTGGTGATATTACCTGAAAGGGTGACTGATTAATTGCGTTAATTACCTGGTATTGGGTAAAAAACAACAACTTAGTGATGATAATTAATTGAAATATGATGTTATTTCGCCATGCTTTAAGCCGCTCAGAAATGGCTCTTAGCATTGTTGAAGATGGAGTCCAGTGAAAGATCGGAGCAGAAAAAAGGAGATAACCGTAATTACAGAACGGAAGGGGAAGAAGAAAGGGAGGAATGTAAAAACAAAGTAAAAAGGAATCGAGTATTAATGAAAGAATAGTGTAGGGATCCTGCCGATGCAAACATCAAAACAAAAAGACGAACAAACCAAAAACCACGTTTACCCACAGACAGAGCAGTCTCTCCTCAAGGGTCGAGCCGGGTGGGCTAGTTAACACGAACGCCGCCCTAACTTTATAAAACATTCGGAGTCATTTTTGTGTTATGTCAGAAAGTGAAAGTGACGCACATGTGGAAGATGACAACAAGAGCCATGTGTTCCGTGCTGGTGCTCGGTTCCCCTTCCTCGCTCCTCCAACCCCCCCTTAGTAACCCCCCCCCTCGCCCCCTTGATGCCACAGGGGCCCAGGCACATGCCCTTTGGCGCTTCGTGTGGGTATCCGTGGACGGGTGCTGCCCACTGTGTCAAAGAACCGGTCGCCTGGGGAGGTCTGTGTATTAAGAGTGTGATAGCTTTGTGTGACGTGAGAGAAAAGCGAACGAGGTGCGTGGGATGGCACGGGCGGGGGAGCATGGGCGTATAGGCGCTGTCGGGAAAGCGAACTCATCTCGTATACATCTCCTCTTTGCTTTTCCTTTCACTCGAAACACACCGAGTCTCCTCAAGTTCGCACGGCTTCGCCCGCACCCAGTGTCAGCCGCCGTCTCTCTGTGCGAGATCCCCCCCCCCCCCCCCCGTCTCCCCGTTGCCTTTCCTATTCCACAGCAACTCAGCCGCGCAAGTGCCTATTCATGCACGCACTTGCACGGCTTCTCTGGCATTGTGTAGTACGGTATTATCTCGCGTTAAGTAAAAAACGGTGCCCTTGGCTCTGTCCCCCACCGCGACCCTCACCTCGACCCCGGGCACCTGTATGGGCGTCTACAAAGGCTGCTGACATCAGCAAGTCCGCCGCCCTCTCTCTCCTCAGGGCGCCTGCCAACTCTTCACCCGTGCAAGTCAAACACCAACATCTCGCAAGTAACGCATACACTTGGAGTCGTTTTGAAAATAATGAGAGTCGAGCGACAATGAAACTCCAACGACCTTCAATCTAAACAGCCGCTCGTTCCAACCGCAGCAGGCTTCTCTGTGCAAGACACGCCCACTTCTTGGACTACAACCGCGCACAGCGGGCGGGCGGGTGGCGGTGGGGGTTGCTGCTTTTCACTGTGTACGTGGGTGTTCTCATGCTCCGTGCCTGTCTGGCTGCGCCGTCCTCCCACCCTCTCCAAAGCCCTCCACTTGCTTTCCCACTCCCTTCCGACGCCCGCCCTCCCTCCTACCCGCTCCCTCCGCCTCTCCCACGCTTATCTGCTTCCTCGCCCCCGCCGAGTCCTTCCTCACTCACGCCGCCACTTTCAGCCTGCAATTCGCACATAATCGCACAGCCGCTGTCTCCTCGTCCGAGTTGTTTATGGGTTCACGTGAGACGGATCCCACGTCTCAATGGCGCTGACTTTCCTCCAGCCCTTGCGGGAGCTGCTTCGGCGCAGGAGCTCTCACTTCGGGGAGGCTGAACAACACTCTTGCAGCCGAAACCTACTAGGCGTGATAAATCCAGCGGGTGATACGCTCAGCACGAGTGCCGTGTTAGATCACAGCGAAGCCCTATTGCATAAACAAACAAACGCAAATATACACGTAAATATACACGTGTAGAATCTATACTCGCTCGTTCCCGAGAAGCAGGATACGGTAGGTTCCCTTTAACATCTGTGAACTCCCTCCCCTGCTCTCCGTCCCCCGCCCCCCTCTTCACACACGCGGGTATTTACGCCTCATAATAATTGCAGCGTATGTGCGGCTGGCGCACGACAAACAGCCCCCGGCAGACTGCGCCTCAACTACACGTGTCCGCTGCCGGCTGAAGTACCCACTCATCGCCGCGTCCAAGTGCGCAATATGGGTAGACCAGGGGCGGCGATAGCAGAATCTAGGACGATTTCGGGTGTAGGGGAAGGGAGGGGAGGGAGCGTTGAGGTAAAGGGGAGGCATTAGTGTGCACTGTGGGTTGAGCAGAAGTTAATAAGCACATCTCGACAGCCTTTCACCGCCCGGCCCCCATCGCCAAGCTCCTCGTGGCATCGAACACGCATGATCCCCAAGGCGTGGAGGGCCACAGTGCCACACCAACACCACTTGGACACAGGATGCCACTACACCAGGTGACGTCGGAGTACAACGAAACTGCCTCCTATCAAAATTCTCCCTTGGTGAGCATAGCCAAGGCGGCTTGGCAAAACCAGCAAGCAAGAACAAGTCCGGCTGTGAAAGCCACGGGGATCGGCCAGCGGTGTTGCCTTCCCCCTGCCCCTCGGTAACAAGTTCCAGCTCGCATGACGTTGCCGAAGTCACATACGCGCCTGGTGCAACAAGAATAAGTGAGCAACAAGTGAAGTCTTCCCATACAGGACCGCAAACTCCTTCTGAAGTGCTGCCCTTCCCTCATCCCTTTTCAACCCCTGCCCTTCGCTTACGCCTCGCGACTGCGGGGCTGCGGGCTGACCTTGGAGGTGAGGGGACTCGGAGGAACTGTTCGCGAGCGCGGCGAGCTCTCCCGCCCACTCGTGACAACGGCCATTCCCTTCCTTGCCACTTGGCGCGGATCAAGCAGTACGGCAGACCAAGAGCATCTTGCAGCGTGCTGAGTCCGCTCCTTCCCATATCGGCGATGACCAGGACATCGCCGAAGCTGGGGTGGCCATAACAGGAGGGCATGGATCGCCGCGCCACTTGTCGGCCGGAGAAGTGGCCTCCCCTCCCCCGCCGCCCCCGTCCCTACAGGGTATGAAGGCAGGGGGAGGGGCCGAGCAGGGGTTCAGAGCATGCGGAGAGACACGTGACCATTGGGGCTGCACCTCAGACCTCTCCACGTTTTCTGTCCCTCTACAATATCTCCAAGCGATACACAGATTACTGTTATCAGTATCAACACCATCGTCGCAAAGCCACACGGAGATACCACGTAGATATCCTACCCCAGCCGCGAACGCAATGGGGGCGTGACCCGTAACAGGCACACATACAAAATGAAACGTATCGACAGGTATTACCAATACATGTCGTAATGTGTCAGCAACTGATTTCCCTCCCGTCGATGCCTTGGCCGCCCAACATTCTCTCATTTGACCCGTCCGCCCGGGACAGTTTCCACGTTGACACAGCCTCGCCTTTCCTTTCCCTCGCCGCGTGTGCTTCTGTTCCATTCCCGAAGGGCGGACAGGGAACAGAGAGGCGTGAGGAGGAGGCCGGGGCACGCCTCGCGAAGCTCATCTCCCTCGAGAAATTCCAAGAAATTCACTCGCCTGCCATTAATGTCAAATCATCTGAGTCAACAAACTTTAGAGAGAGCAAAAAAGGGGAATCGTGATATCCATTTAGTCACAGAGCTACGGACCGGCAGCCAGTGCCACGCCAGCCTACTTCTCGACGACCCTCGTTGTCGTGGTTGCGCCGCCCTTCGTGCTGGGTCATCCCTCTAGTTCTAAACCGGGAGTGTGTCTAGAAGGTTTAATGTTCAAATCTTCGCAGCTGAAATACAACGCTAGTCATGTTGCAATTATAATCTTTAGAACGCATCACGAGGTTCTAGGCTTTCACAAGAAATGTCTGCGCTCTGAGACTTTACATATTCAAATTAATGGAGTTAAGAGCAATTATTAAATAAACTAAATATACCCCAGCAAAAAAAATTCAATCCACTGCCCCTTGCACATGCTTCTCTCGCCCCGTCCCTTGCTCCTCGCTCCCATTACGTCCCTCGGCAGTGCGGAGGGGTCAATGGCCACGTGTAGGATGAATGTCAAAAAATTAAAAGCAGAAAAAAATCAAAATACAAAAATTCAGAGATGGCAGAAGTGAAAACGAAATTATATTCGCTCATTTTTAATTTCAGGATTTCTTGTGAGCACCTGTTATCCAACCACTGGCGTTCCATCGCACGGCCTCTGTGAGCCGCAAACGCAACATGACGAGCGCGCAGTCGGGGCGTCGGTCCGCGCCGTGACCCGCTGCGCTCCGCCTGGCCTCCCGGCATGCCATCACGCCGCCGGCGTGTCATCGCGTTGCCGCCGAGTTCCCTCCACCCCTGCCCTTGCCGCCACCCCGTGGCCGACTTCTCACCCCTGCAATAAAACCGCTTCTCGAGTGGGCATCCGCATCTCGATCGGTGTCAATGGGCAAAAACAAAGCCCGGGGCTTCCGTTTACTCCGTCGCCCGAACCGGGGCCTCGTTCCCGCCCTACGCACTAGGTCACTCGATAAAGAACCAAGTTATCGAATCATAGGCTGAGGCGCGTCACATGCACCAAGGCACACTACGAAATGATGTTAAGCCCACTCCCCACCCTCGCCTCCCACCGTACACATGTACCAAATACGTAATTATTACATTAGAGATGGTAATGTCAGCCTTTGATGCCGCCCCGACCCGCACCGCCGACGACGCCCCTCGCGTCGCATCACATCCCCGCTCCACTTGTGCCCACTGAGTCTTACTCCTCGCTGTGGGGAGGAAAGTTGGGGAGGAAAGTTGGGGAGGCAAGGAGGGGAGGGAGGGAGGCGGAAACTGACCCACTCGGCCCACTGGCAGAATTACGGAGACTCCCAACGTGCCCCTTGAGCACAAGAGACGACCTGTGCGTGTCCGTGTGCTTTCCCAGGATGGCCAGATCCCGGGTCTCCTTCCGCGTCCATGGCAAGCGCTGCACGTGGCGTCACTCCCTCCGCGATTCTCTTATCACCCATCATCATGTCGTCCTAATTCTCTTTCCTCTCCCCGGCCGCGGAGAGTAGGGCGTGAGCGAACGGCGTGTGCGGAAGCAAAAACAAAGGAACCGAAGAAGAAACCCCGCGCGGCGCCGGGGCCCTCGCGAACGGCCAGCGACAACGCCAACGCAAGCACGAGCCTTCGAATCGTTTTTTCCTTGCTTGCAGGAAGCCGGCCGCTGAGAGATCGCAATGCCCAACGACCAACCCTTGCAACCAAGGCGCAAGGGCGGGGTGAAGCTCCACCGCGACACGGTTGACTGAGGAAGGGCGGACTGACGGCGATAATAATGGGCGGAGGTCGCCTGTGGAGGAAGGGAGGGCGGCGGAAAGCGGAGGTGCATGAACGAGGTGATGACCTGACTGACCTTATCCAGACCTCCGTTCCTTGCTCTAAGGTGTTTACATTTCTTCTTCTAAATATTACACAGGTCGCAAGAGAGAGAAAGGGACAAATAGAGGACCCGCTGACCCGATGGTGTGTTCATGTGTGTGTTGTAGGGGGGCACCCTATATCTTCACTTGTCACAAACAAACATCTGTGAACAAAATCTAGGTTATTTCAGGTCATCTGCCTTTTCTATGAAAGCTTTAAAACGGGAAAAATAATTCTTCACTATAGAATTTGGCGACGGCGAAACAAAACCAAACCTCTTAAAAAAATCAATTCACTAAAAACACAAGCAAGACCAGGAAAACATCACATAAAAACATAATAAACAAACCAACGGTACACCAACAATAACAATATAACAAAAAACAACAGCTGACAAATATTTACGAGTCCCAACCGCAGCTCATTAGCATCCGCCCGTCCGCTGCCGTCGGGAAACGCAGCCTTTTACCGCTCCCGCCGGCAGCCCACCCGCGGCGGGGGACTTCCGAGTTCGCCCGCCCGCTCCCGCCAGCGCGCAGGTGTTCTCGCCTCGCGGCAGGTGCGTCTCAGGGTAACGGGGGATCTCCGCAGAATCACACGCAATCATAAACCATTGATACATCTAGAGTTAGACAGAAAGAAAACCTCCAAAACAACAATAATATGCACGAAAGGGGATAGAACGAGAAAAAGAAAGAAAGATAAAAACAACGTCGACTTTCCCCTCGACCCAACACTTACCACTGGCGCCCCTTCCTACCTTCGCTCTTACCCCCTGACACACGATATCTTACCTGAAAAGATAAAAAAGAACACGTTAGACCAAACTCCTCGATCGGTTTTACATCAACACAGCGGCCTCTCTTACCACGCTGACATAATACTATAAACAAAATAAAGAGTAACAAGTAATCGAGTAATCTGAAGTCACATGACACAATATGACTCAACACGGGAAACAATGCCGTGTTGGAAGGTCAATCACGACCGGACAAACACACGTCATGCGTCCGGTGTTTACATGCTGCCGGAGAATAATTCGAGAACTCTCGCATTTAAAACAAAGGTCACACTAGTCTCCTCTGTCCTGGGATCCCTAGACAGCCTCGCCGAAATCAGGTCAGCTGACCAACCAAAAGCTGTAGCTGGCCAGACTTCGGCGAGGCTGGCTAGGGATCCGAGGACAGAGAAGATTAGCGTGACCTTAGCTTGAGGTACGTGGCGCGGGCACCTTCACCCGAGGGGGGGGGGGAGTGCAACTACGACCTTCAGTTAGGCAATTACTGAAGAAGGAAAGGGAAGGGTGCGGACGGATGGAGGCGGAGTGAGCGATAGGGATGGAGATAGAGGGAAAGCGAGGGAGAGAGTGTCGAGAAGAAAAAGTAGGAAGGAAATAGATAGATAGAGATAATGAATTTGCCCTTCAAACTGTAAAAAGACATTACCTAGTTCAACTGTTCGAAGGTCCACATATTTTGCATATCAACCACTTTCACCCCAGGAATGATTCACCCGCCGACACACCTGTGCAAACCAGATACTTCAACACCGGATATGCGGGGACTAAATCAAGCAGGGTTTAAATGCCCCAGCAATCAAAACAGATGCCAAAGAGAGTAAATAATTTCAATAAATCGATCATTCTCTTAACCCTTTCCTTCTCCCTTGCGCACACCCCCAGCGCTCGCCATCGCCTGGATAACGGTTGCGTCATCGCGGACGTCTCACGCTGGGGCCGACGCTCGGCGGCTTTTCTCACGGCGGGAGAGGCGTGGGATGGCGGTGGGAGGGCCAGCGTGGCACTCCCCTTGCCCCCCCCCCCTCTCTCTCTTTCTCTTCCCCCTCTATCTCTCTCTCTTTCTCTCCCCCCCCCTCTCTCTCTCTCTCTTTCTCTTCTCTCCTCTCTCTTCCCCCCTCTCTCTCTCTCTTCTCTTCCCCCCCTCCCTCTCTCTCTCTTTCTCTTCCCCCCTCCTCTCTCTCTTTCCCCCTCTCTCTCCTCTCTTTCTCTTCCCCCTCTCTCGCTCCCTCCCTTTCCCTCTTTTACTCTCCCTCTCTCTCTCTTCCTCTCTCCCTCCTTTCCCTCTCTCCTCTCTCCCTCCCCCTCTCTTCCTTCTCTCTCTCCCCTCTCTTTCTCTTCTCTCCTCCCTCCCTCCCCTCTCTTTCTCTCCCTCCTCTCTCTCTCTTTTCCTCTCCCACTCTCTCAGCAACATCAGACGATAAGCACGGGCTAGCGCCAACTACAACCACCCTGCAGCGTCGACACACCGCGTGCAAGAAACCCTTGTCCTGGAAGCGTGGGCGTTGATGAGCCACGGGGAAGCGCTGCAACGATCGCGTGCGACGGCGGCGAGCAGGTGTCAAAACGAGGCCACGTCACACGGATGCATACGGCACACGCATACAGGCACATGCACAGGTGGTATCTGTCCTACCATTACGAAGAAATGTTTTTTCGTGAGGAGATTCACATACTTACAGCCGCTCTTTTTGTTTCCTTCCCTCCTGATTCACTCATTCTCTCATTTTAACTCACTTACCCTCTCTCTCTCTCCCATGTCTATATATGCATTTACGACAACATGCGTGAATAATCGTGCTGGCCATCCACCCATCAACGCATTTTGCCCAAGAACTGGATGAAAGTCTTCCCAGGGTAGACTGGCGTGAACGAAACACGCTGTCAGGTTTCCAGGCAGTGTCGTAACGCCGCCAAGACGTGACGAGTCGGAAGTTGACTTGGTTCAGAGTTGGCCACAATTTGCTTTGCTTTCCGAATGCAAACTCCCCGACACTCCAACTATCCTCCTCCTCTCCTCCCACCCCTACCCCCCACCCACCTCGACTGTGTCTTGGGCTGATGCAATCCCCCTCGTGCATACGATGGGACCTGGGAGCCGGGAAAGAACATCCGCGTTACTTCCCAGCCAAAGAGAAAGTAGCGACCGAGATCACATATGCGCGCTGCATGTGTCACACGGCGGTCGCTGTCAGTTATGATTGCATTATGCCAAGTGATACTTGGCTCCCCGAGGCAGGTTCTGGTCTGCGCCTCACTCCCCGCCCCGCTCCCACTCACTAGTGCAGGATAGATAAGTAGATAGAAAGATAGAGAGGGAGAAGGAGAGGAGAGGAGAGGAGAGAGGAGAGGAGAGGAGAGGAGAGGAGAGGAGAGACGAGATGAGAGAAGAGACAGATGAGAGAAGAGAGAAGAGAGAAGAGAGAAGGAGAGGAGAGGAGAGGAGAGGAGAGGAGAGAGAGGAGAGGAGAGGAGAGGAGAGGAGAGGAGAGGAGAGGAGAGGAGAGGAGAGGAGAGGAGAGGAGAGAGAGAGAAAAAAAAAGAAAGAAAGAAAGAAAGAAAGAAAAAGAAAGAAAGACAGAGAGAGAACGGAAGAGAAATGAACCTTCACCGTCTCGTTATGATTAACGTTCTTATACTAAAACAAAAAAATATATTACCTCCTCCCCGCCCCCAACGACAACCTTTCACCGCCCTCGCCCGCCACGCCCTCCAGGCAAGAGCAGGCCCTGCCACGCCCGCGAGGAACACCGCCACGCCTTCCCGGTGCCACGCTTAAGGCAATGCAGCCCTGCCCGACCCTCTGCCCGCCAAGGCTTGCGGGAATTCGCGTGTGATTAAAAAGTTCGCTTTGGGAACGGGAGCTTCCGACGGTGAGCACTGTTGCTATAATTCTCACCGACGTTGTTGTTGTTGTTTTGCTGAAGATGATGTTTATGGTTATTATTACAATTACTGTTATTATCACCATTATCATTGTTACCATCAGCATTATCATTCCTATTGCTATTATTATTATATCCACTATTTACCTCTCACGCCGACTAGAGCCAGCGGCGTCGCGGAGGGCGTTGGAGAGGAAATCAAGAGCTTAGAGAGTCGTAAAAGGGAAATGGGAAAACCACGAGGGAAATGTGGGAAAGGGGCGAGCGGCGGACGAGAGATAGCATGTGCACCGGGCTACGTGACCGGAAGTCAAACAGTTAGGTGAGATGCATGACACGTGGCTGCCTGCCTCGGGTCCCAGGCACGGCGTGTTTACGTTTCTCTCTCGCTCCCTCTCTCGCAATCTCTCTCTCTGTCCCCCTCCCCCTTTCTCTCTCCCTCTCTCTTTCTCGCTATCTCTCTGTTTTTTAAACAAACACACACACACAGACAATAAATAGAGAATATAATATAATAGGACCGAGATGGGCGTAGACCTAAAGCGCCGCAGAGGTCCCCTCGGGCGACGCGCGCAAGGGGCCGCTCGCAGCCCGACGGACCAGCCCTGCGCCCTGAGTCCTTCGAGAGCCATCTCCGCACAAGCCCGGGTCCGCCTCAATCTCGCGGCCGAGGATGGAGGTCCGAACAGACAGCGCGTACCTCATGATAATTCGGCCGAAGGGAAAGTCCGCTTGGATTTGCATCCCGGTGAAAAGGCGGTGAATGGAGGAAGAGAGGGAGCCCCGAAAAAAACCTGACCGCCTGTAAAACTGAAAGTGAACGCACGTGGAGTCCAGACTACCAGCCTTTGGGCCACTTGGTGAGGCTCATCAGGAGCTGATAACAAATACCTGACACGGTATTGTTGCATATCCGCAAGGGTTAATTAGTATTATGCAACACAGGGATGGAGAAGGGGGGGGGAGGGCATAGGCGTGTCAGTTTTCCAGTTGTGTCATGGTGACACAATGGGTGCTGGCCAAATGGGAAGTCCCTATTTATCTGCATTATAAACGATGATTCACATGGATCCCATTTACGAACGTGCGAGCCTGTTACCGGGGAGAGACAATCGCCTGTATCCATGCGTCCAACTGAATCCCTTCAGATGCGTCCCCTTCTATTTCTCCCCCTGCCCCCCAGCCCCCCGCAACCTTGTGTCGGTGGCAGGTACGTGGCCTCGGGGCAGGTGGCCAGTCCTCTGCCGCGGCCATTTAAAACTCCCATTCATTGAACCGTCCGGAAAATCATACCCTTGGAGGCTCGGTGCTTTCTCCTCCGCCGCCAAGCCCAGGACGAAGGCAGTCCTTAATCCCCGTCACCACCACGGCGAACAATACGATCATAACAATAGTATTCATAATAATAGTAATAATAATAATAACAATGATAATAATAATAATAATAATAATAATAATAATATTATTATTATTATTAATAAAAATAATGACAATAAAAATAATAATACACTAAAGCACCTCATATTCATGCTAAGGACGTTGCCTGCCCCGCCCCCCTCTCCCTCCCAAGCCAGTCTCCTTCGCCGGCGGATGAGCCAACACTCCCCCAGGGCGCGCCCATTCACCGGGAGCCCTTCTTGCGAGAACAGCCGGCCTATGAAGTACGCGGAATCAAATGCTCAGTCGACCGCTGTAACCCCTTCGGTCGAGGGAGAACAACTCGTGATTACGAAGCTGGGGAGATGGGAGAAAGGAGAGAAGGGAGAAAGGAGAGAAGGGAGAAGGGAGAAGGGAGAGAGGAGGGAGAAAGGAGCGAGAGGGCGGGCGAGGAAGGCTAGGAGGCCGCGCAGCTGACTCCCCGAACGACCGTTAAGAACAAGAGGAGGCTTGGGTGACTCGCGGGCGGCCGATCCTTTCATCAATCCCCGTTCCATCATCTCTCTTTTATCATTTACCTTACCTCCTCCCTTTCCCTTTCTCTTCTATAAAGCGAAAGGGAATAACGAAAAAGTACATTACAATCCCCGGCGCCCTTCACCCGCGTGTCCTTCAGCTCGGGGTAATTGTGTATCACGTCTCCCTAAAAGGCTAATTACTCAGCCGCTAACCATTATTTAGCTGCCTTTACGAGTAAGCCTATTTTCTGTCTATGCTTCGTCCGCTTTGGTTTTTGAACCAAACCAAAATCTCACCTAATTTCTCTTTTTCTCTGTTTCTTTCTCTCTCTCAGCCTCCGTCCAACCATTCTAGTCTGCGAAGCGGCTCACACACCCTACCCTTTCTGGACCCTAATTGTGTGCTTCTCTCCCATCCCTTCTGCTTGGCCCGCCTGTCAAGTGTCACGGTAATTGCCGCCCGAAGGCACAGCGACAAGCACCATTGCCGTCCATCCCCAACGCCTGTCTCTGTCAGAACCTGAGTAATTTACTTATTAATGTGTAGTGCATTCACTACGAGACTTATTCTTCAATTCCCCAAGCACATGCCACAACATGGCTCCCCAAGTGACAAACGAGCGTCACAACAGAACCGCATGGACGAGGAAGAGGCGCCGGCGCAGCGACCAGCGGCGCAAGCGGGTCACACGCATTTCCTATTCACCTCGCACGATCGCCAATGCCGCACTGACGGTCCGGTGACGCAATCACTTGGCATAGTCACTCGCATGAGCTCCGCATGCATTCCTGGCGCAGCTGTTTGTCGAGAGGCACATTTTGTGAATGGCGGGAGGGGCGGCGCTAGCGACTCGT
This sequence comes from Penaeus vannamei, assembly GCF_003789085.1. Lineage (NCBI taxonomy): Eukaryota > Metazoa > Arthropoda > Malacostraca > Decapoda > Penaeidae > Penaeus > Penaeus vannamei. The sequence goes on along the minus strand of NW_020869108.1, from coordinate 626,824 downwards.
TCACCTTGGGGTTCGGGGGCGGTGGGAGGAAGAAGGGAGGCGGCGGGATGGAAGATGAGGAAGGGAGGAGGAGAAAGGAAAGAACGGAGACAAAGGATAGACCGAAGGATGGAGAACAGAGAGGGAGGCGAGTGTTACCACATGGGCGAAGTGATCCACATGGAAGGGAGTCCACGGGAGAGGCGACGAATCTCCAGAGCGAGTCCACAGCTGCATTCACCCACTCGCCCTAACCTTCAGCATCTGCCCACGCCTCGCTTCGCCGCGCTTCCAGACGCTTCAACCAAGGAGCGCTGCCGGGGCCTTACTCTCCGGCCAGGCCACTCCGGAAGCGCTGGCTCTCCTTCATTCATTCACATTCTCCCCTTCGATTCATTTTCCCCCGTCGGCCTGTGTTTCTTGTGGCCTGCCGCCCCCTCTCGGCTCTCGGAAGTCCTTTGTTTCCTCACCCTTCCTTGTCTCTATCTATCTCAACTCTCGCTCTCTCTCTCTCTCACATTCCCTTTGTATGTATGTGTGTGTGTGTTTGTGTGTATACGGGTTTGTATGTGTGTGTGTGTACGTGTTGTGTGGTACGTGTTTGTGTGGGTACGTGTTTGTGTGGTACGTGTTTGTGTGTATGTACGTGTATATGTACGTGTTTGTGTTTATGTACGTGTTTGTGTGTGTGTACGTGTTTGTGTATGTGTGTACGTGTGCGTGTGTGTACGTGTGTGTGCGCGCGTGTGTGTGTGCGTGTTTTTTCGTGATTGTGAATGATAGAATGTGTGTGCGTGTAATTGTGTGTGTATGTTGAGGAGGGTGTGCGTGCGTATGCTCTTTCATCTTTTCACGCGCGCTGTTTCCCAGCGGCGCGGCACATTACGCAACGACGGAGGCGCAGCAGTTCCGCAAATCCTCGCCGGTCCCCGAAGCCAACAGCTCACGGCTTCCGAGAGCGCCACGAGTGTCGCTTCGCCACACGTACAAACGCACGCGCGTGAGGCAACGATCACTTCCGCGTGGTCGAGCAAGTGAGCGGGCGGGCGCGGGCGGGTGGGCGCGACAGCATAAATGACCATAAATACTCGCATCGTAAAAAGCGGTAAACAGCCCCCGCCAGCGCCGAGCCAGACAATGACGGAGGACCCGCGTTCCACCCACACTCCCCCCCCCCCCCCCCCGACATAGGCACACAGACATCCCCTTCCCATCCCCAGCAGCCCTTATCATCATCCCCCCGAGCGTCGGGACCGCCTCGAGGCATCCGATCGCAAGGCTCGCCAACTGGTCGCAGGAGCTCGCAGGAGCGGCGGCGCCCCGGGCTAGACACTGACGGCAATGACGCCCCGGGGCAGACACTCTAGGGACACGGTAATGGCGGCGGCGGCGTCGCTGGGATGAGGGGCCCTCCTGTGAAGCCGTCTTCCTTTCCTCCTCCTGCGACTCACGACCTCCCTGGGGCCTCCCCTGCAGGAGCCGAGACGACCACACCTCATGTGTGGTCGCCTTTGAGGGGAGGGAAGGGAGTGAGGGTTGAGGAGAGGCCGAGGACGGAGAGGACGATTGGGAGAACAAGATAAGTGCAAGGAGTGGATGACGCGAAAAAATAAGATAAGAAAACGAGGAAAAGAAAAAAAGAAAAGAAAAACAGTGAGAAAGGGAAGTCCACGCCCTCATGCAAGCCTCAGAGATTGTAACTGTGTAATTCTCTCATTTGAATATTTCGACAGCAGCGTTTCCCACGAGAGGCGGCCACTCCGCGCCGGCCGCCGCCCAACCTCTCTCCGGGGATCCCTCGCAACGCCGCGAATCTCCCGAGTGTGGTTCGTGTACTCTGGCTATTGCTGAACGAAGCGAGAAGCTCAGCACCCAAACCTACTTCGAAAACGTTGATAAAGTGATGTCACTCTTGAGACGTGGGCATGTCGGCCGCCCCAGAAGCCCGCCAGAAGGAAACCAGAGGGCGCCCGCCCGTGCCCCTCTCCGCGCCGAGCAGGATGTGGCGCGCGAGGCCGAGGGACAACGCGGCATTGTGGCGCTATCGAACACCTTCCCAAATATGCGCGAATGCTGCAAGGTCCATGCTAATGGGGCCCGCCGTGCATGATATTTCCCCATCCTCCATATTCTGCAGGCCCCCGTTCTCCTGAGCGGCCTCTCGGAGGCCCGGCGAGCCTGCGTCCTCGCTCACCTTTGGCCCTTGCGCGGCTGCAGGCACCGCCACTTCCCTGGCCCAGCCCGGCGACTGCTCAGGCAACGGGCGCCCATGTAAATGCTGATGAATAATAGGCATACGACTGCGTGAATAATAAATTAATTACGAAAGGGTAGTGGCAGTAATAATAGCAGTAAAATTGGTTTGCTGGTAGTAATGGTATTGGAGGTGGTGGAGATAGTGGTGGAGGTTGAAATAGAGATGTTAGTGATTGTAATAGTGGTAGCAGCGTTAATAACAACAATGATAAAACTATTTACACGAGAGAAGAGACCAAAAGGCATCCTCAGCTTCCTCACGGAACTGCCACAAAGATTCCGTCTCGCGAGCCGCTCCGCCCAGACAGGTCTGCAAGGAAGCCCAGGGAGGCAGGCAGCGTCGCGGGCCACAAAGGAGGCAGCCACAAAGACACAACATGCACGAAGGCCGACGCGAGACCACCGCGAAGACACACAGACCAGCATGCAAACGGCCACAAAGAACGCCAGAGACCGACATGCGGGAGCATATAAGGCGCGGAGGTTCCTGGCCCTTCCGTCTGCAGGTGCACTTTGGAGGCCAGGGCGGAGGGCGAAGGGCGGAGGGCGGAGGGCGGTGGGTAGGTGGGGGTGGCGGGTGGCAGAGACGGCCAGGTGGGTGGCGTGTCACAACCTTCTCCACTAGAGTTTCCTGTTAGCCCACCGCAGGAGGAGGAGTGGGTATGGAGAGGGGGGGGGCATATTTTTTCTTGAGCGGTAAATGGAGGAAGCAATAATATATGCTCAGGCATGAATAGACGAGGTCTTACGTCTTCGGCTAATATGAAGTGTATGACGTCAAATATAACAGTAAATTAACAGGTCAATTTCACTTCGAAATTAAGCTGATGCCTACACTGATGCGGATCTAATAAACTTGATATCAAAAGGGAAATCAACGAGGGTATCTACAATGATAAGTCACACATACATACAAGCATACATACATAGATACACACACACACATAAACACACATACACACTCACTGGCACTCCCACTCATTCATTCAACCACTTTACAATTCACTCACTCCCTCATCTTCCCTTTCACTCACTCCATCTCATTTACCATCTTTTCCACTCACTCCCCCACTCACCCTCTCTTCCACTCACCCTCTTTTTCACTCACTCCCTCATTCATACTCTCTTCCACTCACTCCCTCACTCACCATCTCTTCCAATCACTCCCTCTCACCCTCTCTTCCACTCACTGCCTCACTCACCCTCTTTTTCACTCACTCCCTCATTCGCCTTCTATCCCACTCCTCCTCTCTCCCATGCGCCCCCTCACTCCCGCTTTCACTTTCTATCCCACTCATCCTCTCTTTCACTCGCCCCCTCACTCCCTCACCCATTCCCCCACTCCCCCCCACTCCCTCACCCTCCCAGCCACAAAGACGTGCATCGGAGGGAAGGGAGAGCGACTGAAGAAGACTGTGCCGCGGGTGCCTGGTCGCCACAAGGACAGGCACCCGTACCTTGCCACTTCCTCGTACCGGCCGCGCCTGATCCCCAGAAATAGCATTACCATTAACAAGTGGACAAACGCAAGAGCGCTTACACTGACTTTTATGCAATCGCGCAATCTAATAGGAAGACGAGAGACGGAGTGGTTATACTGCATATAATATTTCATATAATTTTACACACAAACATGCATATGTAGAAATGTGTCTGGGGGTAAGGGGAAGGAGGAAGAGGGAGGGAGGGAGAGATAGATAGAAATAGATAGAGAGACTATATATGAATATAAAGGCAATGAATAAATAATGAAAGAAATAATATATAAAACATAAATAATCGAAAAAAAACAATAAGCCAACAAACCAATAAAAAGTAAACATGTCAAAACAAACAAATAAACAAACAAAGAAACTATACACACGTAAATGGATTACTCACCAATCTATAAATATCAAGTGATTATTATTAAGAGAAAGAGAGAAAGAGGCGAAGCGATGGGGGAGCGGGGGAGGGGGAGGGGGATTAGCCTCACCACATATTACATAAACAAGCAATAGTTTCCCCCACGCAGCGATAGCCTCAGCAGTCACGCCGTCGGAGCACGCGCCTCTTGCCTTATAAGGTAGTGAAGTCGGCTCGCTCCCTCCCTCCCTCCCTCCCTCCCACCCTCCCTCCGCGCCTCTGTCATCCACATCGCGGAAACAATCTCCCTCTCCCCCTCCCTCCCGCGCCTCTGTCATCCACATCGCGGAAACAATCTCCCTCTCCCCCTCCCTCCCTCCCTCCGCGTCTCTGTCATCCACATCGCGGAAACAATCTCCCTCTCCCTCCCTCCCTCCCTCCTCCCAAAAACGCTTCCCTCCCAAGCCTATCGGAAAACAAATGCCGAGAGGACTCCGTCACTCTTCCTGCATCCGTCCCCGCCTTACTTGGCAGAGCCCCTCGCAGCTTGGTAATCCCGTTCGGAGCAATTCCTTCGGCGTTTTCCTGCAGGAAGGAGAGTTGCGGGGGTGGGGAGGAGGGGAGGAGGGGAGGAGGCGTGAAGGGGAGAGGGGAGAGGTGGCAAAGGAATTGGTGTGTTGGTGTAGAGCAGTTCTGGCAGACATTACCCTGGCCCTATACATACACTCGGGTTTGCGAAATCTGCATCCTCGTTCCCCGCAATGAAACCTCTCTCTCCCCACTCCATCCCCAGGGGCAGCGCCGCGCCTGGCCAGCCTCTCCTCCCCGTGGTAAAGAGGTTATGAGGGTGAGGATGACCAGGCAGGTGGCCCGGGCTCAAGGGGGAGAGGAGGGCGGAGGGGAGGGGGTCTGCGTGCATGCATGCGTGGGAATTCTGGCGCAGAGTAGGGCTGTCCAGGAGCGGACGGCAATCGCGTGGCGGGTGGACGGGCAATTTCCAAAGGCGGCGGGGGAAGAATGAGGAAATGTGAGGGGAGAAGGAGGGAACCTTTGCGCGTGGCGAGCATGGGCAGGTGGTGGCGGGGAACCTTCACTCCGTATTTGGCGAGGCTCCGCGACGAAGGGGACACAGCGGCATGAATGGCGGGCGGGGCGCGGCGCTCCCTTCCCTCTCTCTCCCTTAAGCTGGCTCTCGACGCACGAACGTACACACGCACGCCAAGAATGGCACCCAAGACCATGTCAACCCGGTACCTGTAAGTGCCGCACCCGAACCGCACTCAGGCTCAGGCCCCGGCGCCTAATAAGGGGCTACCTTCACCTTCCTCACCCACGACGTTTAAGCTACATTCGTACACTCTCTCTCTCTCTCTCTCTCTCTCTCTCTCTCTCTCTCTCTCTCTCTCTCTCTCTCTCTCTCTCTCTCTCTCTCTCTCTCTCTCTCTCTCTCTGTGTGTGTGTGTGTGTGTGTGTGTGTGTGTGTGTGTGTGTGTGTGTGTGTGTGTGTGTGTGTGTGTGTGTATGTGTGTGTGTGCGCGTGTGTGTGTGAGACTTTTTATTCATAAGAGGCAAGTTCCTGGTGCCCCGAGAAGCACAAGAAGCCCCGTAACCTTGTTGGCACCTTGGACGCAACGCAAAATCCAGGTCGGGGAAGGGATGCCCTGCGTACACGGCGACCCTCTTACTCTCTTCGTGGTCGCGGCAACTCCACCTGTTCGCTACTTTTTCCCCTTTTCTTGAACACTTGTAAAGCATCCCTATCCGTCATCAGATTAGAGGAGGAACACGGTAGCCGCCGTTATCTTAGGCCGTCATCTTAGTGACGTCACTGACGCCGATAACAACGATAAGACAAACCCAAACAACAAGAGCAACAAGGGCCGGACGTGCGAGACCGACGACGTTTATCCGCTTGCCAACGACCTTGACACTTCGCCAAACGGTCATTATCGGAGCCACTTGCACGCTCCTCGGCGCAACAAGAGCTTGTGCTGCAACACTCGCTGCATTAAATCGCGGATCCATCTCAGGCCGTCATTGCAACTGCAATTACAGCTGCTATTGCATCTTACCCCCTCCCCTCCCTTCACCTCCAAGAAAAAAATCTCGCCAGAGGGAGAAAGAGTGCGAGGGAAGTAAAAACTACACATTAGAATATAACGCAGATGTTCCCGCTCTCGTCACGAGCAATGCAATGGCGTGAATCCCACGGGCTAATACCTTCATATTTAGTTACGAAAAACCCGCGCGCGCAAGAACGCCTCCTCCATCGAGAGAAAGGGCGCCATCTGTCAAGCATGGAAACCGTGCATCATTTTCGCTACAATTACTGGATACGAAAGTCGAGGTGGATGTTTACCCGCGGTGCACTTTCTACGGCGCCGAGACGCGTCCCCCGCAGGCCGGGCGCGGGGGCGAGCTTATCTCTGGTTATCACCGGCACTGATTCGTGAGGCTGAGGAAGTGGAAAGAAGAGAAAAGGGGGAAGGGGGAAGGAAAAGAGGGAGAGAGAGGATGGAGAACAAAGAAAAGGAGGAGAGGGAGAAGAAAAGGGAGAGGCAGAGAGAGAGAGGAAGAGAGGAATAGGAGAAAGGGAGAGAGGGAGAGAGAGAGAGAGGGAGAGAGAGAGAGAGAGAGAGAGAGAGAGAGAGAGAGAGAGAGAGAGAGAGAGAGAGAGAGAGAGAGAGAGAGAGAGAGAGAGAGAGAGAGAGAGAGAGAGAGATCACACGAAGCTTTCCTAAAGACGAACTCCCTTCCTATCGCAACAAAACTCCCGCCAGATCTTGCACCGCCTTCTGCCCCTGAACTCCTCGGTTTGGATAAGATAACATTCTTCTTATCATTCTTGTAAATAAAGCTTTTGGCAAAAATACTGTGTGCTGATTCAGATGTAAATGGATAATTATCATGCAATAATCAAGTACAATAACAAAATGAAAACGTCAAGAAAGAAAGAAAAAGAAAAAAAAAAGAAAAAAAGAAAGAAAGAAAGACAGAAGAAACAAACATATATATACACGAGTGTGTGTGCTGTACATGTGCATGTGTGTGCGTTTGTATGTGCTAATGCCTTCGCTGCCCTCCCCGCGCGGAGTTAACTATCCCGCCGTGCTCTCCGTTTCGCTTCCTCCCCCGATATCGCTTCCTCTGTCCAGGTGAGGCTAAGGGAAGGTGCTCTTCGTTTCCGTCTTTTGGGGAAGGCAAACATCAGCAAAGAAAAAGGTCAAAGCGAACAAACGACCTCGTGAGAATAACAAAGATGACCTATAAAGTTTATTCTAATAAACAAGAAGAGGAATGCAGCAAGAGAACTTCCCTCAGACAAAGCCCTGTCAGGAGTACCCCAACGCCCGGGCGCCAAATGCCCCCATGCCCCGCCCCGCGCGACAACGGATGGTCTTCCCGCCAAACGCCGCCATTCATCCAACCATACCTCGCCCTATTTCCTTCCCCTTGAGGGATTTCTTGAATATAATCTTGGTTTATCCGACAAAGGGAGGATATTAAGCATTAAGAAAACAAGAGCGTCGGTGCGCGGAGCCAGCCGAGAATAATGTGGACCAATTTTAGAAGTGAAAGTGACGGGCAAGGGATGTAACTGTCGCATGCGCCCAACGGACAAATCTCTCTTACGGCCAGTATTCAGTTTCACGAAGTTTAAATGACTCACGCACAAGTATGAAAGTAATTTTCTTCAAATTAATATGATGCCCGCTTTATCATCTGAAGGTCGGTTACAGTTCTCGCGCCAACGGCCAGCGTGTGACCGCGTGGGCGGAGTCATGAGGTCGAGCACACCGAGCGATTTAAATCCCCCTCCTTCTCTACCTCGACCTTCCCCACCCCTTTCCCCTCCCCTGCCCGGCCCCACGGTGCCTATTTTGGCCACGAGACGTTACATTCAGTAACACTTCAACCGCTTCTCTCGGGGTGACCGGGGGAAGGGCACCGCGAGGAGGGAAACGGCGAGAGCGAGGATGCAGTTCTCGCTGGAGGGACGGCCGACCACGAACGGTGAGGCCAATACCTTAGCCCTGAGCATAATGGCCGATATCGCCTCCTCCGATTTCCAACCTACATTTTCCGCCGTTAACACCTCCTCAATGCAGCTGCGACCGCAAGAGCAACTTCCTCGCAGAAGAGCAAGACCGCAAGCCCCGCAAAGCACTCATTCGATCTAGAAAGAAATATGCTAGGTGCACACACATACACACATGCTCGTCCATGCCAAAATATAAATACATCAAAACTCACAGTCTTACGCAAGCTCTTATGCAATCCGACGCACGCCTCTTTATGTAACGGAATAATGCGAAACCGCAAACGGCGACCGATCGCCCTCGCAGCCCTTGCCTCCGACCTTCCTGTATTTCTTAATCGCCGTCGCCCTGACACTACCGAACGAGAGTCAAGGATCCAAACGTTAAACGCCCGAGCCGGGCACGCGGGCGACAGCAAATCTCGGGCGGGGCAATCAGCGCCGGACCGCGGATCGGCTGCGAGGGAATATGATCGCGTCCCCGACGAGGCTGAGGCCCCCCGCGCATGACCTGCCGTACTCACTCATCCGCGTGACGAAAAGGATCAGGTCTTGGTCACAGGGGCGAGGAGAGGGCGACGAAAGCAGCGGAGCCTCCCCGTCATTCCACGCCCGAGCGAGGGCTGCCCATCCTGCCCGCCCGGTGCCCCATCCGTAACCGACCTCCTCCGTCACACACCTGCCCGACCACGCGCGTCGGGTATCAACTACCACACAAACCCATCGATCCTTCCCCCTTCGCGATCTCAACTTCCCCGCGAATGTTCTGATCCTCGCGAGGCTAAAAATAGAACAAGAATATAACACCCTTCAAGGAATGCACAGCGTCAACCTTTCTCCTTGCACAACAAAGCGACTTCGGCACACACCCTCCCTACACCCGAGTCCTGAACAAAGGATCGCCTCGTTGGAACAATGCACAGAACAGCCGCTGGACATCTCTGATACGGCATTGTCTCTCTTTCGCGAACTAAAATAACTCTCCAAAAGGAAATAATTAACCGAGACAATAAGAAGATAAAAATCATAACACCAAGCATACACTATGGCCTTTCTCCTTGAAAGCCACAACCGAAACAAAACCAGACTGAAACCAATGTTACCAGAAAACCCAAACGAAAATCTAACACGTGTAACAAGCCAGCGTCACGCCCACATCGCAGCCACCAGCCCAGCGCATGATTCACGGCAAATAAACAATCATTAATGGCCAATACGCGCGGAATCTCGTCTAACGTGGCAGCATTCGGAGCCAGCGAGTCACTCTGCGCGAACGAACATGAACTCGGAGGAGGTGACAAAGCAAGGTTGCCGAGGCGTAACATCCTGCAATATCCCTAAGGAGCGAAGGAGCTGCAAGTGATGTGTGCAGGACGAATCCAGGAAGCGCTGATGCAACGCGTGGGAGGCAGGGAGGGCAAAACATATACATATAAATTGATAGGTACATACACACGTGCATAAACACACACATACACATAAATATATATATATATATATATATATATATATATATATATATATATATATATGTATGTATATATGTATATAAATATCAAAGTAATAAATAAATATACATGTATTATGAGCGTGTGTGTGTGTATGTATATATATGTAAATATATGTATACATTTGTATATATGTATTAAATATGGTTATAAATATATATACATATATATATATATATATATATATATATGGATATAAATAATATATAATATAATATATATATATATATATATATATATATATATATATGTGTATTATTTATTTATTTATTTATTATTTATTTATTTATCTATATCCATATAATATATATATATATATATATATATATATATATATATATATATATATATATATATATATATATACCATACACACGCACACCTATTTATTCAGTAGATACGTAAAGGTTCACCCTGTATTTAAAACTTTATCTAACCCTTTTTAGTAAAACATCCTACACTTCTCCCATTCCCTCAGTGCTAATTTAAGGACATCCCTCCCTTTATTTTCGGACTGCTGATAAGATAAGCGCAGCGAGCAGCATCTCATTAGCATCCTGCCGAGCACCAGCAACGGGCATCCTTCCCCCCCCCCCCACTCCCCCTGAGGTCCAACGCCTCACAAGGCATCGCGGGACATACATCACCTCCTTCAGCGAGTCCTTCCACTTACCTCCTCCACATCCCACTAAGGCCAGGATTTTCATTCTAAAAGCGACACCGATGATGGAACAGCTCTATCCACGCTCTCTGGTGTTATACATTAAAGATCACTTCACTCCCAAGGTGTTAATTGGATGCACGCGCTATCACAGCCGTTATCTAAATGACATCCAGGGAAATCTGGTCCTGCGGGCACACAGACAGACAGAAATACCAGCGAAGCGTTCAACATCACCAACATAACCACGTAACACCCAACATAACGACACAAAATTCAACATAGCCACGCAACGTCCACCACATAACCACACAACACCCAACATAGCCACGCAACGTCCATCAACATAACAACACAACATCCACCAACACAACCACGCAACATCGGCCGACATGAGTGACACGGACCACGGGCCCAACAAGCGCACAGGTACACGTGGAGAGGACAATTACCTGGCGGGGTAGTGGACCACGACGGGGTCATTCTTGGCGTTTCTGTGGTTGTTCCTCCTCCACATGTTCTCCTTCTCGCGCCTTTTGTTCTTGCGCCGCTCCTTCTGAAGGGCGCGGACCACCATCACGGACTTTTCGCACCCGATCATCAGGTTGGGGTTTTGGCACTCCAGGGGCACCAGGGCCATGTTGCTCCCCGGGCTGTCCTTGCTGTACTTCATCGTGGAGACGCAGCGGAACCTTCACTCACACTGATCACTCTTTTCACTCACTCTAGTTGCACTTGCGGATATTTACTCGAGAGACGCTGGCAAAACGATTGCAATGAATTTTGCATCACAGACGAGTTTCAGTTTTGGGCAACTATTCCTTGCGGTATGTCTTGAGAATTTGGTAAAGGAAAAAAAAGGTTCACCGTTTTCTGCGGTGCTTTGAAGCAAACTGTAACCTTTCTGGTAGGTAGCTGAAGTCCCTAACAAAAGGCTTGATTTCTGGGACCATGACACAAATATAAGGTGTATTCCTTAGCGCGCGGCACAAAAGACAACGTGGTATCGAGCAGCCGGCCGCGCGCCTTCCTTGCACGGCGGCACCAGCTAGACTGAGGCTCGCGAGGCGGGACACGACCAGGCTCACCACCAGCTGATCGCTGCGGAGCCCGCTGCTTGGCGGCGCTCCCAACACACGCGCACGCACGAACGAACTCACCCATCTCCTGATGCCACAAACACGTGCTTTATGCTCTTAACAAACTACATAAAAGTCATGTTCCCAATATATACCAAGATTCATTTTGAGCTCAGAAGGGGCTTCGGGCAAACGAGTTAGCGGCAATGGAAACCGCGCTCTGCAGTGGTTAGACACCCGAGGGCACTTGGCAGAGTGCCACATTGCAGCCATAACCATTGTTGCAGGTAGGTTGGGAAGAGAGAGCTGGTCAGAAGGACTGCAGCACACACGCCACGACCTTCTCCTACACATTTTATTCCGATGCGCACAGGTGTGGCAGCCAACCACACATGGCGATAAATGGGTGGGCTCACCCGACCTCTGGCCCTTCCTACCGCGCCAAACCTGCCCATAACAGCCATCGCTCTCATGCGCTGACGCCTCCAGGGACGTCTTAATACACTGCAATAACGACCTAAAACGTGCTTCTAACATGTCAGCGTTCACCATGAGATGCCGTCGCTCGCCTAACATCTCATTCCTCCTATCGCCGTGACTCGCAAATTATATTCAACACCAACAAATGACGGCAGTAATGAGTCTTCGCAGACACCTGGACGCCTTCCAGCCCGTACGCATTTTTGGTTCCATCAACACTATCATTAGACTCGTCCCACATGGCCCCAGACCCACGACACCTGTTACAGAAGGCATCGTGGCCCTCCCCTGCCACGCATATCCATCACATCACCCACCATAAAGTACCTGCCGAAAATAGCTCGGTAATAAACTTGTCCATTCCCAGACACGCCCTCCATTACTGGAACGACGGCCAATACATGTGCGAGGTTCCCATCCTATCAACCATTCCCGACAGGAGCATAAATTCCAGTTATCCTTCCCGTTACCGAGAGAAAGGCCTAGGCCTAAAGACATTCCCTGGAGTCGTAGAGACGGTCCGCACCGATCCCCCAAACATGTAATTCCTTTTTTACGCTGTACATGCTCCTTTGGGTTTTATTTTATTTATTCTCTCTCTCTCTCTCTCTCTCTCTCTCTCTCTCTGTGTGTGTGTGTGTGTGTGTGTGTGTGTGTGTGTGTGTGGTGTGTGTGTGTGTGTGTGTGTGAGAGAGAGAGAGAGAGAGAGAGAGAGAGAGAGAGAGAGAGAGAGAGAGAGAGAGAGAGAGAGAGAGAGAGAGAGAGAGAGAGAGACACACACACACACACACACACACACACAACACACACACACACACACATATATATATATATATATATATAGAGAGAGAGAGAGAGAGAGAGAGAGAGAGAGAGAGAGAGAGATGGATAGATAGATAGAGACTGACTGACAGAGAGACAGAGAGAGGATGGGGAACTAAGAATCGTCAACCAACCACCGGCGGGAAATATGTCGTATTTACAAGAAGCAAGTTGGTGATCACCCGTTTGGTATACCTGCTCCGCCTCCTCCCTCGACCCTGCCTTCCCAACACAATTAAGAAAAAAAAACATGTTTACCAGCAAGAGCCCCTGATGCTATTTTCTGCCGCTACGCCCCTGTTTCTGTCCGAGAATTTCCTTCGGCGTTGCGAGAGATCAGAGAGAGATCCTCGGCAGATACCTCGGCAGAATAATTAGTCGCAATATTTCCTCCGTGTTTGGGTTCGGAGAAGAGTCGAAACGTCTCTTGGTCGCCCACCCTTGCGCCCATTCTTTGACGCTTGGCAGTTCGCAGCGCTTTTCTCCTTCTCTCTTTTCTCTCGCGTCTGCCCCCACGCTCCCTTGTCCTTCGAGGCTCAAAATAATCCTGGACGGATATGCCGTTGAGGCTTCCTCATCCTCCTGGCAGTCAGTCCACTTGCGCGGCCTTCGCGTGGACGGAGGAAGGGGGCGGGTGGGGGTTTTTCCATCTGGGGTATGTCGGGAGGTATTTGAGGATCTTCGAATCGGGGCTGCGAAGGACAACCCCGTGAAAACAAACACACGACGCCTCCCCCCCTTTCCTCCAACTCCCTCCCCCTTCTCAGCTCCCCGCACGTGGCTGACCCGCCGCCTCCCAGGATCACTCCAGGAACATTCGCCTTTCGAGGCCCCGAAATACCGCGAAGGCGACGTCGCCCGATGGCTGGAGCGAGACAGCGCGGGCGTCGTGGTCTGCATCGCAACGCCACCCGTATCCCTAAGCCCATTTCATTCCCAGGTCACGGAGTAGACCGGACAACGAGCGCTAGTGGAACAGGATCCGTGGCAGGAGGGCGGGAGGCCGGAGAGATGGGCGTCGAGTGGCGTATTGAGCGCCGTTTCTTCCTTAAGCTCTCTCACGACGTCTTTACCTCCATGTCTTCCTTTCCCTTCGCCGCGAGAGCGTGGCCGACTTTACTGGGAGATACATTCAACGCAGTTTACATGTCCGCACAATCGGACAACTACACACACACACACACACACACACACACACCTGACAGTCATGTACAGATGAATGGTAAGCCTTTAGACGCTATTTTAATGTTTACCCTGTAACGTCTGATCCCAGATGAGAGTATTGATGAAAGATGTGGCAGTGAAAGACGAGATAGATGATGATGATGAGGTGGTGGAGGAGGAAGAGGAAGGAGGAGGAGGTGGTGGAGGAGGAAGAGGAAGGACGAGGAGGAAGAAGAGGAAGAAGAGGAGGTGGTACAGGAAAATGAAGAAAAGAAGGAGGAGGTGGAAAAAGGAAGAAGAGGAAACAGAGGCAGATAAATTTACTACAGGATGAATCAAGCTGTTACTCAAACAGAGGAAGACCAAACATGGCTGCGCACCACGAGGACTTGAGATGCACCGAGGCATTCCTGGGGTGGGGGATGGGCAGGTGGTAGTGGTGGTGGGAGGCGGGTAAGGACCAAGAGGAAGACGCGGAGCATATCAGTGTTGTTAAATGAGTTAACGGTAATAATGGACAAGGACAGTCCAGTTATTGCTACTTCCATAACTCAGTACCAATGAAAATGGTGATACTATTACAAATGCAATTCATACGACTACTAACAGTAATAATCAATATCAAAGCTCGCTATTTTTTGTGAACAACAGGATAAACGATAAGAACTGCAATGAAATAATACAGCAGGGACGAAAACTACAGCTGTGATAACACCACTACCAGAGGCCACGGCAGAACGATAAAAACGATACAATACCGAGAGATGCGCAGATAGATCAATAAATGAATCCGAGAAACCGAAAGGGGGAAAAGGTGAGCGAAGAGAGAGAGCAGGAAGAGGCGAGGGAGCGAGGAAAGAACAGCGAGGGTACGTGCAGGTCCCCACACACTCCCAGCTGGCCCGAGAGGCTGTCAAAGGCTCCTCACACACGCCGTCGCGATGAACATGTGATCGCTTTACCGCGTCAACATCACCCTCCCAGTCACTACATAAAGGAATTGCTCAGCAGGGGGAGGGGGGCGGGAGAGGGATCCTTCGTCGACTCCCTGGCCGCCGTCGAGGACACGCAGCTGCGGGCGGGACAAGGCTCGCCCTCGGCCAGAATGGAAAAAGATCGAGGACTTCCCTCGCAGCTTGGGTTACATGCTAAATATTTGCCTTCAACAGGAAGCAATGCGGATGCACTTGTCGGCTGTGGGGAGAAGGAGAATGAGGAGGAATGAGAAGGAAGAGGGGGATGATAGAGGGGAGCAGAAGGAAATGAGGAGAGAGAAGAGGAACAGTAAATAATGGAAGAGGAAAAAACGGAGTAGGATGAGGAAGAGCAGCAAGAGGAGGAGATAAAGGAGAAACAGGAGGGGGGGGGGGAGGAGTGAAGAGGATGATGAGATGAATAAGGATGAGAAGAGGAAGGAATGGGCGGATTGTTTTGACAGGGATAACCAGCCAGGAGGAGGAGGACCAGGGGGCGAAAAATAGAGAGGGGATGTCTCTACCGCCACTCGAGCGGCCGGACTGAAGATAGAGGCGCTTTTCAAGTCTATTTTCAACACAAGGCGCTGCTTCTATTGCCGTTATCTAGCTTAATTAACGGAACAAACCGCAAACAAAAACAATAGAGGAAGTCTTTCTAAAGAAATCCCTTCAAACAAAAAACAAAACAAATGAAAATCGCCTCTGGTGGATCACAGGAAGAGAGTGCGTGAGAGAAGTTGTCACAGCAGCTGAACGACCTTAGAATCAACAAGTCGGTGATTCCTAGAGAGCCACTTCACGACTCCAGAATAGGTGGCCGCAGCGTGGAGCGTTCCCCGGCCCCTTCTTGGGTCCAAGGTCACCCTGCAACCGGTATGACGAAGTGCTTGCCTACACTTGCAGATGACAACATGAAGCCCTCTCTAACAGATACACATATACATACATACAAACACATAAACAGACACACAGACACACAGATACACACACGATATATATATATATATATATATGTATATATATATATATATATATATATATATATATATATTATATATATATATAAGGGGCGTGTGGTGTGTGTGTGTGTGTGTGTGTGTGTGTGTGTGTGTGTGTGTGTGTGTGTGTGTGTGTGTGTGTGTGTGTGTGTGTGTGTGTGTGTGTGTGTGGTGTGTGCATATATATATATATATATATATATATATATATATATATATATATATATATATATAAATGGCATGTGTGTATATGCAATAAATGGTCTTTGCATGTATAACGACGATAAAACATTAAAAATAAGGTCATGCAATGCAAGTGATAGCAAAGAAATAAAATAATCCATAAACGCGCCTCCCTCCTTGACGCCTGCCTCTCCAGGCTTCAAAACAGCCGAAGCCCCCACCCCGAGCCGGGGCAGGGAAGCCCGAACGGGGCCCACCCACCTCCCACAACTGAGGGCCACAGCGCCCCTCGCAAGCTGTGACGAGGGACCCTCCACGGCCCTTCCTCCCAGGTCACCCCGTCGGCGACAGGACAGGTGCGCATTACTCACCGTGAAAGCGCCATGTCGACGGCCGGAAGTGACCCTGCCATTAAATGAGTAATTCTGGTTTTCTCCGTTTTTGCGCTTCCTTTCCCTCCCGACGGGCGGGCGGGTCACGGGGGTTGAGGAACTAGAATATTCTTTGTGTGTAAGGTCAGGCGGGTCGGTCGTGAGCGTCCTGCAGACAAGGGCAAGAGATGGACTGGCGGCGAGAGAGGGAGGAAGGTTCTGACGACACGTATGAGCAAGTGTGCATACAAATAGGCACATACACATACACAAACACACATATACATGCATATATACGAACACACGCAAAACAATGCCCCCCTCTCTCTCTCTCTCTCTCTCTCTCTGCTCTCTCTCTCTCTCTCTCTCTCTCTCTCTCTTCAAAATTCAAAACCATGAACGGAAGCACTTTACCGACGACAAAAGAACTGGCGCTCTACAAAGTGCAGCCGGGAAGCGAGGTCACGATTCCACAGCAAGAAGGCTCCTACCACCTTAAAGGAGGAGGACAATGATCGACAAAACTCTTAAATTATAGATTGGGAAGAAGAAAGAAGAGCAGAAAAGAGAGAAGAATGACGCACGAGAATGGTGTGAGGACAAGGAGGATGAGGATGCGGAGGAAAAGGAGGGGGGAAAGGAGGAGGAAGGAGGGGAGGAGAAGAAGAAGAAAGAGGAGGAAGAGAAAAAGGAGGCAGAGAAGAAGGTCCTGCAACACATAAAAAAGACGGGGTTAACTCTTTTACCACGAAGGAGGTCAAGATCGAAACCGGAATGACATGTTCCAGGTCAGAATCAGAATCGAATCCGCGCCGCCCATTACCTCCCGAACGAAACAAACCGTCATAAAAATGGAGAATTGCATCCTTGCGACTAAAAAAAAAGGTCTGCGGCGCTCGCGATCAGCCGGAGCAAACGGATGACCTCCAAGAGAGAAGACGTTTGTCCAACCTTCAAAGGAACACACGATAATGGCCGGCCACCGCGGGCGTCTCGGGGATTCAAGGTTAGGGCCCGATATCCTGCGGTGACCTGGCAGGATGGCGCAGGAAGGCAGAGGAGGAACGTTAGCGATATACCAAGAGGTGAAGGAGGAAGTGAACAGAAACGGAGATAGAAAAACACGGAGAAGAAAAAAAAAATCTGAAAAAAATATACCACCTTAGCGTCCTGCACTTGAGTTAGCTCTCGTTCGCAAAAGAAATGAACAATCTCTCTCTCTCTTCTATCACCCTCCCCCTCTCTCTTCTCATCCCTTTTCTCTCTCTCATCCTGCCTCTCTCTCTCTCATCCCTCCCTCCCTCTCCCTCTCCCTCGCTAACGAAGCTGATGAAGACGGACGCCTACACTCGGATGATGCTGACGGCGGTGATGACGAGGCTGGTTATGATGATATTGACGATACTGTCTGTGATGAGACAGCGATAATGCCGAAATGAATTGTATCAGTCGGGATGGCAATAAGGCGGCCAAGAAAAATTACATCCGACCTTGGATAAAAAAAAAAAAAAAAAATAACTGTTGCTCAATTGCCAATAAAACTATTAGACAGCAATGAGAATCAAAGAGTAAAACAGCAATGAATCTAAAAAATCCAAACCTCACACAAACAACCTGTTCACCGACGACGCTTGCAACAACACACACAAACACTCACACACACAGCGCACATGCATTCCACCTGGCCCTTTTCGCGCCCCGACGCCAGGGCTGCGAAGGGCGGGCGGAGGCCATCGCTGTCACGCCGAATCGCCCTCGCCCGCCGCTGACGAAGCCGAGCGGAGGGGCCTGGGCGGCGACGCGTGCCATGACGGAGCCGCGAAAGAGGAAGACGCCGGGCGGGGAAGGGAGTGAGAAGGATGAGGGGAAAGGAGAGGGGCAAGGGGCAAGGGGTATGGAGGGTGGAGCAAAGACAGACAGATAGATAGATAGATAGATAGGTAGATAGATACAGGGAGGGATGAAGGGAGGGAAGGGAGGGATGAAGGGAGGAGGGAGGGATGAGGGAGGGGATGAGGAGGGAGGGGGGAGGAGGGAGGGAGGGAGGGAGGGAGGGAGGGACGAGAGAGAGAGAGAGAGAGAGAGAGAGAGAGAGAGAGAGAGAGAGAGAGAGAGAAGAGAGAGAGAGAGAGAGAGAGAGAGGGAGAGAGAGAGGAGAGAGGGAGGGAGGGAGGGAGGGAGAGAGAGAGAGAGAGAGAGAGAGAGAGAGAGAGAGAGAGAGAGAGAGAGAGAGAGAGAGAGAGAGAGAGAGAGAGAGAGAGAGAGAGAGAAGAGGAGAGAGAGAGGAGAGAGGAAGAGAGAGAAGAGAGGGAGAGGAAGAGAAAGAGAAAGAGAGAGAGAGGAGAGAGGAGAGAAGAGAGGAGAGAAGAAAAGAGAAAAGAGAAAAGAGAAAAAAAAAAAGAAAAAGAGAGAGAAAGAGGAAAGAGATAAAGAGAGAGAGAGAGCGAATAAAGAATAAAAGGAAACGAACGGAAAAGGAAGACAGACGCAAGCCGAGAGCAGAAAGAAGAGGCAGAAGAGGAGGAAGGAGCGACGGGCAACGGCCAGCATCGCCGCCGCCATCGCTTCCGCAAACAACACCCGAGCGGACCCAGGCATCCACCCATCCACGTGCGGCTGCATCCCGCCTCCGTCTAAATAATTTACGTGACCTTCAACAGACGGATGTCCAGAAGGGCGTACATGCCTCGCGGGTTCACGGCCAATTCAACCTTCAAGGCCGCTGGTTTGTTCAACGCATGTTATGTCATGTGCACAGAAAGGCCCGCCTGGAAGAAACGCCGGAGATAAGAGAGTAGAGAGAGAGAGAGAGAGAGAGAGAGAGAGAGAGAGAGAGAGAGAGAGAGAGAGAGAGAGAGAGAGAGAGAGAGAGAGAGAGAGAGAGGAGATAGAGAATGTAAAGAAAGGACAACATGTCTGTATCCGTCTGTGCGTGACACAGATACATGGACACACGACCACAGACAACATGTACACGCATAGATACACTCTATCTCTCTTCTCTCTCCCTCTTTCCCCCCTTCTCTCTCTCTGACCCCCTCTTTCTCTCTGTTCTCACCCCTCCTCTCTGCTCTGCCCCTATATCTCTCTCTCTTTTCCTTCTACGTCCTTTTTCTGGCTTTCTCCCGCTACTTCCTCGGCCTCTCTCCCTCCCCTCCCTCTCTCTCTCTCTCCTCATGCTCGTGCTCTCTCTCTCTCTCTCTCATCTCTGCATCTTCTCTTCTGGGTCTACTCTCTCTCTCTCTCTCTCTCTCATGAGTATTAAACAACCGCAGACCTAAGGCAGATTCAAGGGGCAACGCTGTGCGACTCATTAGCGAGATGCATCTCGGACGAAGGTGATCGATTCGCCCATCAGGAGTTTTAATGT
>NW_020869108.1:599492-601992 GCF_003789085.1 Penaeus vannamei | reverse complement strand
ATAATGATAATGATAATGATAATAATAAACATAAAAGTATTAACAAGGATCATTATATAATCTATTGTCGTTATTATTATTATTATTATTATTATTATTATTATTATTATTATTATTATTATTATTATTATTATTATTATTATTATTATCTTTATTATATATTATTAATATTACTATTATTATTAGGATTGCTGTTGTTAATGTTATTGTAATCATTGTTGTTATATTTTTTTTGTAATTTCCTCCGCCAAGGAGGTTATGTTTTTGGTAGCGTTGGTTAGATTGTTTGTTCGTTGATTACTATGAAGAGATTTATATATATATAATATATATATATATATATATATATATATATATATATATATATATATATATATATATTGCAAGGTGCCATCAAATGTAAATCATGATACGGATCCGGGAATGTCTTAAAGGATTCATTAGTTTGGCGAGAATGGGAACCACGGACGCCATCAGTGGACCTGAGAAAGAGGTGATTCTGATTTAATTCTTTGTGTGAATATTTTTATTGCACCAATGACCCTCTTGCCTTGACGGAGATGTGCGCTCTGTAAGTGCTTCAAATTATTATTATTATCATCATCTTTATTGATATTATCATATTCCTTATGAATATTATAGTGATAATAATGACTCTAAAGATAATAACAATACTAATGATAATAGTAATAGTAATAATAATAATAGTAATACTACTACTACTACTACTACTACTACTACTACTACTACTACTACTACTACTACTACTAATAATAATAATAATAATAATAATAATGAATAATATTAATGAAGATAAAAATAATGAAATGATTAGTTTAATTCCCTTTGTTACAATGGTTATTCTTGGCTGTCTGTTTACACTGCTTCTCGTAAGCAAGACGAGAATGCTACTGCTGTAGTACACAGCACAAAATTGGTAATAATGATAGTAATAACTATAGCAATGATAATAATGATAAAACAAATAGCAATGATAATGTAAATAACACTAATATTAGCAGCAACAACAATAATAATATATAATAATAATGATAATAATAATTATGATAATAAGGATGGTGAAAATGATAATAATAGCAATATTAATAATGAAAGTAATACAAACAACAACAATAATAATGATAATAACAATAATGATAATAATAACAGTACTGATAATAATAAAAATAACGACAATAATGATGATAATGATAAGCAGGATAATAATAATAATGATAATAAAGACCATGATTATGATCAGGAGGAAAAAGATGTTGACGATGAAAAGAATAAGAATAAAAAACCTTTGCAATAATTATAATGATAACAATTACCAAAATAATGATAGTAATATTATTAGTCAAAACAAAATTAATTATGAATGTAATAATATTAATAGAAATAATAAAAAGGATTATTATAATAATAAGGATAACACTAGGTATTTTTTTTACAGACACGTGATTTACTGATTCCTATTAAATATATATATTACGTCCAGATTTTCGATAAAGGACAACACCTATTTTTTATTTGTTTACCCACCCGCTTAGCAGTCCAAGCTGCTGTTCCGTGTGAAGTTTTATTTAGGCATTCTTAATTATGATAACATGGGTGTCTTCCCTCCTCTTTTCTGGCTTAAGACAGACAGCCGAGTTTCACTGGCGGAGTTTACAGCCCCAAGGATGGCCGGGAAGAATATATATATAAAAAAAAAAAAAAAAAACTTTTTGAAGACATTCTGCCTCCCATTCGTTCATAAGATTTAAGCATGTTTTCTATGAGTTCACAGTGGTTTTCAGCTTTGTGGTTTCTAAGGAAATTTCTTACGACTTCAACAAACGATGTCCACGCACTCGGTTCCATCTCATTTAGGCTAGATGGAAATGATGTCATGGATGACACTGCGAATATGTGGCCCAGTGATAACTCCAGCTTCTAGCTTAGCATCTGTCAATATTCCTCTGAATTCATCCTTTACATATTGGAAACCACTACTCTGATGATCCATAACCACAATATTCTTCATAAGGCCAAGTTTAATGTGAAATGGTGGAAGATGTACTCTCCGAGCGTCGATAAGTGCTGGGTGCTTCACATTATATTTCCCAGCAACATGCTCAGTTCTAGATGGCCAATCATGTTTTTTGAAGTTCTTCTTGCCATCTCTGCTGTTGCATAGGCACAAAAAACACTTATGCTTTTTCATTATTGTTATAATAATAATAATAATAATAATTGTTATTATTATTATTATTATTATTATTATTATTATTATTATTATTATTATTATTATTATTATTATTATTATTATTATTATTATTATTATGATAATGATAATGATATTATCATCATCATCATAATCATCATGATGACAGTGAGAGTAATAATGTTAATAATGACACTAATTATAATAGTAATAATAAAGGTAATAATAATGATAATAATAATGATAATAACGATGATAAAAATCACAATCATAATAATAATAATAATAATA
>NW_020869108.1:562427-564927 GCF_003789085.1 Penaeus vannamei | reverse complement strand
ACTCGCAACAGTGATAAAGAACAACAATAGTAGTAACGGCAATAATAATGATGGTATTAAATCCAGTAATTATTATACCACTACTAGTACTGCTTTTATTAATGATAATTTTGATAACAGTAATGATAATAATCATTACGGTGGTTATGACTGTAATAGTAATGATGGCGATAAAGATGATGATGATGATGATGACAAGAAATACAATAACAAAACTAATGATGGTAATAAAAGCAACAAAACATAATGGAAATGATAGTATCATAATATAAACAAAAATGATAATGACGATTATGATGACGATAATAATAATAATGATGATAACAATAATAATAATAGCAACAACACCGATAAAGATAATGATAATAATGACGACGATGATAATGATGATAATAATGATAAAGAAAATAATAGTGATAACAATGGTAGTAGAAATAATAATAATGGTTATAATAATAATAATAAAGAGAATGATAATAAAATAATGATGAAGGTAAATCAATGAAAACATTGATGACTATAGTATGATGATGATGATGATAATAATAATAACAATGATGATGGTAATGATAATGATGATAATGATAATGATGATAATGATAAAAATAATAATGATTACCATATTAATGACAATAGTAATATTAATAACAATAATAGTGATAACCATGATGATAATGTTAATTGTATTTAAAAATAATATAGTAATGGTGATAATAAAAATAACAATAATAATATATGTGATGATAGGAATACTAATAACAATAAGAATGATAATAATAAATGTTATAATAGTTGTAATAATCATTAACATGATGATAATAAAAATAATAGTAATACTACTACTAACAATAGTAATAATGATCGTTATTATAAACATAAACATAAGCATGATAATCATTATCATAATAATAATAATAACGAAAATAGTAATAGTGACGGTGACACTGATAATGATAATGATGATAACAATGATAATAATAATAACAATAACGATAACAATGAGAATGAAAATAATAATGATAGTAATATTGATAGCAATAGTAATAAAACTATTAAAGAAATATTGACACATTTAAAAATTTACATCAATATTGCCTTTTTTAACACCATGTTATTCTGAAATACATGGAAAAACAGGTTGAATTACAAAAACATATATCAAAACTTTAGTAAGTATAGCCTGCGGCGTGTTTGCACAAAGCGAATTTCCTTTAGAAACATTCATACATGTGATTGTTCAAATACACTGCGCATATCAAAAATAGCAATAAAATCATATATATGTTTTTCTATTGTACATTGCAAGTGGTATACCTCTCTGATATTGCTTCAGAAAAGATATTCATAATTCATGCACATTTTTGCGTAGTTTATAATAATAATAATAATAATAATAATAATAATAATAATAATAATAAATTGTGTTAGTATGCAATATATGATTGTTCTTTTTGTCAGTGTGGATAGTATTGACACATTCCCAAGGGTGGGTCTCAAAGAGTACATTTTGCCTTCTTAAAGAGTACATTTTGCATTCTTAAGTGGGTTAATGCATGGAATGGACACAAGAATTGCTGTTCTTGATTCACGATGATCTACTGAACAGTTTGAGACCAATTTGAAAGATGTACTCAAATTATGAATTAACACTCACCTTGCCAGGGACGGGGTCAATGAGTACATTTTTGCTCTCTATACTTTGCTCTCTTAAGTGGGTTAATACATGAAATGGATACTTAATAATGACTGATCTTGATTTAGGATGACCTAAGAAATATATTGCCATGTGTTTCATGGATGTACTCAAATTGCGAATTAAAAATGCTAATTAGCATTAATTAGGTCGTTCTTAAGCGACATAATACGCAAATTAAAGAGTAAAGAATTGGGAATTCTGATTTCCACACATACAGAGAACATTTTAAGATAAGTTTGAAAGATGTACTCAATTTGTGAATTAAGAGTCACACTTAGGGGGTCTTTAGTGGCGCCCCCTGGTTGCTGTGAAGAATTGCAGAACTTAAGAATTGCCTTTTTTGTGGTCTCCTATCATAGTTGCAGACATTCCAGGCCTCAATTTTTTTTTTTTTTTTTTTTTTTTTTTTTTTTTTACTTTTCTGGGCTTCCGAATTAATAATGATAATGGTAATAACGATAACGATACTAATGGGACCGATAAGGATTATGATGATAAGGATGAATATAATGGTAAAAACAGGCTGGACATAGAAACACGCATAAAAGACTAAAGAGCAATTATTTTATTTTACGGCCTCTATATTTCTATAAAAAAAAACACTTTTATTTCTCGTATGATAACAGACGGACCATATACTTACTTATCGACCGACAGAAAATTAGAAATATTCTCTATTTCATAGTAGATATATTCTCGATTTAAGCAGAGATTTTTTCACTTGAATTATTCTCTATTTCATAGTATCTATAGAGAAATATTCTCGATTCTAAGAGACGAGGAGTTTAAAAGTAAGAGTTAAAT
>NW_020869108.1:544927-547427 GCF_003789085.1 Penaeus vannamei | reverse complement strand
GGAGAAATTGTGAACTGTGCGAAGCGTAACGTAACTACAAGAGAGCGCAACATTCAGTTTGTATGGATACCATCTCATGTTGGTATAAGCAAGCACGACCACGTAGACATATTAAAAAAAAAAAAAAAACTAGTAAAGATACTGAACACATAGATCTTGGGTTGCCTCTTACTAGGGCTGCACACATATTGAAAAAAATATGATAAGGAAGACCTGGTAGATGTGACGAACTCAAAAAGACTTGAAAACTTTAGCATAAGGCACTATGATCAGTAGGGAGATTGCAAGCCCTCCTACGGGTAGAAAAAGTAAATCTAGACAGTGTGACGTGATTATTGCCAGAATCCGTTTAGTCTGCAGAAAGTACTGGCAACTGCTCGGTGTAAGTGCAGAAGAATCTAGAGGCAGGCTGTGTATCGAAGAAATTGAGCGAACACTTGAGCACTGTATCTCGGAGTGTCATTTGATACAACCTTTTAGACCACTTAACGTGAGGTATGAAAAAAAACTACTTACTTCGTTTCATCTGATACAATAGAAGAGATACTCATAATCTATCCTGAATTTAATATGTAACGTTACCGCTGTCATAGAACACTGATATGTAAACACAGTGGCAAAAGTATGTCAACTTCATATTTTGCATGACATATTTTCATTTCACCCTGTACAATTACAGTAATCACATAATTCTGTACTCGGTCGAATATATACAAAACTGTAATCATGTTTGCCCGGGCCTGAGCAGATAGGATGGTAAATAAACTTACTTAACTGTGCAGTTACATGATTAAACGGGGAATTTTCAGTAGATTAAACCACTTTAATTGTCCTTTTTGCTTTTTCTCATGATTTTCTTTCCCTTTTTAACGTATTAGTATTAACTGTTTACTGAATGATGTTCTCACCTGATGTTCATAATTAAAAAAAAACTCCGGACATGAGACTGAAAACACATACATTCAGAGTATTGATAAAGCAGTGCGGGAGTTAGTTCTAAAAGGTATGAAGTCAATAGTTTTGAACTTTTCTTCGAAACTCGTGGTTTGATAAGGAAAATATGCTATGATTTTCGAAATAAGTTTAATGAGGTTTTCTTTGAGTACACCTAAGTATTATAGGTATTTGCTTGGAACGTTATTGCAATCACTGGACTAATTATAACTATTATGAAAATTCATGGCACGAAATATGAGAAGACAATCATAGATCTGGACCAAAAGACAGTCTCTCCCATGTTCGCCACAGATCCGCCAATATCTGAAGAGCCAGCTTCGACTCACGAATTCGAACACTTGTAACGCGAGAAAATATGTGCTTCGAATTCACGAGTCGAAACCTGCTATTCGTACAATTGAGCTGAGAGAGAAATGTAGAAGTGGATGCGTCTCTATAGTACATCGGAATGGCACCCAAGTAGATATCCTTTTATAAATATGAAATATGTAAGAATGAGTACTGAAAGCGGATACGGGTTCCATTCCCTTTTCCGATCTGAATATGGCCTTTCTATCATCAATCAACACACCACTTTGATGGTACCTTGTTGCATCTTTTCTGTCAGGCAGTAAAAGGATTTTGCTCTGTAACAATTGAAGTCTGCAGTTTGTAATTGCAAGTCCATAGCTCAGTTGATACTTTTAGCCGTATAGAGGCAAGGATTGATGGTGTTTTGTTATGTTATTATCGTCACCATCATCGTTTTCTGATTTTTCTTACCATATTACTATTTTAGCAGTGTTGTTGTTGTTGTTCTTGATCTTCTCATTATTGTCGAAAAGGTATGAATTTGGTTTGTTTTGTTATTATCGTCAACATCATCGTTTTCTTTAGTTTTCTTACTATATTACCATTTTAGCAGTGTTGTTGTTGATGTCCTTGATCTTTTCATTCTTGTCGAAAAGGTATGAAAGGGAATGAATATATTCAAAGTACAAGAGCTTATTTAACCGGTTTCGAATATTTCTTCGTCAGAAATATTCTCATTCATACCTTTTCTGGATTTGTCAACATGAACGCAGTTCATTCTTCTCATTATTCTTAACGTTATTATCAATGTTATTGTTGCTATAATTATCATTATTATTATAATCGTATTTTTGCAATAATAATTATGGTGATAATGAAGATAATAATAATAAAATAGTAATAATGATAATAATAATGTCAAAATCATAATAAAAATGATAATAACAACAATGATAATTATTATCATCATCAATATACTTATCATTATTATTTTTATCATTATCATCAATGTTAATAGCATTATCATTATCCTTATTGATATTGTTATTATCATCTTTATTGTTATTGTCATTAAAACAGTTTTCATATTATTTTCATTAAGTTTACATCATTATCATAACTTTGCTAAAGAGGAAGAAGAAGCAGATGCAGGACATGAGGGTGAGGAGTGAATATATGGAAGACATGGGAGGGGCAGAACGGGAGAGAGAAAGGGAGAGGGGATGGAAGAGAGTGGGAGAGAGTGGGGAGG
>NW_020869108.1:537427-539927 GCF_003789085.1 Penaeus vannamei | reverse complement strand
GAAGAAGAAGAAGAAGGATTGAATAGTGTGAGGCGCTGAAGAAGTGAGGCTGTTGGCAACGGGTGGGGAAGAGGAGGAGGAAGAGAAGGTAATGAGGAAGATGATGATGAGTAAGAAGAGGAAGAAGATTTAGGAGGAGGAGGAGGAGGAGGTGGAGGGGGAGGAGGTGAAGAAGAAAATGATGAAGGTGATGATGAGTAAGACGAGGAAGAAGATTTAGGAGGAGGAGGAGGAGGAGGAGGAGTGAAGAAGATAATGATGTAGATGGTAATGAGTAAGAAGATGAAAAAAAGCAGAAGAAAAAGAAGAAGAAGAAGAAGAAGAAGAAGAAGAAGAAGAAGAAGAAGAAGAAGAAGAAGAAGAAGAAGAAGAAGAAGAAGAAGAAGAAGAAGAAGAAGAAGTGTGTGTGTGAATAAGTGTTTGAAACCAATTGGCATGACAGTACCCGCATCATCTTTAAGACGAAACCCTCTTTCTTTATTGAATACCACACAAAATAGTAGACATAAGACAGAATGCGAGAATATAAATATTGAAACGCGTTAAAGTTATGAAAACGTGAGAAAATGCAGAGAATAAAAAGGAATAAGCAAATGTGAGGAAATGTATGAAAATAGAAAACAGAAGAATAATGGAGTTATGAAAATAATTGAACTGAAGAAGAGAAAGGATTTTTTATTTAAAAGAGACGAGGAGACTTTATATTTGTCTATTAATTTATTAGTTTATTCATCCATTGGCATTCCCTTTCATTCTATTTCAACTGTTTAATCTATTCTCATATATTTTTGCATTCTCGTAATTTGATTTAATTCTCGCAGCCTCTTTTTCTTTCCCTTCCTAATATGCCTCCGCCCTTCTCTTTCTCTCATTCTATAATTTCGTTTTATACTTTTCATTTTTTTTCTCTCTTCAATTACTTCATCACGCTATCTCATATTTTAGAAAATAAAGGCATAAATAAGTAGAAAAATATCCACAGCATAATAAATCTAATTGTCACCCTTCGATTAACTTTTCATCAGAAAATAATGGAACCCGATAGATATTTTTTTTGCGTTATGTATTCTCTCTCTCTCTCTCTCTCTCTCTCTCTCTCTCTCTCTCTCTCTCTCCTCTCTCTGTCTCTCTCTCGTCTCTCTTCTCTCTCTCTTCTCTCTCTCGCTTCTCGTCGCTCTCTCTCTCTCTCTCTCTTCTCTTTTCTCTCGCTCTCTCGCTCTCCCAGTATTATCAAATTCTAATATCTTCGCCTTTTATTTCTTCCAATACTCCTCATCCCCTCCTGTTCTCCCGGGATTCGTATTATCATAATTTTCTTCTTTAATCTCCCTTTTGTCTCTTTGTCTCATATTCTTCGATTTTACATACTTTTCATTCTCAATTACAATTCCTTTTTCTTTCCTTTTCCGCAGCTTCTCAAATTTTCTGTTTCATGTTTACTCTTATTCTATCTATTTTCTACAATGGAATATATTGATTCTATGTGTCATAAAAATGTAAATGTTATTGAATAAAATATTTGATAACATTTACATAAATGCGTTCTGAAATCTTGACCTAAACTTGTGATTTTTTGGGGGGATTTTACTTATAAACAGAATGAGATTATATTGACTTTATGTTTCTTAAGAATGTAAATGTTATTAAATGAAATGCATTCTGAAAATCTTGACCTAAACTTGTGATTTTTTCTTTGTGGGGGGGGGGATTCTACTTATAAACAGAATGAGAATATATTGATTTTATGTTTCTTAAGAATGTAAATGTTATTAAATGAATGAGTTTCTGAAAATTTTTAACCTAAACTTGTGATTTTTTTTGGGGTGGGGGATTCTCCTTTAAAATAAAATATATCGAGAACAATTTAATTTCTCAGGAATAATCTAAATTTCCATAGTGACGCGTTTGTTGAATAGTGTAAGGATAACAAAGATATTTTTTATATGATGATCGCCATAATATAAATTTCGTAGTAAGTATTTGGCGAAATGAAAATAAAAAATGAAAATAAAAGAAAGAAGAAAGAAGAAAGAAAGAAATAAAAGAAAAGAAAGAAAGAAAAGAAAAGAAAAGAAAAAAATATGTAACCTCATATTCTCTCCGATTCTGTTTCTCTCAAGTTGTCTCTGTCTCTCATTCAATCACATTCTAATTTATCATTCGGATCAAAATATATTTATTTCGTGAGTTATGAGGATATGGAAAACATTAGATAAAATGCAGCGCGAGAAATTGTTATCAAAGTTTATATTTTTTGTATAAAAAAACAAAACAAAACAAAATGGCGGTGTACTATAAAAATCGGGGGGGGGGGGGGAGAGGAGCAATTGTAGTTATCAGAATCGTCCTAATTCTTCATTACCATATATTTATTTATCATATCTAATCTAGAACATCATTTATCCCATTTATCATTTATCATATAATCAGAACAGACCATGTCTAAAATAATACTTTATCAAATATCAGATAAAGTTATGTATTAGCTATTACTGCACTG
>NW_020869108.1:514927-519927 GCF_003789085.1 Penaeus vannamei | reverse complement strand
GTAAAGGCAGGTGGATTTTCTAAATTATTGTAGCATAATTCTCATAAACGATTTATGAAACCATACATGATTGTTCACAGATGTTCCTGATTTTCATTAGTCCATATGAATTTCATAATGAATGTACATGATTTGCAGAAAAATGTTCATGAGTTTCATAACTGCATAGAGACTTCATATGTATGCATGGTTTTCCTAAATACACATGTTTTTCATGATTATTCATAATTTTCATAAACGTACATGATTTCATAAATGTTTTTCATGAATGTATATGATATCCATAAATGTCAATCAGTAATTGATCTAGTGACTATTCATAAACAAATTTAAATATTTATCGTGTAATTTGAAATATTCTATTTCTATTTTATTTTTCTTATAGACAAATTTAAATATTTATCGTGTAATTTGAAATATTTTATCTCTTTTTTATAAAAATGAAAATGAAAATAATGATCATCAACAACAACATGAATGACGATATCGCAAGTGATAATAATGATGGATAATTACAATATGAAAGATGATGATGATATAATGATAACAATAACAACAGCAACAACAACAATAATAACACCAACACCAACAATAATAATTATAAAGATAATCCAGTCAGATTTCCGAGCAGCCGCCGGCCTCTCGCAGACCTCAGCAGCGAACTGATTTTCTTTTCCGCTTTTCTGTGGCTTCTGTTGGCTGCCTTCCGCTCCTCAAGGTCATCTGCTTCCTCTGATTTTGATATCCTATC
The DNA here is from genome assembly GCF_003789085.1 of Penaeus vannamei. Lineage (NCBI taxonomy): Eukaryota > Metazoa > Arthropoda > Malacostraca > Decapoda > Penaeidae > Penaeus > Penaeus vannamei. Next base: position 519,176 of record NW_020869108.1, on the reverse strand, counting down.
CTGTGACCTTCACCCTTCACCTGCTGGGATTAATTTGCTTATATCTGATGTTTGGTTACGTGTTGCTAGTATGTGTGACTATCTTTCTGTCTCTAGTTATCTCCTCTTTCTCTCTTGCTAGTGACTATCTTTCTGTCTCTAGTTATCTCTCTTTCTCTCTTGCTAGTATGTGACTATCTTTCTGTCTCTAGTTATCTCTCTTTCTCTCTTGCTAGTATGTGTGACTTCTTTCTGTCTCTAGTTATCTTTTTCTTCTCTTGCTGGTATATGTGTGTGACTATCTATCTCTAGTTATCGCTCTTTCTCTCTTGCTAGTATGTGTGACTATCTTTCTGTCTCTAGTTATCTCTCTTTCTCTCTTGCTAGTATGTGTGACTATCTTTCTATCTATCCTAGTCTATCTTTCTGTCTCTAGTTATCTCTCTTTCTCTCTTGCTAGTTTCTGTGACTATCTTTCTGTGTCTCTTTTCTCTCTCGCTAGTATGTGTGACTATCTATCTCTAGTTATCTCTTTTTCTCTCTTGCTAGTTTGTGTGACTATCTTTCTGTCTCTAGTTATCTCTCTTTCTCTCTTGCTAGTATGTGTGACTATCTATCTCTAGTTATCTCTTTTTCTCTCTTGCTAGTATGTGTGACTATCTTTCTGTCTCTAGTTATCTCTCTTTCTCTCTTGCTAGTATGTGTGACTATCTTTCTATCTCTAGTTATCTCTCTTTCTCTCTTGCTAGTATGTGTGATTATCTTTCTGTCTCTAGTTATCTCTCTTTCTCTCTGCTAGTATGTGTGACTATCTTTCTCTCTAATTATCTCTCTTTTCTCTTGCTAGTATGTGTGACTATCTATTAGTTATCTCTCTTTCTCTCTTGCTAGTATGTGTGACTATCTTTCTGTCTCTAGTTATCTCTCTTTCTCTCTTGCTAGTATGTGTGACTATCTATCTCTAGTTATCGCTCTTTCTCTCTTGCTAGTATGTGTGACTATCTATCTCTAGTTATCTCTCTTTCTCTCTTGCTAGTATGTGTGACTATATTTCTGTCTCTAGTTATCTCTCTTTCTCTCTTGCTAGTATGTGTGACTATCTTTCTGTCTCTAGTTATCTCTTTTTCTCTCTTGCTAGTATGTGTGACTATCTTTCTGTCTCTAGTTATCTCTCTTTCTCTCTTGCTAGTATGTGTGACTATCTATCTCTAGTTATCTCTTTTTCTCTCTTGCTAGTATGTGTGACTATCTAGCTCTAGTTATCTCTCTTTCTCTCTTGCTAGTATGTGTGATTATCTTTCTGTCTCTAGTTATCTCTTTTTCTCTCTTGCTAGTATGTGTGACTATCTTTCTGTCTCTAGTTATCGCTCTTTCTCTCTTGCTAGTATGTGTGACTATCTATCTCTAGTGAGTATGTGTGACTATCTGTTCTAGTATCTCTCTTTTCTCTTGCTAGTATGTGTGACTATCTTTCTGTCTCTAGTTGCTCTGTGTAGTATGTGTGACTATCTTTCTGTCTCTAGTTATCTCTCTTTCTCTCTTGCTAGTATGTGTGACTATATTTCTGTCTCTAGTTATCAAGTAACTATCTTGCTAGTATGTGTGACTATCTTTCTATCTTTAGGTATTTCTCTCTCATTGTCTAGCTGTATATATATCCATATATTTGTCGATCTATCTGTGTCTGTCTGTCTATCTGTCTGATTGTCTGTCTGTATAAAAACTGATAGGTAAATATAGAAAGGTATGATATATACATCTTATCAATCTATGTATTCCATTACTATTCCTCTGAAATTCCTTGCTACTTCCCTCCTTTTTTAACTTCTTATGAATCGCTAGTCTTAACCCTTACAGAAAATAAAAGAAAGAGAAAAAAATAATAAATATTATGAATATCTCACAATTTCCATAAACCTTTATTCAAGCTTGAGAGAGAGAGAGAGAGAGAGAGAGAGAGAGAGAGAGAGAGAGGGAGAGAGAGAGAGAGAGAGAGAGAGAGAGAGAGAGAGAAGAGAGAGAGAGAGAGAGAGAGAGAGAGAGAGAGAAAGAGAGAGATAGAGAGAGATAAAGCAGATACAGATCTTTGAAGACGAAGAAAATCACACTTTTTAGTAAAGCTGATCAACAACAAAGCCAAAGACAACAACTACAACAACCAAAATACAACAAGTCCCCTCCCCTCGCTGAAAATGAACTGCTACTCGCCCACTTTAAACCCTGGTTGCTTGAACATCATCCGTCAGAAGGGATAACAAGATGAACGTGAAACATGGAGCTCATTCCGTAGAGTACAACCCTGTATCAAAAATGGCACATATTTTTTTTTTTTCGACGTTTCCCTCCCATTATTCGGAAGCCGTCTGGGTTTATCCGGATGAAGCTCGATACAAAAGGGATTTGATATTGTTTAATAATTTAAATTCCTCCATTTTTGTATGCGTTTCTCTTACTGTTTATTACATCTTTGTATTTTTAGCATTGATACATTTATTCCAAATGCATATAATGTCCTTGTGTTGGCTTTGGTCCAGTTAAACTATACATGTGAAAGGGTCTTCGAAGTTATCAATCCTATTAAACTTACCACCAATAATCATTATGTATAATTATGTATGTATGGTGAACTTACCACTTATTATTAAGTATGAGGATAATTTATAATAATGACCTTACCTAAAGGTTTCATTAAAGATTCCTCGTCTTTATGTGTGTAGAGTACTAGCCGTGGGAGTTCTCTACACACATAAAGACGAGGAATCTTTAATGAAGCCTTTAGGTAAGTTCATTATTATAAATTATTATCATACTTAATAATAAGTGGTAGTAAGTTCACCATAATCATTATACATAACGATAATTGGTGGTAAGTTTACTATGACAGATAACCTCAAAGACCCTTTTTTAAGTGTAAGGTACTCCCATGGCTAGCTGTTGGTAAAGGTTATTTGGGTATTGGTGAGTATACGTGAGTCTTTCATTATTATTATTATTATCACTGTTATTATTGTTATTGCTCATGTTATTATCTTTATTATTATTATCAGTATCATTATTATTATCATTGTTATTGTTATTATTATTATTACTATTATTATTATCATCATTGGTTATTACCATTATCGTAATTATTGTTATATGATTATCATTATTATTATTGTTATGATAATGATAATAACATTTTTTTCATTATGAATATGATGGATATTATGATTATCGTTATTATCATTATCATTATTAATATTATTTTCATTACTGTTGTGATGATGATTTTCTCTGTTTTTTTTTATTGTTGTTGTCGTTATGCATCATATATAATATTGATAAGATAATAATAATAACAACAATAATATATTGGTGTTCTTCTTCTATTTTGTTTTTCTTCCTCTTTTGTATTGTTATTATTATTTTTTGTTATTATTATTATTGATATCACAAAAATTGCAAAGAAAAAGGGAGAAGAAGAATAGATTAGGAAACGAAGAAAACGAAGATGATGCTAGGGAAGGAGGATGAAGAGATGGAAGAGAAGAAAAAATAGAAGAAGAAAGAAAAAAGAAATGAAATAAATACACGATGACAATGAACCAAGAAAGAAACAACAAAAAAAAGCCACACGTACAGATAAGATAAATAGACGAAGAAAGATACAGAAAATACGTGGAAAAGACACCCGGGTACCCTCTACACGGGACGAACCGAAGGTCACGCAGCCTTACATAAGACCTTACGTAAAGAAAAGCGTATTCTGCGTGTAATTGCTCGTTAAGGACAAAGAAATGATGCAAGAATCCTCTCTCTTTTTATGCGGGGAACGGGGGGGGGGGGGGGGGGCGGCGCGGTCGAGGGGGGAGGCGAAAAAGAGACGCTAAAAGGCGGGTGGTCTTTGTAGGGATTCTCCTTTGATGTTGTCTGGCCGACGCGCACGCCCACAAACACACACACTTGTTATATATGTATATATCTATATACATGCATATATATATATATATATATATATATATATATATATATATATATATTATATTATAATATATATATATATATATATATATATATATATATATATATATATATACATATATATACATATAACATATATATATATTTATATATATATATACATATATAATATATAGTATATATATATATATATATATACATTATATATATATAATATATATATATACTATATATATATATATAATACACACAACACCACGCACACCACCACACACACAGCAACACACACAGCACACACACACACACA
>NW_020869108.1:513127-514827 GCF_003789085.1 Penaeus vannamei | reverse complement strand
TTGTTGGTGGAGTTGGCGGCGTAACTGCTGGATCTCTTCTTCCCTCTGTACCACTAATGCTTGCTGTTGGTCATCGCGCTCCGCACGATCCTCAGGCTGCCTCTGTTCCCTGAGCATCTCCTCTTGTCGCTGGAGTCGGTTTTCAAGTCGGTCATTTTGTTCCTTGCATCCTTGAACTTCTGCAATTAAGGCGTTGACCCGCTCCATGATCTGGCTGAACATATCCACCTCAGCTTCCATGACCCTTACTGCTTCACGTACGTCTGGGTTAGAGCCCCCTGTGACTACGGGAGTTGGTGGAGCTCGGATGATGCTTGACTGGGAGATGGGTCACGTGAGGTAGGTTGGCTGCTGGACTGCAGGTTCCGTCGGCGCTGAAACCTCTCGTTCCGTTTCTGTCTCTCTTGGTCTCGATTCATGCCAGGAATCACACTAAACAATCAGATGAAATGAAAACCCAACAAAAATCACGACCGCTCAGCAAGACCACAAACGACAGACACAAACACCGAGTAAGAAGCGAGCGTCGGACATCGGAGTAATGCTGTCAGGGTAGAGTGGGTTAACACACAGGAAGAGTAAATCAAAGAGTCCCTAAGCTACGTGAGCCATAAAATCTAACTGGGCAAGCCGGCGATTAATTAAGAACATAAAACAAGCTGAAAAAAATAATTAAGAACTGAAAAAAATGGGTGCCAGGCTTTTGACAAACTACAAAAGCAAATCTACCCTGCAAAACGAAAAATAAAAGCACGACTACACAGTAAAATAATGGATAGGCGAAACAGTAAACGCGATGGAGTAAAAATAAGTAACCGCAGTAAAAGAAAGCTGAAGTAGATAAAGAGAACGAACACATTGAAAAGGGATAATCACCATAAAAAGAACTAAAGAAAAAGCTGAGAAAAGACCATCAAAAAGGCTACTAACTGAAATGCATACTCAAAAGCACATCAGTACGTGAAAACTAAAGAGAACAAGAGAAAACGAACAAAAGCACCTACGTAACGTGTGAAGACGAACATTCAATGAAGTAAAGGCACGAAGCCAAAAAGACAGCAGAACAAATAAACTAGACTGAATTCATACCATAAAAAAGTACGGCAAAATGGACGTTCAAGCAGGTAGAAGAATGATAAAAACAAACAGTTAATAGACCACTAAAATAAATGAAAGTAAAATGAGTAAAAAAGCGCAATAAAAGAACGCACAACTAGCTAAGAGCGCGGAAAATAAAAGCAATAAAGGACGGTCAGAGAACACAGCAAGACGACCGAAAATAAAAATAGAGTAAAAAGAGAAGTGCTTATGCAGTAAAACGCACAAAAAATAGTAAAAGGAGCAGTAAAAGAAATCCACCAAGGACAAAACCAGGTAAGACCAGAGAAGCGTAAAAGCAACAAAGCACAGGAATTAAAGTAAAAGCAGTAAAAAGATACAGTATGACGAAACACAACAGAACACACAAAAAGGAACAGTTAAATAAAATCAATAGGCTCACTTAGCTACTATTCACCATGCATGATATAACCTATAGAAAATAGCTATACTGGACGTCTCAGCGTCAAGGAGTGATGCTAGAGTACGTAATCACGCACTAATTAGTCCCACCGAATGCCGCCAAATTAACTGTGAGGTATTCTTTGCTCTGTGGGCATTAGTATGTGTCTGTGTGTATGTGTGTGGGTTCACCGTGGCTA
>NW_020869108.1:483127-488127 GCF_003789085.1 Penaeus vannamei | reverse complement strand
AACTTGAAAATCAAATCTTATATTTAATCTATTATATAATTCCTTACTTCAAAAATTTACATATACTGCTTAAACATAAAACTCATACATATTACTTATTTCAATATAAAGTCACATACAAGTCTAAAAATCATTTCTCAAGACTAATTAATCCAAAAATTAACAAAAGGTCCAAAAACCCGATCCCGTTCACTATGTTCCATCACAAGTGTACTAGATCACTTCGAGTGGGCTTACCAAGAGCCAAAACAACATGGCTGAATGCTACTCCGAAATCTAGTTCGCCGATGTCTGTCACTGAGCCTCCTTTTATTTCCGATTTTGGGGCTCCTTCGATCACGCCCTTTCTGTTATCAGTCAATTTTTATTATTACAAAGATACCCGCATCAAGACTTTTCTGTGTCTCGGCAATATTTTAAAAATTATACTGATAATTGTTCACTTTTTCTACCAAGAACCTGCGTTAAATTTCTTGTTCCCAATCAATTTTATATACAGTAGTGCGATCACTTAAAACTAGTTTGTTTCGCACTCGTGCTTCTGCTGGTCCATCATTTGGTATTGTCCGCGGTCGCATGACGTTTTTTCAACATTCGGGTGATGTTTTTTTGCAACTGCCTCCTTTCCTGTCGGCCGCTCTCGTCCCTCCCGTCCATTTTCCCCCTTCATATTCCATCCGCTCTTGCCCGCATCTTGTTCACGTGATACTCATGTATGCTGTCATGCGTCCACGACAATACTAGGTCATAAATACAATTTATCGATCAGGTACGCATTTTCTCCTCACGAATACGTGGCTTAGACAAAACGTTTTCTTTATTCATAGCTCTTCGTCTTGTATATGCCGTTTATTCTTGCGAAACTACCTCATCAGAGACTAGGTTTGCCAAATGTCTCTCTTAGATAACAATAACATCGGCAGCATAAGATGAGGCTAATAATCAAAGACTTGGACAGTTCCATTGTATAATGGTTAACACAAATATTACGTTTTTTATGGTTTGGGAGTGACTTGTCAGCCGGGTTTGATTTTCTTGTTTGGGAGGGAGGTTAGTCCCTTCCACCCCTGCCTAAGGGCCTCCCATGGGTATTTTAGAGACAACAACCTCCATGACCTACGTCTCGCTGCCAGGGAAAAGATTGCGATTTTGTATCATCCTTCTTACGTTTCTGTATTTGCTACGTAGATTCAGCAACTGGTTTAATTGTTTTAGTCAATTTCATAGTTTGACTCATTTATTCCTTAACCATTTCTCTTACTTCTGCAATTTCTTTATCCTTAGCCACAAGCTCCTGACTGATACTGCTTATACTTCGTGAATTGTAAGGTGATGCTGAAACGTAGGAAATATTGGGCCTGATGGTCAAACCTTAAACTTTACTCTTGGCTTCATGGTAACACATTCAATCTCCTTTTTCAGGCTGCTGCACTCAGTAGAACCAGACTTATGAAGACCTCCACATTTGGCACAATTGAAAGCATTCTCAGTCCACACAGTTGTGTAATGAGTTCCAGCACATTTACCACAAGTAAATTTATCAGTATCTTTATCAAATTATCGTAATAAAATGTGTTATTTTTTTATAATCTATTGCAACGCATAGTTTTTTTGTTTTTTTTTTTTAATATAAGGCCTTACTTCCACATGTTCACATCCATCATAGAATCAGAGCAAAAGTTAAGAAACGCAATGAGGTTTAGTTTGCACATTCTCGCTTTTCTTGATCATGCATTTCACGTCAATTACGCCTTGATCCTTCATGTTTACAATAATTTCACTTTCTTCAAATTCCAGTGAAACATGACTCCCTTACAGGTATTTGGGTCAATAGGAATATTTACTCTATCCTTGAAATTACGAATCTGCATGTTTAACCAGTTGTTTAGAGCCAAAGAAGAGATAGATATGCGTGGAAGTTCAAGAGAACTGTGTTGTATAAAGGCTATCTGATAGTTTATTTTTTAAAATGTCTATACATATTTACGTACTATATTGTATATGAGCAGAAATAAGGGCTGTATCAAGGGATTATTTTTTTTCCTATACATTTTCTTTGATTTCATGATTATCCTTCCTGGGAAATAAGAGGCCAGACGAGTTCAGTTTTCAGGCACATTATTATTGTTTAAGAAACATTTTAAAACATCGCAATGCTTATCTCAATATCATGTTGTTTCTACTTATGGAAAAATCAAAATCTGGGTATCACAATTGTCTCTTTATGTTTATCAGATGTCACTGCATGGTAAATGAGCGGACATGTCTTCCAAAGTTTTTTTTGTGTGTGTGTGTGTGTATGTGTATGTGTATGTGTGTGTGTGATAGATAGATAGATAGAAAGAAGCAGTTGGTATTATTTTCTTTGGATAATAAAGAGAAGCAAAAGACGCTACAAAATTTACGTATATTTCTCGAGTTGCTCTACCCGGCGACAGGTCCTTTTAAGCATCCCTTTTCCGCATGACCTTATTTACTCCCTTTCACACACGACTGACTGCCTTTTCCTGAGATGTCAGCCATAAATACAAGGAGAAGGTCACTCAGGGTGATTTTCCATTGCCGTCCCAGACTTTGTTTTTATTGAGACTCTAGAAAACTCGCAAAGCAAGGCTAAAGAGTTCCCTCGACGCTCATTTCCATTGATCCTATAGATGGGACCCCGGCAGGTGCTCCAGTCTGAGCCAGAGAGAACCTTGGAGCGATAAGGGCTAAGGAGGGATTCCATCCTTCCCATAACTCCAGAACTCCCGAGCTGGAGTCTCTTCACCGGGTGCAGTTTAAATCCCTGATAAAGTATAAATGCACACACACACACACCACACACACACACACACACACATACATATATATATATATATATATATATATATATATATATATATAATATATATATATATATATTACATTTAACAAACAAAAACAGAGACGAAAATGCCAACTGCATAAGTACCTTAAACGGATACGTTATATTTTTGTATGCAAAGCACCGCCCTCCTCAGATGAACCAAAGCAATACACACACGCACTTATATGTGTGTGTGTGTGTGTGTGTGTATATATATATATTATATATATATTATATATATATTGTATATACAATAATATATATATGTATATATGTGCATATATAACTTGATATATACATAATATATATATATATATATATATATATATATATATTATATACATACATACATACATATTATATATATATATATATATATATATATATATATATATTATATAATATGTATATATTATATATATAATATATATATATTATATATATATATATATATATATATATATATATATGAAACGTATCCATGTTGACAAATGTAGAAAAGGTATGAATGAGACTGGATATCTTCACAATACAAGAGATGTATTTGACCGGTTTCGATTACGTCTTCATCAGAAATACATACATAAGAGAAAAACATAGCATATATATACTACATGGGAGCTGGTAAATCACCTGACGACTGTGACCTCGCACTCGTTATGCGCATAATTGCAGCTGCGACCTTGGATACTTTAAACCTGCCTGATGCGGTATTCATATTCTTTTCTGTCGCGATGTATGCAGCTTCCATGACCTTCCTTTTCTGTTTACTCAATCCATCATGGATTACTTCGGCTTCCTTCCAGTTCGGTAGATGTCTAGCTTCATCTACATGAACTACCATGGCATTGGAAGTCCTGTGGTGACGGACGTCGGCTCGATGTTCGATGATCCTGGTGTTGAAGCCTCGACCTGTTTCACCAACATAGGCCTTATCGCAACCGCTGCAGGGTATGCGATATACTGCACTGTTGGGGTTGTTTTTCAACTGCTTCCTGTCTCGTATCATATCGTGTATCTTTTCCCCGGATGTGCTGGCGATTTTTACTGTTTTTCCAAAGTATTTGCTGATCGCCTGGGAAATGTTACATGGAGGCAGTATGAGGAAGTCAGAGGATGTCACTGGGGTTGATCTTGCAAGTATGTTCTCCGCTTTCTTTCTGAGGTTTAGCAGGAGACCTTTTGGGTACTTATGTTGCATAAAAGAATTAATTACATATGTAACCTCAGTCTCAAGGAACTCAGGGCTGCAGATCCTCAGTGGCCGGAGAAAGAAGCCAATTACAACCCCAGATTTTGTTTTGCTGCTGTGGGCGGAGTAATAATGGATATAATCGTCTTTATTCGTAGGCTTTCTATATACAGAGAAACGAAGGCCGTCATCATCCCGATGAATCAGAGTGTCCAGGAAAGGTAACTTCTGATCCACTTCCTCCTCCACGGTGAACTGGATTTTCTCGTGGACGGAGTTTAGTCGCGTCAGCATACGGTGTAAACACGACCTTCTGGGGACGATGACGAGGACATCATCTACGTAACGGAGCCACGTCGAATGCCTGCCGATTATATCCTTGTAGTGATCCCTTTCTAATGTCTCCATGAAGAGGCAGGCCAGGACCGCGCTCAGAGGGGAGCCCATGGCAAGACCGCTGATTTGCTGGTACTCTTCCCCTGCGAACTCGAAGAATCCGAAGTCCACACACAACTTCACGAGGCTTATGAAGTGGTGCTTATATTCGTAAAAAGGTATATTCGTAAAAAGGGATTTAACATCAAAACTAGCCATCTTCTTATTTTTATAAACAAAACTCTGGTTCATCCAAGGGATTACTGCTTGCTGTATGGCCGATTCGTCTTCGCGACCCCCGGCGATCCCTCGCAAATATGTCACCGCGTTGAGGGGCCTCCGCGACGACGAGACCATCGTCATCACCCAGGCTGACAAAGGTGGGGGTATTGTTGTTATGGACAGGACTGACTATATACACAAAATGAACATTTTACTTTCCGATGCTTCTATTTACAGGAAAGGGTCGAAGGGCGATGGGATGATGGAAGCTGCCAGATTCAAGAAGAAGGCGAGGGATCTACTCCTGCGGTCGGCTAAGGGGAAAGGCTTGCTTCACCTGCTGGGAGAGGGCCCCCGCAACCC
>NW_020869108.1:443127-450627 GCF_003789085.1 Penaeus vannamei | reverse complement strand
CACCCTAAATGCACTCCATCCACGCCACCGCCTCCTTTCCTCAACCTCTCTGCTGCATCCCTACATTTCAAGTACATTAAAATGCATGGACTCATTATAATAGAGTGCTTAAGTGCGTTCATGCGGACTGTTTAAACGCCTCAGTAGGAGTAGGAATGTGTATGCACAGAATTGTATTTGGTGAAGATGTATATGCGAGCATATGCGTGTTCTTAAGTGTATGTGCCCATGTGTGCATGCATGCATGTGAGTAATTCATATGCACGTCTATATGTGCATATAAGAACGCATGCGGGTATATAAATATGTATGTGTGTGCATGTGCACTCATATGTTTCTGTGTGAATTGTTGTATGTATGTGTATAATTATTGGCAAGATCACAAGATGTACACGTATGTCTGTACTAGCACATACATGCATTTACTTACGTGCAGTTGTTTGTAATGTATGTGTGGGTATATACATATATATGTATACAGATACCAATGTATACGTATGTATGTATGTACACATGCATGTATGTGTATGTATAGCTGCATGTATGTGTATATAGTTGTGGGTACGTGTACAAGATATATGTGTATGTTTGTGGTCACATATATGTATGTCTATATGCATGTGTATATATTCGTAAGCACATACGTTGTGCCCCTATGTCTTTATATGCATATGCATGTGCTTATGTGTAGTTGCATATAAAACAATGTGTATACACATTTACATACATGTGAACACATGTAAAAGTGGCTGGACGTGTCCATGTGGTTCGATATATGCATATGTATGTGCGTGAAAATGAACATATGCATAATATTTAGGCCATGTGCAAGTGAACACTTGTGACTGCACTGAGAAAACTTAGGCATAAATGCAATCAAGATACACGCACGGGGCGCAGATGTATAAAGTATAATCATACATGCGCTTTTTAGACTCAAGCCCATTCTCACGGGAGTATAATCTGGTGCAGTGAGCAGGCCGTGTGCTGCTACTCCTAAAGCCATGCTAAACAAGTTCATCCCTGTTAGAGGGGCTTACCACCAGGATACGTTTAAGCCAGTAGGTAGGCGGCCCAAGGCTGAATACCTCACAAACAGCACAACGGCCCTCATTCACCCTAGTTTGCGGGGCCGAGTAATTACAATGCCTCACGGTGAGATGAAATACCGGTAGCATCTTCTATAAACGAAGTCTCGAGCAAAGCATATAGCATAGATTATTCAAGATGCGTATAATTGATGAAACGTAAAATTAAAATCGTCAAAGCAAATGAAACTCATGACTAAATAAAACAAAAGTTAAAATATATTCAGCAAATCAGATAAGTATGCTTTATGGATATTCTAAGACAGCCGCGCATATTTATTATGTTTCTCTCTCTCTCTCTCTCTCTCTCTCTCTCTCTCTCTCTCTCTCTCTCTCTCTCTCTCTCTCTCTCTCTCTCTCTCTCTCTCTCTCTCTCTCTCTCTCTCTCTCTCTCCTCCTCTATCAATCTTGGGGGACCCGTGGGGAATCGGGGGTTGAAGGGGAGGGACACACACGGGAGATATAGCGGAATGAAAAGTATTATTTTTTTTTATGGAAAATCCGCAAAATAAGGTTTCGTAATAAAAAAGAAATTGTAAAAATGAAAAACCCGAGCCAAACTTCGTAATAAAAAAGTGATAGAAATTGTAAAAGTGAAAAATCCGAGCCAAACTTAGTAATAAAAATGAGAAAGAATTCGTAAAAATTAAAAACCCGAGCCAAACTTATTCATGAAAAATTGAAAGAAAGCGCAAAAAAATCGAGTCAAAATTCAAATTAAAAATCAATAAAAGAAAGCAGAAAAATAAAACATCATTAAAATAAAAATAAATAAACGAGTTCACATTTAGTTCGCCCGCCTCTGCAAGATGCGCGGCGGGGTGGGCTCTAAAGCGATTCACCGGCGCCGGGGACACAACTGAATGCGCTTTCCGGCGGCCAAATCGCGGGACTGCGTTTGCGTCCCTCCACTTCCTCTCGATGTTATTAGTGTGGGCACCAGCTTTGGGATCACCAAATTATATGAGTGGTTCACTATGAGGTGATTGAAGCCCTCTCCGATCAGACTGTCATATGCTTTCCAACAGTCTGAAATTATGGTTGTCCCGAGTCGCACACAGTCTTTAATAATTGTAATCAGTGTCCAAGTCCCTTTTCTCAACATGTACGAAAAAAGGTCTTTCGTTTCTCGGCAAAATCCATCAAACACCCACTGGCCCTCAATCACTCGTCCGACATTCTACTTTCTCTTTCCGAATTTACTCTCATCAATTTCGACCGTTTTTCCTGGGTTCCTATCAGTGCACTATTTCTCAAGCACCAAGCGATAACCAATTGACCAATCGTTAACGGAATTATCACTAGGTTTTCATTCATTCCTAATTTGTTCATATGAAAATCCGTTCCGCAGAAATAAATCACAAAACGGTAAGTTGGTTTTGCTTTGCCAAACCATGTGCCTTTAAAAATTGTTCAGGCAGAGGCACACCGGCGTTACGTCTTATGCCCCTTTGCACAGGTCTTTTCTTCCGTAGTTTATCCTACATTTACTGACGCAATTGGAGCAATCCAATGTTTTCAGTATACCACCATGAACACGTACATAATCCAAAATGTTTTCGGTATTTCCAACAAATTTCACAAAAATCGCCATACCCACAGCTGCAGCCGGCGCACAATGTCACTGTCACTTGTTTACACTAAGGTCACCAGGGTCGCAATGTCAAGTGTACTCTCAAATAGGGCGGTCGAATCAGTAACGATAGGTTCGTGACATTAATCGATGAATAATTTAAGATATCGTAAATTAACGTTTATCATAAATCACACACACACACACACACACACACACACACAAACACACACACACACACACACACACACACACACACACACACACACACACACACACACACACACACACACACACATATATATATATATATATAATATATATATATATATATATATATATATATATATATATATATATATATATATATATATATATATATATATATATATATATATATATATATCGATTGATAGATAGATACTATGAACATATCAAATGCAAGAAATGTAAGAATTGTAATATCAAATATTTTTTAAACATAATATAAGTTTACTGGGGATATGCAGCAACATCTAATAGTTTCTTCAGAAAGTTCGCAGTGTTGTTTACATTCGCGACGGTTCGAGATAACGAGGCAACTTTTGAATTTCAATTAAAGCACAACCTGTGAGGTCCCCACAATTTTATCAAATTCACCGGCATGTACGTACCCTAGTCATTAATAATATTATACTTTCCTCGGTGTGTGTAGTGCGGCCGCCTTAATTAGTATTGCCCGCTTTGTCAGTTTTATCAATTCATCAAATGAAGTAAGGAAGTAAATGATTTCAAAGTCATCTTTAAAGTCATCTTTAAAGTTTTATATATATATATATATATATATATATATATATATATATATATATATATATATATAATATATATATATATATATATATATATATATATTATATATATAATATATATATATATATATATGCATGTGTATATATATATAATATATAATAAATATATATTAATCTCTATCAATCTTCATATTGTAATAAATCATACTTGTTATCAAAGTCTGAAAACGAAGTAAAAGCAAATTTTGAAATATTATATAAAAAAAAAACATAGGAAATATGAAATAAAGTTAAACCTCCCGAAAATAAAAACAAAAGATCCAATTAAAAGCGTAACGTAAAATAAACACAAACAAATGAAGCAAAGCTTGAGAAACAACGGCAGTTATTTGAAGGCTCACCCCACCGATGCCTGAGCGCAACTCACTAAGGCGGTTGACCTTATTGATGTTAACGAGGCTTTTCGCCTAAACTGTCGTCTGCCTTAGAGAGTGAATGCTTAAAAATACAAATTTGCAAAAAGATTGCCGTGTGAATTGAAAATCTAAAGGAGGTTCATTACAGAGAAATACAATAACATATAATTAATATAAAAAGAGAGGAACATGTATACATCTTGGGCGCCATCTTGAAAGTACGCATTTCTGAGGGCGACCTCCCGACGCCATCCTCCGCAGGCCTCCAGCGGGACATCGGGGCGTCGTCAGCCTGCAATACTGGGCCATCTCTCTATGCAATACGAAAAAATGTCCAGGGCGTCTCCATCGTCCTTCTCCGTCAGGTACTCCCTTCTTCAGCGCCTCCGTCATTGCCTTCGTCGGGATCCTCGCCCCCTGGTTCAAATTTCGCTCTTTTCTCTCGGGGGACTTCTTACGGGGGTTTCCGATGATGCTGAACGGGTGTAATATGAAGATTCCCCCGTCTAAAAATGATAACCTAATAAAGGAAATAGATAGATAGAAAAGGCGAAATAGTATATGTAATATAGACAACGAAAGGAGGGAAGAGATAGAGAAGAACACAACGAGAAAGAGAGGAGAGAAAATATAGAGAAAATGGAGAGATATAAAGAAACCGTCCAAACAGGCAGTGAGAACGGCAGCTCAATGCAGAGCTCCTGATTACGGCAGCGATCAGGAACACTCCAGAGCAGATTGTGCTAAAAAAAATCTCCGGTTAAAGACAGGCTGCCCTACTTTGATAAACCTTTGCATAGATGATATGAGGACCATGAGAACTGAATCTGACTTACTAGCACTGCTTAAAGAACTATTTTTTAATTAGATGCGATGCTGAGGGACTCTGTGAAGTGAGAAGCCTTGGTGAAGAACAGAAAATACTGAATGATGGACATGTGCTCTATTGGAGACGTAGCAAGCAGTAATCGCTTACAAAGGAATACCAATGAATTCCATAGCTTAATTGAAAAAGTGGCTTCGGTAATAATAAAAGTTAACAATAGGTACAACTTTGAGACTTCGAGTCCACACCTGCAGCCAGAGTGATGAAGAAATAGAGAGCTTCTCTGAAGATGCTCATTTATCCAGCGACAAAGCAAAATCCCATAACCATATTGCATTCGTTCCTAGCAATATTTGAAGGAAGAAATATTGTGATTTTGTATAGATAACACACTCTACATTTTCGATTATGTAAATGCATATTCAGTACATTTTGTTGAATAAAAACAATAGTCACTAGCCGTTCACTGGCAGCTAAAAGCAAGGACGATTAGCAATAATACCAGATTTGTGATGTAAGTTTACTAAGACGTAACAAAAAAAAAAAAAAAAAAAAAAAAAAATCCAGCGACAAAGCAAAATCCCATTACACAATAATAATTATGAAAATTATACGAGAAACCGTAGTTGGGAATCACGGAATAGGTCTCTCTCTCTCTCTCTCTCTCTCTCTCTCTCTCTCTCTCTCTCTCTCTCTCTCTCTCTCTCTCTCCTCCCTTCCTCCCTCCTCTCTCTCCTCTCTCTCTCTCTCTCTCTCTCTCTCTCTCTCTCTCTCTCTCTCTCTCTTCTCTCCTCTCTCTCTCTTCTCTTCTCTCTCTCTTCTCTCTCTCTCTCTCTCTCTCTCTCTCTCTCTCTCTCTCTCTTCTCTTCTCTCTCTCTCTCTCTCCTCCTCCCTCCTCCCTCTTCTCTCTCTCTCTCTCTCTCTCTCTCTCTCTCTCTCTCTCTCTCTCTCTCTCTCTCTCTTCTCTCCTCCCTCTCCTCTCCTCTTCCTCCTCCTCTCTCTCTCCTCTTCTCTCTTCTCTCTCTCTCTCTCTCTCTCCTCCCTCCTCCTCTCTCTCTCTCTCTCTCTCTCTCTCTCTCTTCTCTCCTCTCTCTCTCTCTCTCTCTCTCTCTTCTCTCTCTTTCATGTCTCCTGAGAGAAATTTGACACCATCGGGTAAAGAGTCGTTTCATTTCATAATCAAAGAAATGTAATAACTTTTCAACTATGCAAATTAAAAACTATTCCTCTCGGCCCAGTGAGCAGAGAGCTTGCAATTTTCGTTTTCTGTGAACGTGACATAAAATGATTCTCGTTTTTCTTCGCGTTTTTAAAGCTTCATAACCATATTGCATTCGTTCCTAGCAATATTTGAAGGAAGAAATATTGTGATTTTGTATAGATAACACACTCTGCATTTTCGATTATGTAAATGCATATTCAGTACATGTTGTTGAATAAAAACAATAGTCACTAGCCGTTCACTGGCAGCTAAAAGCAAGGACGATTAGCAATAATACCAGATTTGTGATGTAAGTTTACTAAGACGTAACAAAAAAAAAAAAAAAAAAAAAAAAAAAAAAAAAAAAAAAAAAAAAAATATATATATATATATATATATATATATATATATATATATATATATATATATATATATATTATATATATATGGAAGATCTGAGAAAGGACTGTTCGAGAAAAAAAAAAATCAGGGCGACATTAGCTACACGGTTCCCCGCCCATTCCCTGGCGAGGAAGTGGATAGGGCGGCCGCCAGAGGTTGTGACAGTGGAGCGGGACAGGGTGGATTGTAGGGCACTCAACCGATTGTAGCGGATATTAAGTTATTTTTGTATGATTTTATTTCTTTGGAACCGACTTAGGGAGTGATAATTGTCTTACTCGTTTTCATGTCGACAAGTTTGTTTTCTGTAGATTATCATATAAAGGATATGAGAAAGTAATCAAATAACGGAAATGAAGAACACATTGAACCATTTCTGTTCGTACTAGCGTATGTATCAGGTAGTAAATTGTGTAACAAAGCCTTTTTGTTCAAGCCTTTTAACGACAAGCCTTTGTCACGCTCTGGTGACATTACAAATACTGTTTTGTAATTTCATCATAATCGTAATTTCATTACTTGAATGTCGTTTCTGTGCAATAGTTTCCGTCGCTTTCATATCAGATGAGCAATGCCAATAAGGACAAATTTGTATAATGTACCTTCTAGACTGAACATAAAGTGGAAGTATTAATTTCATTTTGAAATGTCTAATCTAAGATTTTCTGGCATTGTCGGTAACTATCAATAAAGCGCTTGAGTTAAATGATATTCATAACTTTCTCTACACACACACACACACACACACCACACACCACACACACACTCACGTATTCGACTCTACCATGAAAGAAAATGAATAATTTTACAGTCTTGCCCTGACTCCCAAGCAAAGCAACAAAGCCCACGCGCGCACACCGCTCACACGGCCTCCGCGTCATGTAGCGAACTCTAATCAGCCTCGCGTCTCCCGGGCGGACTGGAATGACAAGGCGCGGAGTGGGATACAGGAGGAAGTATCGAGAAAATAAACAAGGGAAAGAGAGAAGGCCGTGAAAAGAAATCCGCTTCAAGAGGAGGGTTGTTTACCTCGCTCGCCGCATGCACTCCGCTCTGGGACGGGGCGGAAGCGGAGGCTGGCGGTGCGCCGTGTTTGCTTCTCATCAGCTGATGGATTCTCGGTGAAAGATGCCTCATCGTCTTCGGATCGGGCGACACAGCTTTAATATGTATATAAGTATGTATGTATGTATGTATATATATATA
>NW_020869108.1:430752-435527 GCF_003789085.1 Penaeus vannamei | reverse complement strand
TGTCCAGCGGAAATCGCATCAACACTGTCACAAGCTATAGAATGAATCGCATCAGCCTGTCACACAAGCATGAAATCGCATCAACACTGTCAAAAGCATGAAATCGCATCAAACACTGTCACAAGCATGAATCGCATCAAACACTGTTCACAAAGCATGAATCGCATCAAACACTGTCACAAAGGCATGAAATCGCATCAAACACGTGTCTGATGCGTTTCATTGCTTCCTGTGACAGTTGTTTGATGCGTTCTTGCTTATGTGTGACAGTGTTTGGATCGTTTCATGCTTCTGTGACAGTGCTTGATTGCGATTTCATGCTTCTGTGACAGTGTTTGATGCGATTTCATGCTTTGTGACAGTGCGATTCATGCTTGATGCTTGATTTCATGCTTTTGTGACAGTGTTTGATGCGATTTCATGCTTTGTGACAGTGTTTGATGCGATTTCATGCTTTGTGATAGTGTTTTGATGCATTTCATGCTTTGTGACAGTGTTTGATGCGATTTCATGCTTTGTGACAGTGTTTGATGCGATTTCATGCTTTGTGACAGTGTTTGATGCGATTTCATGCTTTGTGTGACAGCTTTTATGCGATGCGATTTTCATGCTTTTGACAGTGTTTGATGCGATTTCATGCTTTGTGATGTTTGATGCGATTTCATGCGATTTCATGCTTTGTGATAGTGCTTTGTTTGCTTTGTGACAGTGTTTTGATGCGATTTCATGCTTTGTGATAGTGTTTGATGCGATTTCATGCTTTGTGACAGTGTTTGATGCGATTTCATGCTTTGTGACAGTGCTTGATGCGATTTCATGCTTTGTGACAGTGTTTGATGCGATTTCATGCTTTGTGACAGTGTTTGATGCGATTTCATGCTTTGTGACAGTGTTTGATGCGATTTCATGCTTTGTGACAGTGTTTGATGCGATTTCATGCTTTTGTGATGTTGATGCGATTTCATGCTTTGTGACAGTGTTTGATGCGATTTCATGCTTTGTGACAGTGTTGATGCGATTTCATGCTTTGTGACGTGCTTTGATGCGATTTCATGCTTTGTGACAGTGTTGATGCGATTTCATGCTTTGTGACAGTGTTTGATGCGATTTCATGCTTTGTGACAGTTGATGCGATTCATGCTTTTGTGATGTTTGCGATTTCATGCTTTGTGACAGTGTTTGATGCGATTTCAGACACTGCTGATGCGATTTCATGCTTTGTGACAGTGTTTGATGCGATTTCATGCTTTGTGACATTTCATGCTTTGTGACAGTGTTTGATGCGATCATGCTTTGTGACAGTGTTTGATGCGATTTCATGCTTTGTGACAGTGCTTTGATGCGATTTCATGCTTTGTGACAGTGTTTTGATGCGATTTCATGCTTTGTGACAGTGTTTTGATGCGATTTTCATGCTTTGTGACAGTGTTTGATGCATGCTTTGTGACAGTGTTTGATGCGATATGCTTTGTGACAGTGTTGATGCGATTTCATGCTTTGTGACAGTGTTTGATGCGATTTCATGCTTTGTGACAGTGTTTGATGCGATTTCATGCTTTGTGACAGTGCTTGATGCGATTTCATGCTTTGTGACAGTGTTGATGCGATTTCATGCTTTGTGACAGTGTTTGATGCGATTTCATGCTTTGTGACAGTGTTTGATGCGATTTCATGCTTTGTGAGTGTTGATGCGGCAGTGTTGATGCGATTCATGCTTTGTGACAGTGTTTGATGCGATTTCATGCTTTGTGACGAGTTTGTGACAGTGTTTGATGCGATTTCATGCTTTTGACAGTGCGATTTCATGCTTTGTGACAGTGTTGATGCGATTTCATGCTTTGTGACAGTGCTTGATGCGATTTCATGCTTTGTGACAGTGTTTGATGCGATTTTCATGCTTTGTTGTTGATGCGATTTCATGCTTTGTGACAGTGTTTGATGCGATTTCATGCTTTGTGACAGTGTTGATGCGATTTGACAGTGTTTGATGCGATTTCATGCTTTGTGACAGTGTTTTGATGCGATTTCATGCTTTGTGACATGCGATTTCATGCTTTGTGACAGTGTTGATGCGATTTCATGCTTTGTGACAGTGATGCGATTTGCTTTTGCTTTGATGCGCACAGTGTTTGATGCGATTTTCATGCTTTGTGACAGTGTTTGATGCGATTTCATGCTTTGTGACATATTGCGATTTCATGCTTTGTGACAGTGTTGATGCGATTTCATGCTTTGTGACAGCGATTTCATGCTTTGTGACAGTGTTTGATGCGATTTCACAGTGTTTGATGCGATTTCATGCTTTTGTGAGTGTTTGATGCGATTTCATGCTTTGTGACAGTGTTTTGATGCGATTTCATGCTTTGTGACAGTGTTTGATGCGATTTCATGCTTTGTGACAGTGTTTGATGCGATTTTCATGCTTTGTGACAGTGTTTGATGCGATTTCATGCTTTGTGATGTGTTTGATGCGATTTCATGCTTTGTGACAGTGTTTGATGCGATTTCATGCTTTGTGACAGTGTTTGATGCGATTTCATGCTTTGTGACAGTGTTTGATGCGATTTCATGCTTTGTGACAGTGTTTTGATGCGATTTCATGCTTTGTGACAGTGTTTGATGCGATTTCATGCTTTGACAGTGATTTTCATGCTTTGTGACAGTGTTTGATGCGATTTCATGCTTTGTGACAGTGTTGATGCGATTTCATGCTTTGTGACAGTGTTTGATGCGATTTCATGCTTTTGACAGTGTTTGATGCGATTTCATGCTTTGTGACAGTGTTTGATGCGATTTCATGCTTTGTGACAGTGTTTTGATGCGATTTCATGCTTTGTGACAGTGTTGATGCGATTTCATGCTTTGTGACAGTGTTTGATGCGTTTTCATGCTTTGTGACAGTGTGATGTGACAGTGCGATGCGATTTCATGCTTTGTGACAGTGTTTGATGCGATTTCATGCTTTGTGACAGTGTTGCGATTTGATGCATGATTGCGATTTCATGCTTTGTGACAGTGTTTGATGCGATTTCATGCTTGTGACAGTGATGCGATTTCATGCTTTGTGATAGTGTTTGATGCGATTTCATGCTTTGTGACAGTGTTTGATGCGATTTCATGCTTTGTTTGATGACAGTGATGCGATTTATGCTTTGTGACAGTGTTTGATGCGATTTCATGCTTTGTGACAGTGATGCGATTTCATGCTTTGTGATGTGTTTGATGCGATTTCATGCTTTGTGACAGTGTTTGATGCGATTTCATGCTTTGTGTGCATGTGCGTTCATGATTTTCATGCTTTGTGACAGTGTTTGATGCGATTTCATGCCGATTTCATGATGCGATTTCATGCTTTGTGACGTGCATGATGCGATTTCATGTGCAGTTGATATGAGTTCATGATATGTGTCAAGTATCACGAGGTCCGTATTATGTGGCAATGTACCATGTAGTTTCATGTTATATGAATCATACGAGGCGGTAGTGTGAACCAAGCCTTCTGGGTATGTGTCATAGACCCTCTCGATTATGTGGCAGTGTCATGTGACTCATGTTAATTGGTAATGTTTCATGTTATGTGACGTCATTCGGTTGTCCATCACGTGACTCCGATTGCTTCAACTTGAGATAACCGGAAAAGTGTTATTAAATTTTCAAGTAATGGGTCTATTAGACGTCGTGTAGAATATTTTAGTTCTCCCTCAAATTCAAATTTCCTTTACGCTGTTTTTGTTTTCTTTTTTCAGATAAAGAAATAAATTAGTAAAGAAGAGGATGTGTTTTTGATGTTCGTAAGTCGTCTTAGAATTAATCTTTTGTCCCAATATCAGGTGTTTCAGCATTTGAAGGAATGTAGGCCTATGTAGCATTACACCCCACTCGTTCACAGGTCATAAGGCTTAAAACAGAGAAGCGTTACAATTGATTTTGTATTTATGACATTTCCGAAAGACCAGACACGTGTGACAGGGCAAGGTGTCTTGTTGCCGTGTGGAAAAAGGAACCCATTTTTTTTAAAACGTTTTTGTTAAGGGAAAGGGAGAGAAAGCAGAGAGGGGGGATGGTGGGGGGAAGGGGGAGGGGGTCGGCGTCACAGGAAGACATACACCAAAGTGACATGACAGCTAATCACGCTCTCTTGTCAGTGCTTCTGAAGCTGTCATTACCTCCTTCGAAGCACTTAGGGGGGAGGTTTTTCGTGTCAGGGAGGCGGTGGGTCACGAGCGGGGTTTTATCTGGGAGGTTTGGGGGCGGGGAGGGGGTGGGGGGGGACGGAGGAAGTATGGCGGGTCTCGCGGCCGAGGAAGGATTTTCAGGATTAAGACGAGCGGAATCACACTCGTTTCCTGACAATTTGTGGACAATCGAACGTTTTTATTTTCTTTTTTCAATTTGCTTTTGGTGACGTCATGTTTTCCGTCGTGAGTGATTACTGTTGTCTTGTTCTTTGGTGTTGCCTTGATGACGTCACGCCCTCCGACTGTTACCTGCTGACGTCATATGATCCGCGTCCCATGATGCTGCTTCGGTGCCCGATGACGTCATATCCACGCGCCTCAGGTTCTCCCTCACGTCTTGCTGTGTCATCCTCAACAACTAGGACTTGCTACCTTACAACGAACTACCATACACAAGTGATTTATCGTCTACTTTACAGGCACACCAAACAACGGTGCAATAGCTCCGGCTCGTGCAACCAGGGCGGGCGGACGGCGCCTAGACCTCGCCCGGGACGCCGCTGGGAAGGTGCGCGCCCACGCCGTCGCCGGCCAGCG
>NW_020869108.1:408252-415752 GCF_003789085.1 Penaeus vannamei | reverse complement strand
TTCGTGTAGTGATTTAGAGACATTCGAGTGTGCGCACGTACACGTAACACACACACACACACACACACACACACCACACACACACACACTCATCATCTGACTTGCCCGCGACATCCTACAGAAATCTCACCATTTCGTAATTTAAAAAATATCCTACATCCTGTATCCTTAACCATCCCTATCTGTCAAGAATAAGTTTTTTGAGGTCAAGATAGGATTTTTTTTTCTGTTTTGGGTCAAGATACTTTTTTTTCTGTTTTGAGGTCAAGATAAGGATTTTTTTTCTGTTTTTGAGGTCAAATAAGGATTTTTTGTTTTTTGAGGTCAAGATAAGGATTTTTTTTCTGTTTTAGGTCAAGATAAGGATTTTTTCTGTTTTTGAGGTCAAGATAAGGATTTTTTTCTGTTTTTGAGGTCAAGATAAGGATTTTTTTCTGTTTTTGAGGTCAAGATAAGGATTTTTTTTCTGTTTTTTGAGGTCAAGATAAGGATTTTTTTGTTTTTTGAGGTCAAGATAAGATTTTTTTCTGTTTTTGAGGTCAAAGATAAGGATTTTTTTCTGTTTTTGAGGTCAAGATAAGGATTTTTTTTTGTTTTTGAGGTCAAGATAAGGATTTTTTTCTGTTTTTTGTTTTGAGGTCAAGATAAGGATTTTTTTTTGTTTTTGAGGTCAAGATAAGGATTTTTTTCTGTTTTTGAGGTCATAGGATTTTTTTTTTCTGCTTTTGAGGTCAAGAAAGGATTTTTTCTGTTTGAGGTCAAAGTTTTTTTTTTTGTTTTTTGAGGTCAAGATAAGGATTTTTTTGTTTTTGAGGTCAGATAAGGATTTTTTTTCTGTTTTTTGAGGTCAAGATAAGGATTTTTTTTTGTTTTTGAGGTCAAGATAAGGATTTTTTTTCTGTTTTTGAGGTCAAGATAGGATTTTTTTCAGGTCAAGAAGGATTTTTTTCTGTTTTTGAGGTCAAGGGATTTTTTTTTGTTTTTGAGGTCAAGATAAGGATTTTTTTTTTTTTTGAGGTCAAGATAAGGATTTTTTTTCTGTTTTTGAGGTCAAGATAAGATTTTTTTTTGTTTTTGAGGTCAAGATAAGGATTTTTTTCTGTTTTTGAGGTCAAGATAAGGATTTTTTTTTTGTTTTTGAGGTCAAGATAAGGATTTTTTGTTTTTGAGGTCAAGATAAGGATTTTTTTTTTTGTTTTTGAGGTCAAGATAAGGAATTTTTTCTGTTTTTGAGGTCAAGATAAGGATTTTTTTTTGTTTTTGAGGTCAAGATAAGGATTTTTTTTCTGTTTTTGAGGTCAAGATAAGGATTTTTTTTTCTGTTTTTGAGGTCAAGATAAGGATTTTTTTTTTGTTTTGAGGTCAAGATAAGGATTTTTTTCTTGTTTTTGAGGTCAAGAAGGATTTTTTTTTTTTTTTGAGGCAAGATAAGGATTTTTTTTTCTGTTTTTGAGGTCAAGATAAGGATTTTTTTCTGTTTTTGAGGTCAAGATAAGGATTTTTTTTTCTGTTTTTGAGGTCAAGATAAGGATTTTTTCTCAGGTCCGATTTTTTTTTTTGTTTTTGAGGTCAAGATAAGGATTTTTTTTCTGTTTTTGAGGTCAAGATAAGGATTTTTTTTTTCTGTTTTTGAGGTCAAGATAAGGTTTTTGAGGTCAAGATAAGGATTTTTTTTTTTGTTTTTGAGGTCAAGATAAGGATTTTTTTTTCTGTTTTTGAGGTCAAGATAAGGATTTTTTAAAGGTTAAGGATTTTTTTTTTCTGTTTTTGAGGTCAAGATAAGGATTTTTTTGTTTTTGAGGTCAAGATAAGGATTTTTTTTCTGTTTTTGAGGTCAAGATAAGGATTTTTTTTTCTGTTTTTAAGGTCAAGATAAGGATATTTTTCGTTGCCTGGGTCATGAGATATATTGTACAACTAACGAAAGGAGAGGGACATCATTAAGAAATATATATATATATATATATATATATATATATATATATATATATATTTTTTTTTTTTAGATTTTTTTTTTTTTTTTTTTTTTTTTTTTTTTTTTTTTTTTTTTTTACTGAATTATCTAAAACATAAACGGAAAACAAGGTCAGATTGTGCTTTCGCTTACTCCCCCCCCCCCCCCCCAAAAAAAAAAAAAAAATAAAAATAAATAATAAAAATAAAATAATAATAAAAAAAAGTCATGTGCATGGTAAGCATTATGTTATGTTTTACATATATGCACACATACGTACATACATACATAAATACATATATATATATTTTTTCTTCTCCTTTTTATCTGTACCTTCACGTTTCTTCCAAAATATCAGATCTTTCTCATCCGAAATGATTTTTATTTGTATTTTTTATCGAAGTTTGGTTATTATATTATCTTCATGTGAAACTTTTCAATAACTTACGAGCAGAAGAAACGAAACGAGTTTTATTTCTTAAGCTTAAGAGTTGCCGGGATACATTCTCTTGCCATAAAAGGAGAATTTTTTTTTTCAAACTAGTTATTTTGTAAATATAGAAGATTTTTTTTTTTTCAAACTAGTTATTTTTTAAATATAGAAGATTTTTTTTTTTTCAAACTAGTTATCTTGTATAGAAGAAAAATAGTAAAAATAGTAATGCGTTTATTCCACACTTATCGCTAGTATGATTCGCGACGATATCATTATAATCATGATAATTATTGTCATTACTAACTTTTATTGTCATTACTAACTTCATTGTCATTACTAACTTCATTGTCATTACTAACTTCATTGTCATTACTAACTTCATTGTCATTACTAACTTCATTGTCATTACTAACTTCATTGTCATTACTTCATTGTCATTACTAACTTCATTGTCATTACTAACTTCATTGTCATTACTTTTATTGTCATTACGAACTTCATTGTCATTACTAACTTCATTGTCATTACTAACTTCATTGTCATTACTAACATTGAACATTGTCATTACTAATTCATTGTCATTACTAACTTCATTGTCATACTAATTGTCATTACTAACTTATTGTCATTACTAACTTTTCATGTCATTACTACTTATTGTCATTACTACTTCATTGTCATTACTAACTTCATTGTCATTACTAACTTTTCATTGTCATTACTTTCATTGTCATTACTAACTTCATTGTCATTACTAACTTCATTGTCATTACTAACTTCATTGTCTAACTTCATTGTCATTACGAACTTCATTGTCATTACTAACTTCATTGTCATTACTAACTTCATTTGTCATTACTAACTTCATTACTAACTTCATTGTCATTACTAACTTCATTGTCATTACTAACTTCATTGTCATTACTAAACTTTCATTGTCATTACTAACTTCATTGTCATCTAACTTTTTTTCATTACTAACTTCAATTGTCATTACTAACTTCATTGTCATTACTAACTTTTATTGTCATTACTAACTCATTGTCATTACTAACTTCATTGTCATTACTAATTACTAACTTCATTGTCACTAACATTCATTGTCATTACTAACTTCATTGTCATTATTGTCATTACTAACTTCATTGAACTTTCATTGTCATTACTAACTTCATTGTCATTACGAACTTCATTGTCATTACTTAATTGTCATTGTCATTACTAACTTCATTGTCATTACTAACTTCATTGTCAATTACTAACTCATTGTCATTACTAACTTCTTGTCATTGACTAACTTCATTGTCATTACTAACTTCATTGTCATTACTACTTCATTGTCATTACTAACTTCATTGTCATTACTAACTTCATTGTCATTACTAACTTCATTGTCATTACTAACTTCATTGTCATTACTAACTTCATTGTCATTACTAACTTCATTGTCATTACTGTCATTACTATTTCATTGTCATTACACTGTCATCCATTTTGACATTTTCTTCTCTTTAAGCGGATGTTCAGAGGCTCGTGTTAGGCCGTGTTTTGAAAACCTGCGGCATTCATAGACTAACAGCTGTTCCATCCGTACATTGTTCCACTCACGCTTAACGTCTGAACAATTTTGGAATTTTTCATACTCGGGCAAGGTTCCATTAAGCGAGGCTGTACATTGTTCCACTCACGCACTTAACGTCTGAACAATTTTTGAATTTGTCATACTCCGGGCAAGGTTCCATTAAGCAGGCTGTACATTGTTCCACTCACGCACTTAACGTCTGAACAATTTTTTGAATTTGTCATACTCCGGGCAAGGTTCCATTAAGCGAGGCTGTACATTGTTCCACTCACGCACTTAACATCTGAACAATTTTTTGAATTTGTCATACTCCGGCAAGGTTCCATTAAGCGAGGCTGTACATTGTTCCACTCACGCACTTAACGTCTGAACAATTTTTGAATTTGTCATACTCCGGGCAAGGTTCCATTAAGCGAGGCTCATTGATTCACGCATTTAAGCATCTTTGTCATACTCCGGGCACATAAGCGACATTGTTCCTTCTAACGTCTGAACAATTTTTGAATTTGTCAGGGGGCAAGGTTTTAAGCGAGGCTGTAACATTGTTTCCGCACGCACTTAACATCTGAACAATTTTTAATTCATACTCCGGGCAAGGTTCCATTAAGCGAGGCTGTACATTGTTCCACTCACGCACTTAACGTCTGAACAATTTTTAATTTGTCATACTCCGGGCAAGGTTCCATTAAGCGAGGCTGTACATTGTTCCACTCACGCACTTAACATCTGAACAATTTTTAATTTGTCATACTCCGGGCAAGGTTCTATTAAGCGAGGCTGTACATTGTTCCACTCACGCACTTAACGTCTGAATAATTTTTGAATTTTTCATACTCCGGGCAAGGTTCCATTAAGCGAGGCTGTACATTGTTCCACTCACGCACTTAACGTCTGAACAATTTTGAATTTTGTCATACTCCGGGCAAGGTTCCATTCAGCGAGGCTGTACATTGTTCCACTCACGCATTTAACATCTGAACAATTTTTAATTTGTCATACTCCGGGCAAGGTTCCATTAAGCGAGGCTGTACATTGTTCCACTCACGCACTTAACGTCTGAACAATTTTTGAATTGTCATACTCCGGGCAAGGTTCCATTAAGCGAGGCTGTACATTTTCCACTCACCGCACTTAACATCTGAATAATTTTTGAATTTTTCATACTCCGGGCAAGGTTCCATTAAGCGAGGCTGTACATTGTTCCACTCACGCACTTAACGTCTGAACAATTTTTAATTTGTCATACTCCGGGCAAGGTTCCATTAGCGAGGCTGTACATTGTTCCACTCACGCACTTAACGTCTGAACAATTTTTAATTTTTCATACTCCGGCCAAGGTTCTATTAAGCGAGGCTGTACATTGTTCACTACGCACTTAACGTCTGAACATTTTTAATTTTTCATACTCCGGGCAAGGTTCCATTCAGCGAGGCTGTACATTGTTCCACTCACGCACTTAACGTCTGAACAATTTTTAATATTTCATACTCCGGGCAAGGTTCCATTCAGCGAGGCTGTACATTGTTCCACTCACGCATTTAACGTCTGAACAATTTTTAATTTGTCATACTCCGGGCAAGGTTCCATTAAGCGAGGCTGTACATTGTTCCACTCACGCATTTAACGTCTGAACAATTTTTAATTTGTCATACTCCGGGCAAGGTTCCATTCAGCGAGGCTGTACATTGTTCCACTCACGCATTTAACATCTGAACAATTTTTAATTTGTCATACTCCGGGCAAGGTTCCATTCAGCGAGGCTGTACATTGTTCCACTCACGCACTTAACATCTGAACAATTTTTAATTTTTCATACTCCGGGCAAGGTTCCATTAAGCGAGGCTGTACATTGTTCCACTCACGCCACTTAACGTCTGAACAATTTTAATTTTTCATACTCCGGGCAAGGTTCCATTAAGCGAGGCTGTACATTGTTCCATTCACGCATTTAACGTCTGAACAATTTTTAATTTTTCATACTCCGGGCAAGGTTCCATTAAGCGAGGCTGTACATTGTTCCACTCACGCATTTAACGTCTGAACAATTTTTAATATTTCATACTCCATGGTTGTACAAAGATACAAAAAGTGGTTTTCTGTCCACCATCTCGCGCGCGCCTATTATTGGAACCTTTGTCTATGGCACTCTCGTTCCTCCGGTGCTCATGCTGCCTTGGCACTCGATGGCACCGCTCGCTGTCCTTCGTGTCCTGAGATTGAGAGTCTGAAACGGAGGCACTTGAGGTCTTGGTAGGAATGGATAGAGTCTAAGATCTCACTCAGGACACGTCAGTAAACCAAAGTAAAAATGAAAGAAAATAAAGATAATAATAATAATAATAATAATAATAGTAATAATAAGGATAACAATAATAGTAATAATAATAGTATATATGATATAGTAATGATAATAATATAATAACAAATATAAAAAATAATAGTAATAATAATATAATGAAATAATAGCAATGATAATAATGATAATAAAACGGAAATTCACTATGGATATTATGAACAAGATTGTATGAAATTCCTTACTGAACTTGATTGCTCTCTGAAGAACAGTCTGAATAAATTATGCCTTGAGTTTCCATCTGAACAAAGAACTATAATCATTAATATTTCCATGATTGCCATTGCCTTCATCATCGTCAGCATATGCCGCGTGATATCGACAGCACGATCAACAGTGTTAAAAAAAGTGTCAGAGAAAGAGAGAGAGGGGAGGGGAGAAAGAGAGGGAGAAGGAAAGGGAGATGGAGGAGAGAGGGAGGGAGGGAGGGAAGAGAGAGAGGGAGGAGGGAGAAAAAGAGAGGGAGGGAGGGAGAAAGAGAGGGAGGGAGGGAGAGAGGGAGGAGAGAGCGAGAGAAGAGAGAGAGAAGAGAAGGACAGGAGGGAGAGGAGAAGAGAGAGAGAGAGAGAGAGGAGAAAGAGAGAGAGGAGAAAAAAGAGACAGGAGAGAGAGGATGGAGGGAAATGGAGGGGAGAGGGAAAAGAGAGACAGAGGAGAAAGAGAGAGAGAGAGGGGGAGGGAGGAGAAGGAAAGGGAGGGAGATGGAGAGAGAGAGAGAGTGAGTTAGTGAGAGAGAGAGGGAGGAGGGAAGGAAATGGAACAGGGAAGAGGGAGAGAAAGAGAGACAGAGAGAGAGAGAGAGAAACCGACGAGAAAAAAGAAAGAGAGGAGAAACCGAGAAACAGAGAACAGAGAGAGAAATTCCAGAGAGAAACGACCCAAAACAGAACCACAATAAAAACATCCAACAAAACCAGTGGCCTAATATATCTCCTTCGCAGCTTGGCAACTACACTTTTCACCAAACAGTCCGTATCTACGAACTACTCCTTGTTAATGAAACTCCACTTACTACAGCACATCGGGCGCACGCACAAATGCTATGCGAAACCCAACTGGCTTCATACAACTCGACAATGGGTTGTCCACTTACTGATGAAGTTGTTTACGTGTCAGGTAGATGCATAACACGTAACAGGCTATCATCGTGTTGACTCCAACCACGTGTTTACCTT
>NW_020869108.1:386989-391989 GCF_003789085.1 Penaeus vannamei | reverse complement strand
ATTCTTACTAAAATTCTTTCCTTTCTTCCTTCCACTTTCTCTTTATCTATCTGTCTGTCTGTCTATCCATTGTGTACTTGCAAGGAACACCATTTCCAACTTGTGTTCACCATTACACTCCCTTAGAAAACCTCCATCGCAAAGTAGTAGCCTGTACATAATTATCTAACGCACGTAGTGTCAGCAATTAAGTGTAACAGTGATGGTATTTTCAGGTTTTCTAATTACAAGAGGACCACGAATCGTGCAAATCAGGTAATGAAAGAGAATTCGTTAATATTCAAATTTATCATAAAACTATGGATATCGTAAGACTATAGATTATGTGATCGAAGTCTTCTGTATCAATGTGCTTATATTATATTTATGTATATACATACACACACACACCACACCACAACACACACACACACACACACACACACACACACACACACACACACACACACACACACACACACAACACACATATATATATATATATATATATATATAATATATATATATATATATATATATATATATATACATATATTAAATAATATACATATACATATAATTAATATATAATATATATAATATTAAATATTATATATATGGATATATATTATATATTATATAATATATTATATATATAATATATAGTGTGTGTGTGTGTGTGTGTGTGTGTGTGGTGTAGAGATTATATATATAACTATAATATATATAAATATATATATATATTATAATTATATATATACATACATACACACACACACACACACACACACACACACACACACACACCACACACAACAGCAGTACTCAGTATATATATACATATATATATATTATATATACCATATATATTTATATATATATTATATCATATACATATTATATATACATATATGCATACACACACACCACACACACCACACACCACACACACACACACACACACACACACACACACACACACACACACACACACACACACACACACACACACGTGTGGAATTCATGTTGAACAGATTGCAACAGGAACGACGTAAAGGGAAGGGCAAGAAACACACACGATCATTGCCGAATGCCTTTTCACTATTGTTTCGTCAGGGCATATATGCCCCTGACGAAGCAATAGTGAAAAGGCCTCGGCATATTCGTGTGTTTTCTTGCCCTTCCCTTCGTCGTTCCTGTTACACACACACATACACACACACACACACACACAATACACACATGATATATAAATATATTATATAATATATATATATAGTATATATATATATATATTTATATATATAATAATATAATTATTATATATACATATGTATGTATATAATATCATTATATTAATATTGCTCGCGTGTTTACGCGCGTCAGTCTTTGTATCCACGTTTATTTACATCTCCCTCTCTTTCCCTCTTCATTTGCTTCCATTACAAAAGAAAAAAATCGCATGAAAGGGAGAAAGAGGGAGACCAAAGCGCCCTTCCTCCGAAAGGCATCCGAGCCCCCATCGGTCAACAGCCAAACCACCAGAACGGATATTTATGGCCACAAACCGCTCTTCTTGCGCTCCGGATGAAACAAAGGAACGACGCAGGCCAGGCGCGACTCTTGTCAACCTGAGCGGCCCCCATGACAGCTGGTGTATATCTTTTACATAACTTGTTCTTCTTCATATTTGACGATTTCATCTCCCGGCGCAGAACAATGAGTAATCGATCATTCAGTGTAGTTACTCGCCTGACTGCATAAATGATAGTGGTGTTTGTAGGCGTATGCGATTAGCTTTTCGATGGACCCTTCTGGACGTCCTTAAAATATGCGCAGAGGAAACTATTTTTCGCATTCAACTTTCAGTCAATCTAATTACAATAGATAGATCTAATTACAATTAGATTCCTATATTAGATGGATAGATAGATAGATATATGTGTTAATGTCTATATATTGTAACACCACGATAGACAAATATAACATTATTATATAATTAATTTAATTATATGGTATACTATATAAATATATCCCACTTATCTTATAGTTATATATATATATTATATATTAGTATATCGCATATAGATATATTGTTATATATATGTATATATATGTATATATTTATACATATATTCTATATGCATATACATATTCAATACATATATGCATAAACATATATATATATATATTACTATATATATATATATAGATATATTAATATTATTATACTAATATGATATATATATTAATATATATATTACTATATAGATATACATGCATGATATATTACACTATTATCATTAATATATATTATTATATAATGCAATATATAGTATATATATATTATATATTAATAATTAAATATATATATATATAAATATATATATATTTGTGTGTGTGTGGTGTTGTGTGATTAGTGTGTGGTGGTTTATACCATATATATGTAGTATATATTATACTAATATATATATATATATATATATTATACATATTATAACATACATTATATATATAATATATATATATATATATATATTATATTATCATAATATATATACAACGAAAGCATACCATCCACCACCCACATACACACACACACACTATAAAAAATAATGATTGTATTGTAAATAATATTTATGATATTCTTACCAACATCTATATATAAGTGTGTGTACATAGTCTAGTTAATATGGTGTATGTATATTTTAAATATAGTGTTATATATACTTAATATATATATTTACACACACGACACACACAGCACCACACAATCACACACACACACACACTAAATATATCAATCTATTATATATATATATAATTATATTAATATATTATATAATAGACTATATATATATGTATGCTAATATATATATATATATTATATATATATATTATATATATTATAACTAATGTTAATCATATATATATAAATGTATATGATATATATACAATATATACTATACATATATCATATATATTATACTAGTAGATTATAATTAAATATTATATATATAATAAATGAAATATATATATATGTATATATATATATATATATATGATTTATGTATGTACTTAGTATATATGTAAACATTATATAAGTATACGTATAAATATATAATCATTTAAGCACACACACACACACACACACACACACACACGACACGACACAACACACCAGCACATAGTATATAGACATTATATACTTTATATATACATATGATATATATATATATATTATATCAAGTATATTAATATAGTATTAACTTAGATATATATAATAGCATATATATATTCATATACATTTATTAGTAATATATATACGATATATACTATAACATTTATATATTAATATGTATATATATGTATATTATATTATAATACGATATTAATAGTATATTATAACATATATACATAGTATATAATACGACACTATAATAATTATATATATGCATTATATATATACATACATAATATATATATATATGCATATATATATACATATTAATAGTATATATATATAAATTTAATATAAATAATCTAAATATATATAGTATATAAATATATATATATATTAATATTGAATATATATATATATGACGAAACATACACGCATACCCAAATCACGCATACATATAAAAATATGTAGTTATGGTAAATATATTAGTAAGTATCTTTACAATAGTATTATACATCAGTACATACATATCTATATTAGTATGTATATAAGAATAATTATATATATTTAATATATTAATTAATATATATTATATATATATATATATATAATTAGTATACGGAAACACACACACACACCACACACATGCACAACCGAGCATATGTGTGTATTGAAATATATTTATAATCTTACATTATATCATACGTATGTACATATAATAGTAATCAATATGTGTATGTATATATTATAGAAATAAATAAATATAATATATAAATTATTATATATAGTTAATTGAATATATATATATGAGAATATATATATGTGTAAATTATTGGTGGTGATGTGTCTCTGTTGGGTGTATGTGTGTGCTGTGTGTTTGTGTGTGTGTGTGTAAAAAAAAAAAAAAAAAATTGAAGTATAATCATATATATATATATATAGATATAGAATATATATATAAGTGGATATTATATAAAATGGTTAATATATGCGATGCATATACACATGATTCCGATACACAGCGAGCACACACACATACACACACACACACACGACACACACACACACGACACACACACACACCACACACAGCACATTTATATAGATATATATATAATATATATATATTATATATATATATTCGTATGCATGTGAGATGTATGTAAATTATAGATACATATGTAAGTATACGTATAAATATATAATCATTTAATACACACACACACACACCACACACACACAGCAGATTATTATATCATATATATACATAGCATACAAATTAGTAAGTAATATATATAATATATATATATAGTATATATTGTTGTGTGTATATATGTAGTTTGTTGTGATATATAAATATATATATACATATATATACTTATAATATATATGATAATAGTATATATATTATATATATATATAATTGTATATATAGTGCGATGTATAACACATGATTTCCACACCACACACACACACACACACACACACACACACACACACAGCACGACACAACACACATATATATTATATATTACTATAGTATATATATATATATAGATATATATTATATGTATAATATGATGGATGTATGTATGTAATGTATAGTAGTGAGTGACATAACAGAATATACGATATAAAAATAATGAAATCATTAATACACACCACACAACATGATATATATAATGACATATACATAGTACATATATACTATTAAGTATACATTATTATATATATATATATATATATAACTATATATATGGATAAATATAGTATATATATATATATATATATATGTATATGATGATTACGATAATGATAGTATTTATAATGCAATATACAT
>NW_020869108.1:374489-376989 GCF_003789085.1 Penaeus vannamei | reverse complement strand
AGGCCTGAGATGCTGCAATACCACATGTGTTTGTTCCTTGCGTGAAAGGAAGAGAAAAATGTTGATGACAAGTTAATTGAGGCATAAACTTCGTAGCTCTCTCCCGCTCTGCGTCTATCCCATTCCTCTTTTTCCTCCTCCTCCTTATCATCTTATTCCTCTTTCTCCTATTCCTCCTCCTCTTTCTCCTTTTCCTCCTTGTCCTCCTCCTTTCTCTTCTCCTTTTTCTACTCTTTCTTCTCCAAGTCCACTCTATTCCCTCTTCCACTTCCTCCTGTCATACCCCCGGCCCATACCTCCTCCTCTGCCTTCACTTTTACTTCTTCCTCCCTCCTCCTCCTGCTTCATCATTACCGTTTCCTTCACTTCTTTCTCCACTTCCATTTCTTCCCCATCCTCTATCGTTTCCTCCTTATCCTTATCCTCTTCCCCTCCTCCTCGTCCTCTTCCTCTCCTTCTCCCTTCACCTCCTCGTCCTTTTTCCCTTCATCCTTATCCATTTTCTTCCTCCGTCTCCACCTCTCCCTTGACTTCCTTCCCCTTTGCATCCCCCTTTCCTCCCCAACACCAGGCCTCTCCCGGATCAGCGCAGACCAACGCCACTTTCTAAAGAGTGAAGCTAAACAATTATACGATTCATCAAGTCTGTTCGTCACCCTAACCGCCAAAAATGGTTTCTTGGTTTCGTATTGTTTGTAAATTTTGCAGGTGTGATGCGTGGGCCATGAACCTCCTTAGCCATGCCTTGAAACAGTCCTTTGCAACCTTTGTTAAGCCTCTTTGTTGTAATTTGACATGTTGTGATGCATTATAGGCCATTAGAAATTGAAATGGCCGCCCTGTCTTGCCTAGCCATTGTGTGTAAATTAAACAGACAGAAGCCCCGGACAGGCTGGCTGGCAGGGTCAGGAATGTCCGCTTCTGGCCTTCATGTGCTGTCATATGCCAGCGTCTTTGTTTCTTTTAATGTTTCGGGAAGGGGAGTGAAGAAGAGAGAGAGGGAGGGACGGGGAGGGAAGGAAGGAGGGGGATGCAGAGAGAGGTGTGTGGGGGATAGAAACAGAGAGAGAGGGGGGGAGTGAGGAAAGGAGGAGAGGGAGAGAGCGAGTGTGTGTCTATGAGAGGGAGAGGGAGGGAGAGAGAGAGTAAATTAGTCACCTTCGTTTGACCTTGTCAGAGTTAGATTTTTTCTCTTACCTACCGATTCAAAAAGAACAAAAAAAATGTAAAAATGAGGGTGAAAAGGCAAACCTTCATTTCCATATTTTCCATTCACACTATATTGCACTCAAACGCTATTCAAAAAGCCTAACGAAATATAACAGCAGGAAAGAAATCCAGTATCAGGCCCTATCTTGAACGAATAACACAAAGTTTATCGGTCGTATTCTTTGCATGCATGTTATTTCCCATCGTCGCAGTCTGTGCCTTTGGCCATGACAGAAGCTCGGTCTTTATCTTGAATTAATCCTACCGTGAACACAATAGAGAGGACCCAGTATTAGCATAATATTTCTTCACGCAGACTCGAAAACACGTTGTCGCCGAACTATAAATATTATCAAAGTGACTCTTTTCTCTGTGCGCTCGTTGAATGTGCAAATCTACGGTATTGCGTTGCAAATCAGTGTTTAACAATTCTCAAAGAACCGGATAAAACAGCTAACACTGGATTTAAGAGATGAAGGAAAGCGGGAATAGAAATTAATCATTTTCCGAGAAGTAAACAATCAATATTTTGCACAACTGCTTGCAGTATCCCTTTTCAACACATTATGTCGAGGCAGAGAAACTTAAGTATCTGCTTCTATCACGCTAGTTACAAAGAGTGAGTCATATAGTGAATTAGCATTCCAACAGTATCTTATGACCATGTATTTAATTAAAGCATAAATTGCTTCTTTCTGTCAGATGGGATAATGGAAAGTAAGATGTGTCGAGGAGTAACTGTGAGAGAGTGAACGAATGAATAAAAAGCGAGAGGTTATTGCCAAATGAATATACTGTAAAGTCATCAGCCAAGTTGATTATAGATCTACTACATTCCTCTCATTCTCACCAACGAAGAATCATGACCGAGAAAGATAGACAGATTGATAGATAGATAGATAGCCAGCCAGATAGATACACAGATATGGAAAGAGGAATGATTCATTGTATGACCAAAGTAGGGGCGTGTGTGTGTGTGTGAGAGAGAGAGAGAGAGAGAGAGAGGGGGGGGTAGACAGAGTAAAAAAGGGTAATAGTGGAATAACAAACTTCCTAATCCGCATCCTACGGTAATCCCTTCCATGAACTCATGCCAGTGATCCCCCCCCCGCGACCTTCCCCCCTACCCCACCCCCTACCTCGCCATCCACCATCAGCTCCAGCAATAATTACTCTGGCCTGCACCTCACTGGCAGCAAATGAGCTATATAAATTTAAGTCGGACCTTAACCTGACGCCAACACGAAAAAGCTGGGTTATGGAGCACGAAAATGTATAGTCATTAATGGGT
>NW_020869108.1:361989-364489 GCF_003789085.1 Penaeus vannamei | reverse complement strand
ACAAGATTCAAGACATTCAGAATAACCAAAAAGAATTATGCATACTGTTTTATAACTCATCACTTAGTGTTGACTTCGTACTTGCAGAGGCGCTACACACGTAAACGCACAAACATACA
Organism: Penaeus vannamei; assembly: GCF_003789085.1. NCBI lineage: Eukaryota > Metazoa > Arthropoda > Malacostraca > Decapoda > Penaeidae > Penaeus > Penaeus vannamei. The sequence continues at coordinate 364,370 of NW_020869108.1, read as the reverse complement.
CAAACATACGCACACACGCACAATGACGAAGCATCTGCACATTCTATAATGAAAAATATAATGTAGCATGGCTAATGTTTATTGAATAAGTGTTTGGTTCTGGCAAAATGGAAAAATAAAACTATCGCTTTAATAAAGAGATTAGCCGCTACTAGATGGTGCAGCTTCGAGTATTTACAAAGGTATTTTGCACAATTTTTGTTTGATTTTGCTGCCATACATAGATGTTTAAAGCATAAAGCGTCTTTCGTGTGTCAAGATATATGCAGTTAAAATTATTGATATTTTTTTGTGTTAAAAATATGGGGAAACACTGCTGCCCCGCCATAGGTGTCACCATTCGATAAACAAAGAATTCCAGGGTATCGGATTGAAGAACCCCACTACAAAAAAACAACGATAACTGATACATATTTCATTATCATTTATTTGACAAAAATGAAAGATTCTATGAATAATTTAGTTTCAAAATATTCATTAATACATTCATTGGTTATTTATATTCGACCAATCATTGTTTGTTACAAATACCTAGGGTTTTAGCTTCATTCATAAAAATACAATATATGCTATGTTTACTTCTAAAAGTGTGACGAGTAAGTGTACTGAAAATAACATAATAACCTGGCGTACATACATGTACACCCTGTCTCATCAATACCTGCATCAGTCTATGCCTGTGTTTGTGTTCCCCGCATGCGCGTCTACATATATCCAATCAGACTACATAAGAAGCCTAGACTGAATATTCCTACTCCATTCCAACGGCAGTTCCCCCACCCGCCATTTCCCTAGAGAACCCCACGCGAAATTCTTTCCTTCCCCCCTCAACAAAGCCCTTCCACCTCTCCCTCCCCCTTCGCCTCCGACCCGGCCCAAACTATGCCGAATACGGTCAGCATCTGTCCCTCCCACGAAAAATACAAAGGGACATGCGATCCCGGCAGCCCAGACAAATTGGCGCAGATCTAATATTTTTCCCTTGAGATGGAAAATCCGACTCCATTAACGCGTTAAAATAATGATCAAGTGACTACTACTGAAGCTGGAAGGGGATTTTCCTGCAGAAAATTTCGTCTGTCGCAGAATTCAGCCGTTATTGTCAACGTCAAAATTTATTAAGCACGAGTCCCGAAAAAGAGAACCGGGCAACGTTGGCAGTTTGGTCTCAACCTATTTCAAATCTCATACATTTTACTTTCCAGCCTGAGCAGTGAAAATATTAAAACACCGACATTCGGTTTGAAAAATTCGTTACCTGCAACGTCGTGAAATGATAACTTTGAAAGATGTTATATTCTACGGGTATCTCATTGCCTCATTTTCTTTCTTTCTTCTTCTTACATTCTTGTTTTGATATTGTATTGGTTAATCTCTTTATGGGATGGTTCTTGTATGTCAGCTAGTCTCCTCGTCTAACTTTTTATTGTTATTATCATTATTATTGTCTCTTTGGGGTCCGTTCTGATTCAACTTCTCCTCCTCTGGTCTTCGTCATAAATGTACGTATCCATCTCTCTCTCTGTCTTCTCCTCTAATCTCTCTCTCTCTCATCATCTCTCTCTCTCTCTTTCTCTCTCTATCTCTCGCCTCTGTCTCCTCTCAGTCTCCGTCTCTTCTCACTCTTTATTCGTTTCCTTCACGCCCACCCGTCTCTCCTCTCTCTCGATCTCTCATCTCTCTCTCTCAGTCCTCTATCTCTTCGTCTCCCCGCACTTTCTTTCTAAACTCTAAACCTTCAAGTCTGAGTCGTCTCTCTCTCTCTCATCTACTCTTCATACTCGAATCTCCCTCGATCTCTCTCTCTCTCTATATAATAATATATTATAAATTTCCAATAGCTATATTATATTATATATATATACTACTATTTATTTTATATTAATCCATTTAGACTATAATAGTACTATACCTTCTTGTATATCTGATATCCTATCAGTCTATTTACCTATCTATCGCTATCTTATCTAACCCATCATTTTAATATCTATATAAGATAGACCTGGTCTAGATAGGTCTTTTTCGGGATATTCTCCCTTTGTCTTTCCAAGGCCATATATTGGGAGTATAAGTATATTATTGACCCTTCTTCCTGTCGCTCAAACTTTCCTATATCATAGATTTTTTGGTCTCCGAACACGCGGTACCGATCGGCTCATCATTACTAGTAATTTGCTACTGCGTCTTTATCGGCTGCTCTTCCAGTCACATACCCAACCTTAGCCTGTTACCTCTATATTTATGCTAGTTTATGATTTTTACATATGATTTTGCTTTTCCGTCATGATTCCTTGCACACTACACACACACAAACACACATAATACTGGTATATTACTGTTATCTATATTATTTTATATATCATAATATATTATATATATTA
>NW_020869108.1:341989-344489 GCF_003789085.1 Penaeus vannamei | reverse complement strand
TAATATGCTGCTAGATATATATAAATCATATACAAATAGTGCTTATTTCTTATTACATACACTTATTTATCGTACTTGCTGTAAGCTAAGACGGTGAAGTTAATAAGAAGTACTTTTATTTTTCATTATGATTCAAACAACGATTCAGTAAGGCCATCGAATATTTCTGGAAAACGTTTATTAATTCAGACTTCAATCTGCCATTCCCTAAAAAAACGAAAAAAAACGTTAAACAAAAATAAAAATCTTTTCTTTCAACATTTAAAAAAATACATCACTGTTTTTATTAAATATATCACTGTTTTATTTAATTCACTGGTTTCAACAGTTTTTGTCCCAAATATACTTTTCTGAGTATATCAGCTTCTTTCCAAGATTGTTTGATGCAAAATGATAAATAAGGAATAATTAGCATACATTCTATTGCCATCAAGGAATACATAAGAATACTAAAAGAGTATTTCATTTTCCATTGCTACTATTATTCACGAACGCATAATACTTACGATTTTACAGGCTATAGGTAATTTACAAAACATGATCCATGAAACTTGGCCTCAGTTGCCTCTGAAACTCATATATTTCCCTCTCGTTAAGAATACCTGATCTAATTGATATGCATTTCCCCAAGTCTACCTGCAACTGGTTGTTTCAAGACAGGAACACGCATGTATTATACTTGTAAGCACATCGAAAATGTAGAGGGAGAACCTACAATAGTGAAATGATGAGAATTGGGTGAAAAGGTTCTTTCTTTGAAGTTTCTGGCTGAGAGAAAACACGCACACACAAACACACACACACACACATACACACACACACACACACACACACACACACACACACACACACACACACAACACACACACACAAAACACACACGCATATGTATATACACTCATCCATAAATAAGAATATATGCGTATATAGGCATACATGCATATATACGTATATACATATGAACGTCCATTTTTTTTTTTTTTTTTTTTTTTTTTTTTTTTTTGCTTGAGATGTATAACCCCTTTTTTGAGCAAAGGTATCAGATTAATCTTGACTGCAGGTGTATACCGATGATTGTATTCGGTTTCAGAGAATTCTGAATATCCAGACGAGAAAGCAAGCGCTCCCCTCAAACTTGCCTCAGCCCGGAAAGCGCAGCGGCGATCCTCAGAGACAGCGCACTGATTACTTCTCGCCAACAGCGTCCATGCTTTCTATATATCCTGTCAGAGAAGGAAATAAAACGGAGGAAAGAAACAGCAACGAGCAAAAAGACCAAAAGGAAAATAATGACAATAGTAAAAGACCAAAAAGTATGCACGCGACCAGTACCCTTCCCTCCCAAGACATATTTTAGTTAGCTCTCAGACGGGGCCGCACTGGGAGATCACACTCTGGCTGCGAACCAATCCGAAAGGGTGGTGATACTGGCTGTCTTAACATAAATCAATGGCTTAACGAGGCCCTAACGACGCCACGAGGCCCTAACTGCCCTATTGTCTCTCCACCGAAGGCTCAGTCTTACGCCTCCGCGGGACGAAACAAAGAGGAACGCGGCCTCACTTCGACTACATTTCGCTCGCTAGGGTAGTACCCCCACTGGGGCAAGTGACAGCATATTAATTGAATTTTAGCCATAATTTGTACCTCGGCAGGTATATCTTGTGTGCTATGTTTGTCTTCGCGGCGAAGATGGGAGAGATAAAGAAACTGGGAAGGTTATCACGCTCTTCGCTTTGTTTTAGCAAATGTCGAGATATTTACAAGCGAGGTGTTCCAAGAGTGAAATCGCAATTTTATCCTTATAATTGCTTCCTGTCTCTATCTTCGACCTATAATGTATGTCCAAATTACGATTAAATTTCCTGCTAGTAGCTCGTACTTCGGAATGTCGACGACGTTTCAGTTGATTCGCTTAAAGTCTCCATCGCCGAACTCTGTCGCAGTCAGAATCCCTTTACGACCGCACATGCCCAGCCCCACAATTCTAACAAAAACCCTTCAAGGTGTTTAGAATCACTGGCTAAACTAATCTATTCCCAATTCCCCATTAAGCACACAGTGTTTCTGTGATCCCCGGCGATGTATTGCTGTAAAGTCTGCAGACAACAACTCTCATATAATGGTTTTGATCGGTTTGCATAGACAGGCAATGAATTATACGAGTGGAGCCGTCATAAAAGTGCCATGGAGGCATAAATCCCTCGTTCGGATTGGAAATATATACTCTTGAATACCATCTTTGCTAGTTTAAATCGTATATAATACCGCGCTTTAGATACTTTATGACGCAAGTGCCTCATTCGCTTCCCCATAAATCTTGTTTATGCTTCGATGATTCATTATTGGAATAAGAAAAGGAGAAGAAAGAGAAAAAATCCCCAAAGAACGAACAGCGAGGTGTTGATTCGTGCGGGCAGAGCAGGCCGAGCCGGCGTCGGGAGGGCCGGTCCTCGCCGATGAATAAATGCATTCTGTTTGACGGACGTCGGCCCAGGGT
>NW_020869108.1:319489-326989 GCF_003789085.1 Penaeus vannamei | reverse complement strand
ATCTTCTTATTTTTATATACAAAACTGAAGACGTCTGATGTCCCCAGAGTTCTTGAGGTGGGAATCACTGATGACTCCCATGGCGGCGGAGAGGGGTTTCGCCAAACACTTCGCCAGCGATGGGGAGCGCTGCCAATGCCAGAAGTGATGGGTCTCATCAGTACACCTGGCATATGTATATGTATGTGTATATATATGTATGTATATGTATATATATATGTATATATATATATATATATATATATATATATATATATATATATATATATATATATATATATATATATATATATATATATATATATATATATATATATATATATATATATATATATATATATATATATATATATATATATATATATATATATATATATATATATATATATATATATATATATATATATATATATATATATATATATATATATATATATATATGTGGAGTGTATTAATTACCGAGAGGGCGTGGCACTCCAGTTGGCACTCTTCCTGCGACACCTGTGCGCACTTGTCACCTGCGCGTGACTTCTATGGTTCCCCCTAAGCCCGTTTTCTTTCCCCTCGTTATGTTTACATTAATGTTGCAGTTGTTGGTTTTACGGATCCCACTTTTAGTTTAGTATTTTAGGTTGCGTTTTTATTTTATTTAAATTCTAAACCCAGTTGTGAACCCTCGAATTAAGTAATCTATATTTCTGATTGAGACGTGACGTTGCATTATTATTTTTTATCTATATTTCAGTTTTACATCTTTTACTTCCCCTGAAGATATTTTTACAGTTTTATTTAGTTTTTATACATTTTAGAAGACCTAAAGTCTTGATTTGACACTCTTATAATTTAGTCGAGGATCTATCACTCCATGACGTATTTTTTTATTTTCATTTTTAGCAAGTGTGTTCTTATTTTCCTTAATCCATTTTACTGTTTTGGTATAAGGTATTGTTTATTATTTTAATTACTTTTCATGTTTTATATAATCTCTTAGGTTTTAATTTTTACTGCTTCATCATTTGAATGTTTTATCGATTATTCCTAATCTTTCTTATTTCTGCAATTGGTAAGCTTTTAACATAATTTTATTAATCATTTGTTTTTATGAATCATGTTATCATCATTGTGTGTTTTATCTGTATTTATTATTATAAATGTATAAAAATGTTTCGTTGTTCCGTGACGTCACGGGTCCTGGAACCTCCAGGACCTTGAACCAATAAACAGTGTCAACTTGGACTTTGTCGCGTTTCATCTCCCTCTCGGCAGCAGGAAAATCTCAGGTTGTACTGACCCCCGTTGTGTTACTTGCCTAGGTACTATTAAAGCTGGACGTGAAACCTTAATAAGCAGTGATAAAGGCAGATAAGGCGTAAATACAGACGAACCCAGTGTGATGCTCATTTAACTTTTGTCACGTTTTATTTTCAAGTTTCCTTTTAATATTTTAACAGTAATGTTGCAGCAAGTGTTGGTGCTCATTTTTGTTTTGTTTTAACGCAATATTTCCTTTTTTTTAATGTCTGCCTTTCATTTTACGTAGGATTTTATTTTTTTACCATACTTTTAATCAACTTTTACTGATTCTACTCTATTCTTACCCTGACTCGTTCTCTTCTCGTCTTCACTGTTTCTCACTCCTCCTCGTTCTCTCACTACTCGTTCTCTCGTTCTCATACTCGTTACTCGTTCTCGTTCTCTTACTCGTGTGACTCATGCTCATTCTCTCATCTCGTTCTCTCATCATTCTCGTTCTATTCTCTCCTCGTTCTCTCATTCTCGTTCTCTAATCTCAATTCATTCGTTCTCTCATTCTCTCATTCTCTCCTCGTTCTCTCATTCTCTCCTCGTTCTCTCGCTCATTCTCTCCTCGTTCTCTTCATTCTCTCATTCTCTCCTCGTTCTCTCGGTTCTCATTCTCTCCTCGTTCTCTCTTCATTCTCTCCTCGTTCTCTCGCTCATTCTCTCCTCGTTCTCTCCTCTCTCCTCATTCTCTCTCATTCTCTCCTCGTTCTCTCGCTCATTCTCTCCTCCTCTCTCATTCTCTCCTCGTTCTCTCGCTCATTCTCTCCTCGTTCTCTCGCTCATTCTCTCCTCGTTCTCTCGCTCATTCTCGTTCTCTCATTCTCTCCTCGTTCTCTCGCTCATTCTCTCCTCGTTCTCTCGCTCATTCTCTCCTCGTTCTCTCGCTCATTCTCTCCTCATTCTCTCCTCGTTCTCTCGCTCATTCTCTCCTCGTTCTCTCGCTCATTCTCTCCTCGTTCTCTCGCTCATTCTCTCCTCGTTCTCATTCTCTCCTCGTTCTCTCGCTCATTCTCTCCTCGGCTCATTCTCTCCTCGTTCTCTCAATCTCTCTAAAAATTCTCTCCTCGTTCTCATTCTCTCCTCGTTCTCTCAATTCTCTAAAAAGGACTCTAGAGAAGGAACAGCAACATCCTAAATAGACTCTCTTCAACATATTTTTTTTCTATTTTCAAGGGGAGTGAACGGGACCCCTGATCTCACTTGGTCCCTAAGCCTCTCCTGCCTCACGGGAGATAATTCGGGCTCCTCTACATAGATTAGCACCTGGCCCTAGCTAGGTGTATACCTTACAGATACTTATAATTTTTGGTGGCAGCGGTGGGAGGTTTGCTGTCCTACTAGTGTCCTTCTCGCAATTACGTCCAGCATAATTAGTTGCTTCCTGCTAGGTTATGTCAACCATGTCTGTAGCCTCTTAAGAGGACTTTGGAGAGCCATGTAGTATTGATCAATGTATATTTGTAGTATTCAAGAGCGGTACCCATCTCTTTCAGCATAATCATCTCTTGCAGAGATAGATGTACATGTACTAATAACCGCTCGCCCAGCTAATGGTTTATGGCTCTCGATAGGTTTAGGGATACTTTCCTGATTTCCATGTAAATGTGATAACTTTGTTCCAGCAGTGTGTATAATCTTCCAAAGTGCATAGTGATTATGTTCAGTTCTTGGTGTATCGTTGAGTAATATACTCTACGGTGACTATTTAATGTAAATATCCCGTGGTGACTTAAGTGTAAAGGCCTAAATGTTTTGATCTATTGTTATGTTCTGATTTTGTTTGTTTTGTGGTGCCTAGTGTTTAGTGACTCCCCAACCCCTGTGTTCAGTGATACTGGTGTTTTGTGGTCCATAGTGTTTAGTGACTCCCCAACCCCGTGGGTGATACTGGTGTTTTGTGGTCCATAGTGTTCAGTAACTCATCAACCCCCTGTGTTAAGTGTTGTGAGTGTCCTAGCAGTGATCTAGACAATGCCTGGAAAACCCGAAAGAGTGACCCGCAGTAAGCATGCAGGGACGTTGAGCCAGCCCAGTTCCCGTGCTCCCTCACCTGTGCCCAGTACTTCGGTTGAACAGATGCCGGTCATTGTCCCCTGTTCAAACCCCGAAGTAAGACAAGCAGTACGAGCCATGGAGGGCGAGATGACTCTCTCTCTCGGAGATCCTCGACAAAATTGGAGCTTTATCCGCTGACATACAAGAAATCAAGTCGCAGACACAAGATTTCAGCGAGCGACTGGCCCGGCAAGAAGAAGCAACACATCAACAAGGGGTGGAAACGGCATCAACTACCCACTCTAGCCCTCAGAGAGCTCTGCCCACTCCTACCCCTGAGCAAGCGCAAGACAGCAGCAGAGATGAGCAGATCGCAACGCTACGACGACTGTTAAAGGAAAAGGAAAGAGAATTAGAAGAGGAAAAGCGGAAAAGTCGGCCGAGAGATGCTGTCCAGATGTATGGCCGCAATGATGCAACCTGTGATCTTCCTCGGCCCCTTCCCCGTAGCCGACCATCTACACCAGAACCTCCAGTCCAGCCTGCACATTACCCCAACAATCTAAATGTGCCTGAATTCAGCCACGCGCCTTCATATGGGAGACTCGCCTCATCTCAAGGGCCGTCCCAAACTGTCTCCTATGTCCTTGCAAGGGAGACTGTTCCTCACTTTAAGGGGGACACTTCAGCTTCACTGCCTCTTAAGAGAAATCAAGAGATTGAGGGCTGGATTCGCTCGATCGAAAATCTTGTGAAGCCTCCAACGAGCGAATCTTTTATTCAAGCAGCACGAGCAAGTTGCCGCGGCCTGCTGATCTTATCATCAACTCGCCACTCTTTGATTTCATACGTGACTGGGACACATTTAAGGCAGCTCTACGCTCCAAGTTCCGAGGAACCTATACTGCAGCAGACTTTTACAAAGTCCTGTATGAGAACCGTATGGCTGCAGGACAGGCTCCCTTTGATTTTTACCAGCAACTCGAGGGATCTGTCTACCAGGGTTACCGGGACCATAAGGAAGCTATAGGTGATCCCTCAGAGCTTATTAGACGTGTGTTTCTGACTGGGATCCCGCCCTGGCTAAGGGATTTCCTAGCCCTGAAGGAAGATTGCCCGACATCACAGCTTGCTGAGACCGCCCAAAGGATTTGGAATTCCCGGAACGGCATACGGCACAGGGAGTCTACCAGCCGTCACCAGTCTCCAAATGACTTCCCTGGAGATGACAGTGTGGGTCGGCACAATTACCCACCTCGTCCTCGAACCCGAGATGCTTATGCATACGCTGTGGCTGCCGAACAAGATGAAGTTGCGTCTCCATATCCTGCTCCTTCCCGGTGGTGCGAGTATCATCGCAGTTCGTACCACAACACTTCAGAATGCCGTGCCACTGCATCAGGCATTAGACCACCACCAAGAAGCCTAACCTGCTTTCGTTGCCAGAGGACCGGCCATCTTGCCAGGGAGTGTCCCTTTCCGACCGGCCAGGATGGCAGAGCTCCAAGCCCCTCTGGCAGTCTCACAGCAGGGAGCCGTTACTACCACCAGTACACAGACGGAACTCCACGAACCAGTGATCAGTGTGGTGAACGCAGCAGGTCCCACGGACGACCTCTCGTGGGACTCAATGTTAATGGCAGGACCACAATCTGCTTCATTGACACGGGTTCCGAGGCCACCCTTATCAAGTCTTCAGCTGCCATCCTAACTGATGCATGCCGGAAACTTCGAAGCAGAAGCTCTTCAAGATCCTCAGAGGGGTGACAGGCCAGCCACTGCATGTTACCTCAGAATGGACACTTGCTTTTAACCTAGATGATAACCTCACTGTACCTCATCAAGCTGCTGAAGTCGACACTACCTTCCCAGGTGACATTCTTGTCGGAATGGATCTCCTTCGGAGACTGAACTTCACCCTGTCCCACAGCACAATCACAAACAATGCAGTACTCACACTGGAAGGAAGGGAGTTTTCAGTTGTCTACACTGATCACAAAACACTCGGAATCTGTCCAGTCACCCGCAACAAGACTCTGCCAACAACACGGAAGGTTGCCAGAACCAGTGATGCTGCCATGGGCCAGATCCAGAAACCTCAAGATGCCGCTGCAGTGCACGTCCAGCGAGTGGAGATCCCACCTCACTCAGGCTGTTTCCTGAGTGGCCGTGTCGCACGTATGGGTCCAACAGATGGGGACGTCCTTTAACTCCAGGAGTGTCGGAGGCCCTCACGATTCCGCACTCTGTCACCACAGTCAAAGAACGCCACTGCCACGTGTGGGCCGTGAATCCCTCGTCTCGGCCACTCATCCTCCACAATGGGACTCGCTTAGGCACAGTGGAGCCTGTAGACACTGTGTACTCCACTCACTCTTCGGAATCACAGCCTCAACCCCCCACCTCAAGAACCAGTCGCCAGGACTAGCAACAATCCTGTCGAGGAGGGTTCTTGGGAGGATGATGTACCAGAAGAATATGAGTGGGAAGAGGACGAGTTCGACAACTTCTATGGAGTCCAGGACTTTGGATATGAAGATGACCTAGATGTTTGTGATGCTGAATTGCCACCGTCTCTAGCAATAGCTGCAATTGAGGCTGTAGAGTCATTAGCATCTAAGGCCGAGGGAACCAGGAATGAAGACCTTGCCCCAGACCTCAGCCACTTAGGAGACGCCCAACGCCTAGAACTCACACAGGTACTCAGCCGTTACCAGGAGCTCTTTGATGGTGATGAAGAAACTGTGGGGTTAGTCCCTGGCATCAAGCACAGCATCGATACCGGTGATGCCAAACCCGTCTGCAACCGACAGTGGGCTACCACATGCCACTCGTCAAACCATCAAGGAGCAATGTGACTCTATGCTCCGGGCAGGTGTCATAGAGCCTTCTACCTCACCCTGGTTAAGTCCAGTAGTTCTCGTGAAGAAAAAGGGGGGACGCTGCGTTTTTGTGTGGACTACCGTGGACTCAATGCTGTCACCAAACGTGATACCTACCCGCTGCCGCACATAAGTGAAATGATAGATGAGCTGGGGACCATGAACATCTTCACTACCCTGGATGCAAGGGCAGCCTACTGGAGTGTAGAAGTGGAGGAGTTGGACAGGCCAAAGACAGCATTCTCCGATGGCTATCGGCTCTTTCATTTTCGAAGGCTCCCCTTTGGTCTGTCAACTGCTCCGACAACATTCCAACGCACAATGAATCTTGTCCTGTCTTCTGTGCTGGGCCGTCATACGCTTGCCTACCTTGACGATGTGATCGTCTACAGCAGAACCTTCTCGCAGCATCTCAGTGATCTGGACGAGACGTTACAACTCCTTTCCATGGCCGGTCTCAAGCTGAACGTCCAGAAATGCCAGTTTGCAGCTACCACCATCGACTTCTGGGCTTTACGATTTCCCCAGAAGGTGTTTCACCCAATCAAGAGAAGGTATTGGCTATATCGAAAACCCCATCACCCCGTACTGTGAGAGAAGTTCGTCGCTTCTTGGGTGCCACTGGCTTCTTCAGGAAACACATCCCTGGGTATGCTACCATCGCCTCTCCTTTGCATCTCCTGCTGAAGAAGGGACGAGCATGGACCTGGGGCCATGAACAAGAAGCCGCCTTTAATGCACTGAAGGAAAAGCTTGTATCAGCGCCTGTCCTCCGGCAGCCCGATTTTACCAAAGAATTTGAGCTTCATACAGACGCATCCAACATCGCTTTGGGCGCCTGTTTGATCCAGAGGGATGATCTGCAATCGCCGCATGCTGTTGCATACTACAGCAGAAAGCTCCGTGATGCTGAAACCCGCTACCCTATCATCGACCTGGAGGCTTTGGCAGTTGTGGAAGGTGTTCGAGTGTTCGACTCGTATCTGTATGGGCGGCATTTTACAGTCTACACCGACCACCGACCGTTAGTGTACGTCTTCACCAGAAAAACCAAGTCTCCTAGAATGACTCGCTTCGCACATGACCTCTCCTTTTACGACTTCAGCATTCGTTATAAGGAAGGGCCTGCCAATTATGTTCCTGATTTGCTGTCCCGCCAAGTTGCGAAGTTAACCATCACTGAGCTCTCCCCTGACAAGCTAGCAGATCAACAAGCGCCGACCCACAGCTTGCTGACATCCGGCGATACCTTAGGGATGGAACTCTCCCAAAGAAGAAGCTGCCCTTCCACTGAGTGACTTCGAATTGAAAGATGGAGTGC
>NW_020869108.1:301407-303907 GCF_003789085.1 Penaeus vannamei | reverse complement strand
TGCTATTTTTGTTATTGTATTTTGAGTGGGGTCCATTTGGTGAGGTTTTGGTTTTGTTTCGGGATCGTTTTAGGAAATTTTGGTTCGTATTTTTGGGTCTTTTTTTTCAATGGGGTCATTTTCTTGGTTTTTGTCTTCTTATTCCCGCAGTTTTTCTTCACATATTTTGTCTTTTTTTTCATGGTTAGTTTTCAGATATTTTCAGTCGTATTTTAGGATCTATTTCTAAGGTCAGAAGCTACCTTGGCAAATTTAAAGGTCGAAATTCTATCAATTATAACCGTATTCAGGGCCCCCATTTTCCCGATTTTTAAGGATATCCCACAAAAAAATCCATTTAGAAATTAACAAGAAGAGTGAATCCACAACCAGAATTTTCTCCAAAAGACAACATGGCAGAAACTAACTGGTCAAATTGAATGGTCTAGATTCCATCACTTATCCAGGACCCCTTTCCCCGAATTTCGAGCATACCTCACCAGCAACAACAACAACATCAACAACAACAACAAAACCTCCACTCATAAACCAACAAGAAGACTAAACACACACCCAAGACATTCCCCAAAAGACAAAATGGCAGAAACTAACTGTCCAAACTGATTCCAGATTCCATTATTTTACCCAGGACCCCTTTTCACTAGCAACAACATCATCAACAACAACAACAACAAACTCCCCCCATAAACCAACAAGAAGACTAAACACACAACCAAAACATTCCCCAAAAGACAACATGGCAGAAACTAACTGTCCAAACTGATTCCAGATTCCATTATTTTACCCAGGACCCCTTTTCACTAGTAACAGCAACATCAACAACAACAACATCAACAGCAACAACAACAACTCCACTCACAAACCAACAAGCAGCCTAAACACACAACCAAATCTTTCACCAAAAGACAACATGGCAGAAACTAGCTGGCCAAATTGAATTGCCCAGATTCCATTATTTATCCAGGACCCTTATTCACCATCAACAACAACATCAACACCAACACCAACAAACTCCCCCCATAAACCAACAAACAGACTAAACACACAACCAAATCTTTCACCAAAAGACAACACGACAGAAACTAGCTGGGTTAATTGAATGGCTCAGATTCCATTATTTACCGAGGACCCCTTTCCACCACCAACAACATCAACAACAAACTCCACTCATAAACCAACAAGAAGACTAAACACAACCAAAACATTCCCCAAAAGACAACATGGCAGAAACTAGCTGTCCAAACTGAATGGCTCAGATTCCATTATTTACCCAGGACCCATTTTCACCATCAACAACAACATCAACAACAACAACATCATCAACAACAACAACCCCCCCATAAACCAACAAGCAGACTAAACACACCCAGAACATGCACCCAAAGCCAACCACAATCAGTACGCCAACTCTGCCCAAACACCACAATTAGCCAAGCTGGCAGGAGCCAATCAAGGACTTTGGCTCTAATAATCAGCAATTTAAGACAATCTAGCAGTCACATCCCCTCAGCAGGTGACCAGACAGTAGACCAGCAGGTGCCAAAGGACGGGTGACCAGGATGAGCAGCACAGACAGCAGGGATCATACACAGCAGGTCAGCAGGTAAGCCGTACAGCTAGATCTCAGCAGGGGGAGACTGAAGAGGAGGAGGAGGGAGGGAGGATAGAAGAGGAGGTAGGAGGAGGGGATAGAAGAGGAGGGAGGAGGGAGGGAGATAGGAGAGAGTGGAGGAGGAGGGGGATGGAGAGAGGAAGGAGGGTAAAAGAGGAGGGAGGGAGGGAGGAAGAGTAGAAGAGGAAGGAGGAGGAGGGGATAAAAGAGGAGAGAGGGAGGGAGGAAGGGTATAAGAGGAAGGAGGGAAGGATAGAAAGGGAGGGAGAGAGGGAGGGAGATAGGTAGAGGTGGGAGGAGGAGGGATGGAAGAGGAAGGAAGGGTAAAAGAGGAGGGAGGGAGGGAGGAAGAGTAGAAGAGGGAGGAGGAGAGGGGGATAAAAGAGGAGAGAGGGAGGGAGGAAGGGTATAAGAGGAAGGAGGGAAGGATAGAAAGGGAGGGAGAGAGGGAGGAAGATTAGAAGAGGAGGGAGGGAAGGAGGAAGAAAGGGTAGAAGAGGAGGGAGGGAGGTAGGAGATGGACCGAAAGGGAGGAGGGACGAAGATAGAAGAGGAGAAGGGAGGGGAAGGATAGAAAGAGAGGAGGAAGGATAGAAAGAGAGAAGGAAGGGTATGAATGGAGGAAGAGGGAAGGGGAAGAAAAGACATGGAGGAGGAGGGAAGAAGACAGGTAAGAAGAGAAGAGGAGGTGGGAGGGGGAAGATAAAAGGGAAGAAGGGAAGGGGAAAGGCTAGAAGTGGAGGACAGGGAAGGAAGAGGAAGGAAAGAAGAGGAGGAGGAGGGAGGTGGGAAGGATAGAAGATGAAAAGAGAGGAGAAAGGAAAGTGCACAAGAGGAGGTGGGAGAGGGAAGGATGCAAATAAAGAAGGAAGGACGAGAAAGATATAA
>NW_020869108.1:291407-296407 GCF_003789085.1 Penaeus vannamei | reverse complement strand
CTTTGTCATCCTCCCTCCCTTCCCCCTCTCCCTCTCCCCTCGTCCTTCTCTCCTCTCCTTCCACCCACCATCCTCCCTCCTTTCCTCCCTCTCCCTCCCTCTTCTCCCTCTCCTTCCCCCCACCATCCTCCCTCCCTCTCCCCCTCCTTCCTCCTCTCCCCCCTCCCCTCCTTCCCCTCCCCTCCTTCCTCCTCTCCTTCTACCCACCATCCTCCCTCCTTCTCCCTCTCCCCCTCCTCCCCCACCATCCTCCCACCATCCTCCCCTCCTCCTCTCCCTCTCCTTCCCCCCCACCATCCTCCCTCCCTTCCCCCTCTCCCTCTCCCCCCCGTCCTTCCTCTCCCCCTCCTCTCCCTCTCCCTCCCTCCCTGTCTCCCACAACGACACCTGACCTGTCACACAAGAATACTTGAGCTGACTTCGGATCGTGTCGCGCCCTTCGTTATTGCTGGACAAGGCGGGGGACGCGAAGGAGACAAAGAGAGAGAGAGATGAGAATAGCGACGTACTGAACCATCGCACCGCGTTTTTTAGAGAGAGAGAGAAGAACGTGGGCGAGAATGAGAGAGAGTGAGGATGACCCAGCTATAGCCGGGGGAGACGAGAGAGAACGACCGACGATGGCGAGAACGAGAGGAAGAGAGAGGGAGGATGGAGCCAAAGGGATGGAGCATGGAGGGGGAGAGAGGTGGGGGATGAGAGAGGAGTGGGAGGTAGGGACGAGAGAAGAGATGGAGATCAGCATGAGAGACGAGACGATTATGCCAGAGATGATCGAGACGAGATGGAGACTGGAGGAGGAGGAAGAGAGAATGAGAGGCGAAAACGAGAGAGAGAGAGAGTGAGAGGATGAGTACTGAGAGGGAGAGAGAGGACGAGACGATAGAGAGGAGGGTAGCGGGAGAGAGGAGAGGGAGGGGAGATGGGAGGGAGGAAGGGAGGGAGGGAGGCCGGAGCGGGCTGGCGAGAGCGACAGATGTCGAAGAGAAGAGAGATAGGACGAAGCTTTCTGAGAGAGAGGGGAGAGAGAGAGAAGAGCGGAGGAGAGGACGGGGAGGAGAGGAGGGAGGAGCCGGAGGAGAGAAGGGAGGGAGTAGGGAGGGATGAGAGGACGAGATGGTGAGAGACGCAACCTAATCTGATTCCATATCATATTACCTATTCCCGGTTGACCGGTCCCTCAGGACCTGTTTAACTAACCCTCCCCTGTAGCAGGCACGGAGACGAGGGGAGCTAGAGCTCCAGGGCGGAGAAGGCGAAGATCGAGAGAGGAAAGGATACTGAAGAGACAGAGAGAGTCGACAACTGAAGACAGGACCTGACTCGACTATGCCCCTGAGAGCGTGAGAAAGCACGCTCCGGCATTGAGGATGGTGAAAGACTCGCCTCAGCATGTAACACCTCTCGAGCTTGATCTCAGGTCTGACCCGACATTCATGACTGCCCCCGTGACGAGGCTGTCGACGCCACGAGACTTGTAAGGATATGCCGAACGATAGTGAGAGGACCATCTATGGAGCATAGGCCTCCTCCACACGGCAGTCAATCCACCACACCCGATCCATCGAGAGGCGCGAGACGAAGCGCGGATGAGACGAGAGAGGAGATTGAAGGGGGAAGACGAGCGAAGTGTCATGGGGAGGTGGGGGGAATGTGAAGAGCGAGGGGTAAGGAGGGGACGAATGAGAGGCGGATTCAGACTTTGTCAGCACGGCGTGTATGAGATAGAGAAGAGCCAGGCAAGAGCTCATGGGGAGAGGAAAGGTAGCACCTTGATACCCATCAACTACAAACGAAGAACGAGACGATCCCGATCTCATATGCCGGCACTGAGAGGAGGATGCCTCAGGAGTGACTCTCCTTCTCAACCCCCGAAAATATCATACTCGATCCATAGACTCGTGTCTCCTGCGGTGGTGCCACCCTCACGAAGCAGATGTGAGGAGAGGAATTGAAGAGAACGACTTGGAGACAGGAGGAGAGGACAGACAGAGAGGATCTCACAGATCACCCCTCGACGAGACCCTCCACGGACTCCGGACGTCAACACACGAATCGATTGACGACTCAATCTGCAACGGAGGTGAGATGAATGAGATAAAGAGCTACGGGGCTATGTATCCGCCTGATAGAGGGAGGCGGTACGTGGCAGGGGAGGAGAGAAAGAGAGAACGAGGGTAGACATAGAGACGGATAGAGGGATGCAGAAAGCGAGTCTTAGAGGAGAGAGAGAGAGACGCTGACGAGAGAGGAGAGACGAGCGGAGACGAGAGAGGAAGGAGAGAGAACGATGAGACAGAGGATAATATTATACCTCCCGCTAACTGAAAGAGAGAGAAGAGACCTGCCTGAGAGAGAAGAGAGAAGAGAAAGACACCGGACGACAGAGAGAGAGAGATCGTGAGAGTAAGACCGATACCGAAAAGAGTTGTCCGACCTTATATAGCAGCAAGTACGAAACAAAAGCATATAGCACGCCGAGAGCGAGCAGAGAGAATTAGAGAGAAGAGAACAAAGATATGAGGAAAAATAGCCAACCCTAAAATTAAGATATAATTGTCAAGAAAGCGATAACTTCACCTGTCTCCCCCCCCCCCCCATCTCTTCCTACCCTTACCCCACCCCACCCTCTGTCTCCCCCTCCCCTATTCCTCCCTTCTCCACTTCCTCTAATCCTATTTTCCTATCCCTTTATCCCTCTCCCTCTCCCTCTTTCCTTCGTCTTTCCTTACATATTCTCCTTCTTCCCCACCTTTAGCGCTTTCTGTTCAATTCTCTCTTATTCTTTATCCTTTTTTTTCATTTTCCTTGTCCTTACCTTAGTCTCCTTTCCTCTCTATATTCCCATTTCCCTTTATCTCCCTCTTTCCTATTCCTTTTCCTCCTATTACCTTACGCCCTCTATCCCTACCTATCGTTTTCTCTCTCTATTCTTTTCTTTTCCTTTTACATAATCTTCTTTTCTCAGTTATTCCCCTTTCTCTTTCCCTACCTTCCTCCTATCTCGATTTTCTTGTGCGTTCTCGTCCCTTTTCCTTACCTATCCTTAATAGTCACATGATTATTAGCTCTTACCTATCGGTTTCTCTTCCCTACCCCTCTCCCCCTACCCCGTACAAATCCTCCCCTCTCCCTCTCCCCCCTCCCCCTCCCGGGCCCTCATCCTTTCCCTTACCCTCCACCCTCTCCCCTACCCCCACCCCCTACCCCTTACAAATCCTCCCCCTCTCCCTCTCTCCCCTTCCCCCACCCCCTCCCCACCCCCCCCACGCTCCTGACAAAGGCCTTCCAATGTAACATAGCATTAGCACGCTGCTGAGGACTCTGGCAGGACCATTTGTCTCCGCCGGGGCCTACCACTGGGTTGTAGCGCCGTGCTTGTCGGGTGTTCGTCTCCTTACTTTAAGAGAGAGAGAGGGAGAGTGAGAGAGGAGGGAAGGAGGAGAGAGGGAGGGAGGGAGGGAGGGTATGGGAGGGAGGGAGGGAGAGGGAGGGAGAGGGGAGGAGAGAGGGAGGAGGAGAGGGGGAGGAGAGGGGGAGGGAGGGAGGGAGGGGGAGGGAGGGAGGGAGGAGGGGGAGGGAGGAGGGAGGGAGAGGGGGGGAGGGAGGGAGGGAGAGAGAGGGTGGGGGAGGGAGGGAGGGAGGAGGGAGAGAGAGAGAGAGAGAGAGAGAGAGAGAGAGAGAGAGAGAGAGAGAGAGAGAAGGAGAGACTGAGGTCGTTATCGTGTGGGTTTCTGTTGTCTGTTTTTTTTTTTTTTTTTTTTTTTTGGGGGGGGGTAATTGGGATGATTTTTTTTTGAGTGGGAAGGGGGGGGTGTATTTTTTTCTTGGGGTGGGGGGTGGGGGAGGGGTGTTCTCATTAGGGTCTTTTCTGTGTCTTTCGTTTGCTTGTCTGTCGGTCTGTCTGTTTTCCTTTTTTTACGCCTGTTTGTCTGTCTCTCACTCCCTCCCTTCTCCTTTTCCATCAATTATCTTAAAAGAAGGAAGGGGAGAAACAACAACAGCTCGGAAATTAAAAAGAAAGAAAGAAAGAAAAGAAGAAAGAAAAGAAAAGAAGGAAGAAAAAGAAAAAGAAAAAAGAAAAGAAAAGAAAAGAAAGAAAAGAAAGAAAGAAAAAAAGAAAAATAAAAAAGAAAAAAAGAAAGAAAGAAAGAAAGAAAAGAAAAAAAGAAAAGAAAGAAAGAAAAAGAATAAAAAGAAAAAAGAAGAAAAAAGAAAGAAAAAAAGAAAGATAAAAAAAAAAAGAAAGAAAAGAAAAGAAAAAAAAAACGTTTCCAGCCCCAACTTAAAAACGTTTCGGCAGATCTCGGATGATCGCTGAAGATGTGCTGAAGACGCCTTTATGCTAACACTCTCTATCTATCTCTAATTATCTATCTATCTATTGTCAAAAAAATCGTTACAACTCACAAACTATAACTGCATGGCTTTTTCTCAGGGGACTAATAGGCCTATATTTTATTAGAGCACTTTGATGTAATTGCTTTAAGTGCAATGGTGATGATAATGATGATGATGAGGATGATGATGATAATAATAAGATAATAATAAGTAGTAAGATAATAATAAGTAATAGTAGTAATAACAACAATAATAATAACATTAATAATAATAATAATAATAATAATAACAATAATAACGATTATAATAATGATGATGATACTAATAACAAAAAAACAAAAATAGCATTAAAAGTCCTGAACAAAAAATTTCCTCTTTCAGCATAGAAGCACAGCTGATTAAAATGTCTCTCAGTCAAACTTAAGTGTCTTCACCAATGCATTTCAGGAAAAAAGTGCTTGCTATGCAGTACAATGCAATGCTCACTGATTGTTCCATGTCTGACGTCATCAGTGTCCCAAAAATAGTACCAAGTGGACGTCATGCAGAAGAGGGGGACCGGTTAGTAATTATCGATGTGTTTTATCGAAAGTACAAAATATGTGTATGTGCATATGTATATATCTGTACACATTGTAGATTTCCAAGTAATTATTCAT
>NW_020869108.1:273907-278907 GCF_003789085.1 Penaeus vannamei | reverse complement strand
CAAGATACACTGCAGCGAAACAGTTGAAAACAGTGTGTCCGTAATGTCTCGTTGCAGTTGCTCAACAGCTGAGCAACAATCCAAACTGTTGTGAAGCAGTTGCGAAATGCGAGCGTATACATTACCAGCGCCTGTTGTGAGACACCAGAAACACTTGCACCAATTTGTAATTGTTTTTGAAAAAGTCGCACATCTGTTGTCTATATTTTGAAATGAATTTGTTGAGCAACTGTATCAGATACAGTGTTGAGCAAAAATGTAACTTGGTCTGGACTAGGTTTTAGAATCAAACACACAAATATTATACTTATATCAAATAAAAAAAATATTTCAATACGAGTAACCATGAACCCACACAATCATTTACCGCACATGTAATTATCCCGTTCATTTCAGATCCACCAGTATGTTTACTGCAAGTAAGACGTTTCGGTATTTGGCGTCGGTCCTTGCCTTATGTTTTATTCCAGGTGAGATGATTCATCAATTATGGATTGTAAGACTCCAAATCTTCCTTAGTAAAAGATGCTTTCCTGTATTTGCATGTAGTCTTACTGAACTCACTTAATCCGCTGATTACACATGTCGCTATAGACAGCAGCTAATCAAAAGTGTAGTGTTGATTAACATGTTAAGTGCCCAACTTTTACTAATTGCAAATAAGAGTTGGGTTTTCATCTAATGAAGACATATCCCACAGTTGGGTCAAGTGAGGAACCCTTTTGGGGTTTTGCTAACTTGACTTCGGGAAATGAGGGCTGTCCTGAGGGATACACTCTCGTGGGGAGCCAGTGCCTCATGTTCATCACCTTCGCTCAAGAGAGCCACAGCGGCGCGAGACAAGTGTGTCACTCTGCTTCGGGAGAGTTGCTAGCCATTACTACGCCTTCGCAGTTTGTGGAAGTTGTAAATCATATCTATGCTTACGGTGAGAATTAGTCACCTCTTGTATCATAGTATTTTGGGTCAATCTGATATTCAGTCATTCTTATCAATCTGCTATTTATCTCTGGAGATGTTCAATCTTTCGCGGCGCAAAGGTTACGATGGGCGACACTTCTGGCTGGACGGGTCAGATGCGCAGGCGGAAGGCAGCTGGGTGACTTCCTCTGGTGATCCAGTACCCCGAGGAACTCCCTTCTGGGCGGCTTTCCAAGATTTCCAAGAACCTAATAACTCCGAAGGAAATGAACACTGTCTAGAGATTGGTGCTCAGGAGTATTACTACATGAACGATGTTCCGTGCTCGAAGGAGAACAACTTCATATGCCAGTATAAGAATCAAAAGCAAGAAGGTGAAGTAACATATTTGTACAATTCTTTTGTATCAGACAGGTAAAATAATCTGTTCGTCATATAAAGAGGTGCATATTCAACTTGGAAAAACATTGTCGTCAGATTCCCCAGAAACCCACAGTGCTGAGGTTCTGCAGGCACCTGAAACTGAAGAGAGCAGTGGCCAGTGTCCAACCTTTTACGTGGAGGTTGGGGGTCTCTGCCTAATGTTCCTGACATGGGAAGAGCTGACCTGGCATGAGGCTCAACAATCCTGCGGCGATTTTAGCGACCTCCTGGCGATCACTGACGCGGAAGTATTGCGAGCTGTGTACCTCTACTTGCATCAAGAAAGTGGGTTTGCTGATTGGTATTAATCATACTCATTAGTTAAGGAGAGTGTACAAAATATAAGTAGATTTGCTTATGACGAACACCTATCCACCTATTTTCTACATTGAATTATTGCCAGTACCATAGCAGGTCTATAATGATTCCCGGCTAAAGGACGTGTATTCATCAGATATAGCAGCCCATAGTTTCTGGCTGGGAGGTTCCGATTCAACTGAAGGGCATTGGGTCTACACCACAGGAGAGTCTGTCCCAATGGGTAAGTTTACCCTATTCTTAACCTCTTTTCAAGTTTTTATTCATTTTTCATTAAATTTTCATCTTATTAACCCAATATTATTGAATAATCACACCGTGGATTTGTTTTCTTTTGTAGATTTTTTGCACGTAGATGGCTCCAAACAAAAGTGCTGAGCCAAGGAAACAATTAGTAAACTTGTATGATCTTACCTAATATATTCTCGCCTCGAGTTTTCGGGAAAAAGAGTTTCTATATAGTGCTAGCGTTATTGATGTTGATATTGGTATTACTGATATCAAGATTATTATAGTCATTAATGATATTAACTGTGAAAACAAAATAAGAATCTTACCAACCAAGAATCAAGGTAAACAAGTGCAATGGGTAGGACTAGTAACTGACTTTTTGATGATTAAGGACTTGCGTAAAGACTAACAACATACGCCAAAGCACAGTGGATATTAAACACACACACATACACACACACGCCATTAACAACAGATGGGTCAGCTTACTTCCAAAGTACATATTCCTTTTTCACTCTCAATTTTCTCATTCTATGAAAGTCCTCCACTTTCTCATGCACAGAAACCACCCACAGGAACACCTGACAATAAATTTAGATATTTACACAACACCTAAGAATAAACTTGGATATTTAGATACTTCACCTTTTGCCACCTGGGAGGCAAGCCAGCCTCTGTGGGTGCCGGTCCCAAGCCCGGATAAATAGAGAGGGTTGGTGCCAGGAAGGTCATCCTCCTGTAAAAACCCATGCCAAAACCAATATATGGAATGAACTGCAACAGAGCGGTTCATCCATAATGGCGACCCCATATAAAAATGGGAGAAAGCTGAGAAGAACAAAAAGATTTCGATAATCAACTTTTTTCCTTTTATTTTCAGGCACACCTTTCTGGGGTCTATATCGTGGAGGCAGTTCTGTTCAGGAACCCCAAGGAGGAAATGGTGAGAACTGCCTGATGATCAGTACGCGGGGTTCTCACTATTTCCGGGATGTGGCTTGTTCCTCGAGACTGAACCCTCTGTGTGTCTATCAAGGATAATCACAGCCTTATGTGTTATAATTGGAATGTTTTAGAGTGTAGTACGGAGAAACAAGAAATAAAAGGAAAATTATAATTAAAAAGAATATATCTTCTGATTCTACCCTTTTAATGCTAATTGCAAATGACTCTATTAATATGATTCTTCGTTATGCCTTTGATGTTATTTTGTTTACTTTTACGTGCATTGATTTTACAAGCAACGGGTAAGACAAAAGTGAAATTTTATATAAGAATTTGTATATATGTACGTGTATGTGCACGTATATTTATAAATGTATACATATATATATGTATATTTTTACATGTATATATGTATATATATATTTATTGTTATATGCATGTGTACAGAAATACGCTTATATTATTGATAGAGAAAATGTTTGGAAAGAAAACAGCAAAATAGGAAAAATGGAAGTAAATATTACATAGCAGCCCCTCCAGGTTCACAATTTTTCTTTTTTCGGGAAAGTGTGATGTGAATCTCCTAACTCAGAAGTCTAAACAGCTGATAACAGAATGTAATATAAGCATGACGCAGTTGCTTTGATATTCACAGTGCTGTCTGCAACTTCTTAGGTAAGAAATAAAGAACTCATTTTTGTCCCACCAAACATCACTAATGGGGTTTTATTTGGGCTGTGGAACGAATTGTTATGTTAATTCAAGTGCAAAAGTCGAAGGGAAGAGAAATTCTAAAATATAACCAAACAGGATAATATGGTACTATGAACACAGATCGGAAATACAGCTGAAAGGACATTCATATACTATGCCTAAAGCCAAATCCAGACCAAGATAAACTGCAGCAAAACAACTGAAACATTTGAACAACAGTGTGTCTGTAATGTCTCGATGCAGTTGCTCAACAGCTGAGCAACAATCCAAATTTGTTGCTTCTCATTTTAGCAACTGTTGCGAAGCAGTTGCGAAACACGAGTGTATACATTATCCAGTAATTGTTGTAAGACACTCCAGAAACATTTGCATCAATTTGTATCTGTCTCGGGGCAATTACTGAACAGTCGCACATCTGTTCTGTTGTCTAAATTTTGAAAAAAAAAATGCTTAAAGTCACAACATAAAACAAAAATCTTGGGAGGAAACTTGCATTCACAAAGCTTCAATGGCACATAGTGTAGTATTGTCAGAGAACAATAGCTTTTCACGCAGCTATGTCGACTCTGCATAAGCCCTTGGCAAGTGTATTTTAATGTATTCGATCGCACAAAGCAACCCAACAACCGAGCATAGGTCAGCAGACGTCTGACCAGTGACCGGCAGATGGTGATGAGTGGTGTGGCCTGTGATTTCGTATCTTGTTTTCCATATCCAGTGGGAAATAGAAACACGAAATATTGTGCCTCGGAACTCTCGAGCAACAACTGGGAAACAAATTTGGATTGTTGCTCAACTGATGAGCGACTTTTCAGATACTTTGTTGCTGGATTGTTGCTCAACAAAGTACCTTGGTCTGGACGTAGGTATGATATCATGTATTGCAACTATTTTGAAAAAAGTTGAGACACTTTTTTTGGGATTTATTGAGCAACTGTATCAGA
The DNA here is from genome assembly GCF_003789085.1 of Penaeus vannamei. NCBI lineage: Eukaryota > Metazoa > Arthropoda > Malacostraca > Decapoda > Penaeidae > Penaeus > Penaeus vannamei. The sequence goes on along the minus strand of NW_020869108.1, from coordinate 274,411 downwards.
TAGCATGTTGAGCAACAATGTATCACAGCCTGACTACAGAGTTATACACCCAAATATTATAGTTACATAGATTAAATGATTTTTCAATTATGTATTTTTAAGATTCCAAATCTACTTTACATATGGTAAAAAATGCTTTCTTGTATTTGCATGTAGTGTTAATGAACTCACTTAATCAGCTCATTGCACGTGCCACCAACGACAACTAATCAAAACTGTAAATAACTAATGATGTCATATTCAGCAGCTGAGTCAGACGAGGAACCTTTTGGGATTTTACCAACTTGACTTCGGGAAATCAAGACTGTCCTTGCATCAAGAAGGTGGGTTCGCTGATGGATATTCTTTGATAAAGTGTTGTGAATGGTACTTCTGGACCTATAAATCCCATTCATTAATCGAGGAGAGTTCACAGAGTATAACTAGATTTGTTTATGAAGAACAAGATAGACTTTTTTATTATAAAAAAATCCATAGGTATATGATGATTCCCGGTTTATGAAC
>NW_020869108.1:266102-271307 GCF_003789085.1 Penaeus vannamei | reverse complement strand
GAGAGAAGAAGGACGAGAGAAGAAGAGAGAGAGAGGAGAGAGAGAGATAGAGATGAGAGAGAGAGAGATAAGACGAGAGAGAGACGAGAGAGGGAGGAGAGAGAGAGAGAGAGGAGAGGAGAAGAAGAGATGAGAGAGAGGAGAGAGGAGAGAGAAGAGAGCAGAGAAGAAGAGAGAGAGAGAGAGAGAAGAGAAGAGAGGTGAGAGAGGAGAGAGAGAGAGGAGAGGAGAGAGAGAGAGAAGAGAGAGAGAGAGAGAGAGATGAGAAGAGAGGAGAGGAGAGAGAGAGAGGAAGAGAGAGGAGAGAGAGAGAGAGAGAGAGAGAGAGAGAGAGAGAGAGAGAAGAGAGAGAGGAGAGAGAGAGAGAGAGGGAGAGAGAGAGAGAGAGAGAGAGAGAGAGAGGAAGAGAGAGAGAGAGAGAGAGGAGAGAGAGAGAGAGAGAGAGAAGAGGAGAGAGGAGAGAGTTGAGAGAGAGAGAAGAGGGAGAGAGAGAGAGAAGAGAGAGAGGAGAGAGAGAGAGAGAGAGGAGAGGAAGAGAGAGAGAGAGACGAGAGAGAGGAGGAGAGAGAGAGGAGGAGGCGCAAGACGTTCCCTCCTGAATTGGACTTCAGTCGTAACATGAACGACTAGTTGCTTCCATTATAACTTTGTGAAAACTTTCAAAGATGCTGGAATCTGTAAGCGCGCGTGTGCGCGAGCGCTTGAGTTTACGTGTGTGTGTGTCATCGAGTTTTAAACACTATACATTTTGATGAGTCACCCCGATCATGCCGGCTCAGGCCCCGGAGTGCGGGTCCGACACCCTCGTCCGAGAACCGACACTCGGATACAGCGCACTTGACTGAGACACGTTCATTGAGACTTCCGCCTGCCTCACCGAAGCGCTGGCGATCGCAGAAGGCGCGAGGAAGAGCACAAGTACCCACCATCGAGGCAGAGGGAGTGTATATGTGGCTGAATGTTTACTGGGACGTAATGAATATATACATATATATATATATATATATATATATATATATATATATATATATATATATATATATATATATAATTATATATATATTTAAACTATCAGTTTGGCAAAAAATCACGAAAAATTTATCAGTACTCAAAAAGCATGTTTTTTTTCTCTCTCTGTCTCTCTCGTGAATTATTCGGCGATTTTTTTTCTTTTCTTTTCTTTTAGTTTATTCCTATGAAGCCTGCACTTAACTCTTGGGGCAGTTCCGCTCATGGCAGGGAGCCACAGGGAAGAGGGTGTCCTGCAAGCACTTGATTCACTGTGCTTCAATAAGTTTATATGCAAGTGCACTGCAATCATTTTCTTCGTTTAGTATATTTTGACGAAAAGGAGCTGCGATGTAAACCCACGGGACGCCCAACTTGCCGCCGCTCGTTTCAATGCCATTCCGCACGGCAGGGCACGTCGCCCGGTGCTAGCGCTCTGCCCAAGCTCCAGCTCCACACGGGCGCCCGTTGTGCCCAGAGGCGTCTTCGATGCCAGCAGCTCCTGTCGACTGGGCGGCGCCCGTCAAAGCTCGCCCAGCTGACGCCTCCGGGCGCCGTCGTACTGACACCTCCGCATGTGTCTCCGTGATGTCACTCCCCGTGCGGGCACACTCTCTCGCCAACCCTTCCCTTCCTTCTTCTCTCCCTTCCTCCCACTTGAGGCAGCCCGTCTACCCCGCCCGCCCTCAGCCAAAAAGGAGAAGATGTGCGAAGCTGAGCTTCGCCCGGGCTATGCCTGTGAGGGGAGCCCGGGCTGTGCCGACGAGTGCCGACTCGAACAACGTGTGCCAGCTGGTGCTGACGCGACTGAGCTTCATCCTGTACACACACACACACACACACACACACACACACACACACACACACACACACACACACACACACACACACACACACACACACACACACACACACACACACACACACATATATATATATATATATATATATATATATATATATATATATATATATATATATATATATATATATATATATATATATACGTATAGATAGATACATGTATGTTAGTGAATGAATGTATGTCTGTGTTTGTGTACATATGTGCACATATAAAGACATATTTGTATATATGACTATGTAGGGATGTATCTATGTATATATCTATCAATCTCTTATTTATCTATCTATATATATGTGAGCGTGTGTGTGTGTTTATACATTTATAGATATATAAGTAGATATAGATATATGTGCATTAATTTGTATTACTACAGATCGATTTCCCACTTTCCCTTTTACCAGAAGCCGCAATCCCCCCTCCTCCTGACCGCCTCCCAGGGCAGCCGAGCCCGAGTGCGGGTCTGGGTCCCTTCATTCCCTCTTCCATTCCTCGTCACTGAGGCTTTCATATTTAATGCTGCCGCTGACACAGAGGCGAGCGCAGGTGGCTCGAGCCATTCTTTCTGCTTGCTTTTTTATTCATAAAACCTTCTCCAGAAATGCGTGAACCCAAGAAAAAGCTGTCATTCAATTTTAGATGCAGAACATCATAACTCTTTTGTTCAAGGCGAGACGCTGCTGAACGAAGGGCCCGGAGGTCTGTTATGCACGGAACCTGCAGAGGTGGAAGCCAAAGGGAGAAAGAGAGAACAGAAGGAAGAATATCGGGAATAATACTCCTGATCTTATTGGTGAAGGCAATGATAGTAGAAAGTTAGAAAGGAAAAGTTGATAACAATTATTATGATAATTATCGTAATTATCATCATTGATATTATCAGTAATAGTATCGCTATTGTTTATATCACTATCATTGTGAATGGAAAAACACACAACCAAGTTGATACAACGGCAGAAATAAAGCACAATCCACGACTAGATTTATTGAAATAAATGAGGCAACCCGAAATCCTCCTGGATTCCATCCTCAGACCTGAAGATGGCATCGGGGAGGATTCTGGAACTGTTGTCTCATTTATTTCAACAACGAGATTGTGCATTATGTTTTTCTACCATTATTAGCATCGTTTTTATTATTTTTATCTTTATCATTATTACTATAAAAAAGTAGAGAAAGAAAGATGACGAGGAGGACGAGGCCGGCAGCCGGACGCGATCCGCGGAGGCAGACCTCGCCAGCAGCCCTGGCACTTGCACACGAGGCTCGTGTGTGCGCAGACCTCGGCTGCGCCGGCCCGTCCGGATGCTCTTAGACAGACAGGGGCAAGAAAGTGTCATTCTGCTCGTCACTTTGCTAGGGTCGGCAGGAAGAGGAAAAGGTAATTAGAAACCGATTTACGTTAATTACTTTCTTGATAAGCTGTTTAGGTCGGAGGAGAGCCCAGCGAGGTCAAGGGTCGCTGAGGGTCTGAGCCGGTCAAGGGACGGGGCTGAGGCAGAGGGAATATCAGCCTTATCGGGGAGACAATAAAGGCGGTCATCTTTAAATCAGGCTAAAGAATCTCTCTCTCTCTCTCCTCTCTCTCTCCTCTCTCTCTCTCTCTCTCTCTCTCTCTCTCTCTCTCTCTCTCTCTCTCTCTCTCTCTCTCTCTCTCTCTCTCTCTCTCTCTCTCCACACACACACACACTTATATGTGTGTGTGTGTGTGTGTACATACACACATATATATATAGATAGATAGATGTAACACACACACACACACACACACACACACACACACACACACACACCCACACAACACACAATATATATATATATATATATATATATATATATAATATATATATATATATATAATATATATATATACATATATACATATATATATATATATATATATATATATATATATATATATATATATATATATATATATATATATATATATATATATATATATATATATATATATATAGAAAGGTAGAGAGGCTGAGAAGTGATGATGTCCATGTACGCATATAATTAAGCAGAAGCGCACAAGGTCTATATAAGTACTTATATAGACCTTGGAAGCGCATATCCTGCCCGTACAACCGGCCGCAGCAGCAGCGGCATCCAGCACGTCACCGCGCATAACCGCCTACTGGCAAAATTACATCGTGGTCCTGACATCAGCTCCGAAGGTTCTTCGCTGAGACGTCAAGGCTCAACATTTCACTCAATTGTTCAAAATATTGTGACACTGATGTTGGAAGTGACACAAATTGCAAATAAAAATGACGACATGCAAGGCAGAGAGAAAGAGAGGGGGAGAGAGTGAAGAGGTGAGTCAGAGAGAGACAGACAGACAAACAGACAGGCAGACAGACAGACAGAGACAGACAGACAGACAGACTGACGCACTGACTGACAGACAGGCAGAAGGAAGAGTAAAAATCGTGTCCATACAGGCGCGGGAGTGTGCGCGTACAAACACTAACACATGCAAATGGATGACTCGGACTGCGCTGGAATCCTCTCAATTTTATTAGGCACAAAAAGCCCTTCAGTTTCCTCCGTAATTAGTTTTTGTTCTCGCGTAATAACCTTCTCTTCAGAACTTTTTAGAAAAGCTCGTGGTATATTCCCGAAAGTTCTATGGATTCATTAGGACAGCAAGGAAAAGAGAGAGGGAAGGATAGATAGATAGAAAGAGAGGGAGTGGAGGAAGGGAGAAAAGAGAGAGAGAGAGAGAGAAGAGAGAGAGGAGAGAGAGAGAGAGAGAGAGAGAGAGAGAGAGAGAGAGAGAGAGAGAGAGAGAGAGAGAGAGAGAGAGAGAGAGAGAGAGAGAGAGAAATAGAGAAAGAGGGAGAAGGAGGAGGAAGGGAGAAGTGAGAGAGAGAGAGAGAGAGAGAGGGGGGCTAAGGAAGGGGGGATGGAGGGAGAAAGAGAGGAGAGAGAGAGAAAGAGAGAGAGAGAGAGAGGAAGGGAGGGAGGGAGAGAGAGAGCCTGTGTCCAGGGTGATTTGGCGTCCGTGAGTGAAGCGCGTTTAAACTTTTCGTCACGTAGTTGAGACTTGGGTTCCTCCATTGGTAATGCGGCGCCACCCGTTCGGGCACGGACGGGCGCGCATGCTCTCTCCTGCACATGCGCGCACGCACACACGTACGCACGCACGTATATATGATGATTGTTACACGAATAGAGTAATGATTTTTCACATTGCTTCTTTATGATGATGTTTCAGCATAAAAGCATAGTGCCATAACTGTTAACAGGATGGTAGTAGACGCAGTAAAGAATCAACTCTTTCCATACCGCTGGCGAGAACAGCGGTTCTGGTGCCGATACCA
>NW_020869108.1:251102-258602 GCF_003789085.1 Penaeus vannamei | reverse complement strand
GTAATCATCATAATCCTTTGTAGACGGTTTGTTTCAATGATAACAGTTCAATGGGGAGGCAATGAGCAGGGAACTCGTTAGCGTCTCGTCAGGCGGCGTCCTGCTCCCACCCCGGGCGCAGGGACAGGGACCGCTCAGACGAAGAATCAGGTTTTACCCGAAAGTTGAAGGTCAGGAGTATCTGGGGGTTGAATTGATACAGTTATGGAGTCCCTGTGTATTGAAGTGTAATGATTAAGAGGGCATCCTGCGCTTGGCCGAACACAGAGAGAAAGATTGGTTGATGAAGTGAGGCGACGCTATACGCCATGGCGCTTGCCTTGTTAAGATTTGTGTGGGGGGGGGGGGGTGGATATAGCAACGAAATCCGTCGAAGAAGACAGTTCCGGCCGGGCCAAGGAAGAGATTGAGAGTGGAATTATATATCAGAGAGGAGAACCATTAAGGTTAAAAGGAAGGGATTGATTACCTTAAGTACAAGTAAATAACGGAAAGATACAGGTAGAATGGTGGTGGCTGACTGGATCTCATCTCACAGTTGTTTTTATTATGGTTATGATAATGATTATTGATATATAATTAGTAGGAAAGGGGGGGTGGGGGGCGTAGAGTAACCTTAGACATGAATTAAACTAGCAGCAGAGAACATTCCTTGTTTTTAATATCTACAATGTCATTGCTAAGGTTTGCAGTGATAATCCACCTGTTTACTATCATTTGTTTATAGAATAAAAATCAATGTTAGATAATGTTTCTGTGACCGCTGCAGCTTTGGCACTCTGCGGAGGAATGCCTTCACTGCCCCGCGCACCGCAAGGCCGTTAGGTTGTGCTACCTTTATTAAAATCAGGAGAGTCAAAAGTGGGTTTCCTCAAGCTTCTCCTCGGCTCTAAAATATTGAGCAGTGGCGGCGCTGCCGGAGATTTATACGTTAATTAAGTTTCACGGTCGCGTCGTTGGATGGGAATGAGAAAGGATTGTGTACACTACTATTCTGAGGATTTCCCGACATCATGGGCACACAATTTTAGTAGAATTTTATCATTTTGTATATGAAATAATTTTCGTCTTATACTACCGCCATTATTTTTAATCTAATTCTCATTATCTCTGATAATAGCATTACCATTACTGTTACTTGCATCATCCGCATTGCTATTCTAGTCATTACGATCCTTGTTTTCATTATAATTATTACTATCATTGTTATTATAATCATCACTATCATTGTTAACATCAAATCATTATTATCATTAGTGTATCATTGTTATCAAATCATTATTATCATTAGTATCATTGTTATCATTATGATTATTATTATTATCGTTCTCAATATCATTGTAATAATCATCACTTTTGTTTATCATTAGTGGTAGTGTATCATTGTTATCAAATCATTATTATCATTAGTATCATTGTTATCATTATGATTATTATTATTATCGTTCTCAATATCATTGTAATAATCATCACTTTTGTTGATCTCTTCACTATAATCATTATGACCGCCCGAAGCAGCATTATCCTCACGAGACGAATGCTGACCTCAGCGAGATCTTTTCCTCGAGAAACGTAGAAAAGGTTGCCAAGAGAACAGAGGACATGGAGCTCAGAGCCGAGGGAGAGCGAAGGGGCGAAAGCATCAATCTTCGCTTCCAGATACGAGTTGCTGCTGTCAGGATTCTCTGCTGTGGCTTCACTCAGCATGCAATTACACGGACAACCTAGAATTATCAAGAGTAAATTTCGTCCCCGAGAAATCGGTTTTCTTCACAGTCACACAAATATTCCGTTCTCACTGTCGTTGTGCCTTCATTAGTCTGACAGGTATGCCGTTTGTTTATAAACGTCTCTTTCTTTTTAGAGTCATTTTTGAAATCTAACTCTGGACATGCACATGCACATAAAACACGCTGAATTATTCTATAATTTTCAAAGGTTTGGACATTTTGATTACATTTCCTACACGGTTTATGTCATTTTCTCGATTACCTCGGCAGCAGTGATAGCACGCTCGCCAAGGGTCTTCCTCGGAGTCCAGCGGCGATGCGAGTGGCAGCGAAACGGACGTTTGATGAGTAAGCAAAGCTATGAGAACGGGGAAGGGGACGCTGCTGGCTGAGAAGAGGGCAAGGGGGGAAAACAAGGGAGCCGAAGGTTTCCTCTGATGAAGACGGTATCACTGTGTGGGGTATGCAGTGACATCGAGAGGAAAGGGAGAAAAAGATGCTGCTAGGATGGGGGTTAAGAGAGAGAGAGAGAATGAAAGAAAGGGGGAGGGAGGAGGAGAAAAAAAGCAAAGAGAGAAAGGGGGGAGGAGACGGAAGGAGAGAAAGAAAGCAGAGACGCGGGCCGGGAGAGCCAGGGAAGGCAAAGCCGCCGCCGCAGAGGCAGCAATTACCATCTCAACCGCTTGGCACAAAGACTCAGGTCGGAGGGAGGGAGAGGGGGAGAAGGGGTAGTTGAGGATGTGGCAATTACCTCGTTCCCACCGCGTTCCCTTCCTCCTCTTCTCCCCTCTCCTTTCTTCCTTTCTACCATTTTCCCTTCTCTCCTTCCCATTTCACCTCCTCCCCTTCACCCCTTTTCCCCTACTCCCCCTTCCCTTCTCTACCTTCTCCTCCCACCCCACTCTTACCCTCCCCCTTCTCGTCACCCCATCTTCCCTCCCCTTAACCTCTTTCTCCCCGCGGCGCACTAATGCCGGGAGATAACTACATCCTCATTAGTCGCCGCCACAGAGGACTTGGGAGGCTGTGAGGGAGAGAGAAAGGGAGGGGGGAGTGGGGGGGGACTGGGGAAGGAGAGAAGGAAGGAAGATAGAGAGGAACACATATACTTACATACATACATGTATATATGTATTTCTCTCTCTCTCTCTCTCTCTCTCTCTCTCTCTCTCTCTATCTCTATCTCTATCTCTATCTATCTATCTATCTATCTATCTATATATATATATATATATATATATATATATATATTATATATATATATATATATATATATATATATATATATATATATATATATATATATATATATATTTGTATGCACACACACATACACATATATATATATATATATATATATATATATATATATATATATATATATATATATATTATATATATATATATATATATATAATATATATATATATATATATATATATATATATATATATATATATATATATATATATATATATATATATATCACACATACACACACACACACACACACACACACACACACACACACACACACACACACACACATATATATATATATATATATATATATATAATATATATATATATATATATATATATATATACTGAACTGTAGGGGATCTCGGAGCAGCAGGAGGCCCCAGCGCCCTGGCCCTGTACCAACTCCTTCCCCTAAGCGCCCTGGTGTCAATGGGAGGCTCGGAGGAGGTGGGCCTTGCCAGTCCTCCCCCCAGAGGTAAACCTTCGGCAACATCTCGTGTAAATGGAAATGCTGGGGGAGGGGAAATGCCCCTCCCATCCAGCAAGAGAGGCGGGCTGCGGGCCCCGCGGGGAGGGCGACTGCTGGAACACTGGATGGGAACGGGAGCTACTCGTCCCGCCTGCGTTCTGGCAGACCCCAGCCCGGAATGAAGCTTGTGCAGCAAAGCCCTAGGAAACTTCACAGGTGGATGTTGGGTCCCGCAGCCTGCCGCCCTCTTTTATATGGGGTAGCATCGACGGGGGTGGCAGAGGTGGCATCCACCCGGAGGGAATGCCCGAGGGTTAACCTCAGGCGGGATGTCAGGGTGGGGACGGAACGTTCGATCTCTGTGTCAGGATGATCGGTTGCCTCTACTATCGAGGGAACTAGAGAAGACCTGGCAGCGGCACGATCAGTGTAGGTGGCTACACCTATTACTGGTCAGGCCGCAGTGATGGTCACCATCTTCAGGGAGTAGCCATAGCTATCTCCAGTAGGCTCCAGCCCTCGGTAGTAGAGGTTACTCCAGTCGATGAGCGTATAATGGTATGGAGACTGAAGCCTCATTTGGCTTCATGTCTCTTATTGCTGTGTACGTTCTACTCCAAACTTGCATCTTTGGCAGATAATTGTCACCGTCGAGATATTCGTTTTGTTCTGGGTAACTTCAGTGTGGTATCTGGCTGTGATCGAGCTGGCTATGAGATGTCTGTCGGTCCTCATGGTTAGGGAGCTGATACCGGCAGCGAGAATAGCCTCCTTTTCCGGGACTTTGCAAGGTCCCGGAAATTGAGGATTTCTGGCTCCTGGTACCAGCGCTCAGATCCACATCGTTGGACAGGGTACAACGATGTGGGTAATGTAGCCAAGGAGATCAACCACATACTCGTTAGCACTCGTTGGAGGATCCTCCAGAACTGCAGAGTGTATAGGAGTGCTGTGGTACTGACCATGTATAGGTTGGCTACCTCCGGGTCCACTTCAAAACTTCACAGCAGGCCAATGATCACCCGAGAGTGTTTCGTTTGGACAGGCAGAAAGAGGGGGAGTGTGCTCGGAGGGTACGGACCCTGTACTTCTGTGGGACACCTTCAAGTGCGAAACGCTTGATGCAGCCCAAGAATCGATTGGTGAACGCCCGAGAACGACAGAATTTTATCTCACAGGAGACACTGGAAGCCACAGATGCTTGTCGTACGGCTCCTCTGTCAGGGGATCGGGATTTTACCGTTTTCAGGTGCGCAGAACTCGATCTCCTCTGCTGAGGAGGTCGAAGGCCATTTCTTAATAAATGACCTTCGCCCTGCATACCAAGCCCTGAGTAAGCTGAACTCCAAGCCTTCTTCACAGATGATTGCAGTTCGTTTAGTAAGTGGCCAGATCGTCTCAGATCCTGTTGCGGTGCCGGAGCGTTGGGCTGAGTATTTTGAGCAGTTATCCCAGATTGACTCACCAACACTTAACTTGGATTCCGTTGCTGGACCCACCCTTCAGTGAGGATCCTCCCTCCCTACCCATCAGTTTAGTTAGGGAGGCGATCTCCAAGCTGAAGAGTGGCAAAGCAGCGGGTATTTGTGGCATCCCAGTTGAACTGTTAAAGGCTGGTGGTGAACCCATGGCGCGGGGGTTGCATGCTGTCCTGGCTGCCATCTGGCGGTCCAGTGCCGTTCCCCCAGACCTGTTGAGGGGTGTGGTCATCCCTCTCTAGAAGGGGGAGGGGGACTGCAGTAACCACCGAGGCATCACACTGCTCAGTATACCAGGCAAGGTTCTTGCCCACATCCTTCTCAGACGTATCAGAGACCACCTAATGAGGCTTCAAAGGCCGGAGCAATCTGGATTCGCTCCTGGTAAGTCCACAATAGACCGTATCCTTGTACTTACATGTATACACACACACACCCTCTCTCTGTCCCATCCCCCCTCTCTCTGTCTCCCTCTCCCTCTCCCTCTCTTACCTTCTATCAGTCCATCCCTCTCTCTGTTCCTCTCCCACTTCCTCTCTCTTTCTCTCTCCCTCCTTCCGAAAAGTTCAAATTTCGAAATCTCACGATCTCCGAGCTTTTCCCTTCGGAGCGAGATCCTTAAGTTGCCGATTCTCGACGACTTTCCTCATGCGGAGCACGGCCTCGGGGTCCGTCCGGTGTGTGCGTATGTATGTGTGTGTGTGCTTGTGTGTGTGTGTGTATCTACAAGTACACGGAGATCTCATACAAGAATGTTTGTGAAGGATGATAATGGTGATAATATCAATACTACTACTACTATTAATGATGAGGATGATATGATAACAATGAGTAATGATGATGATAATAACAATATTGTTAATTATAATGATGATGATAATAATAATGATTCTTCTTTAGCATTTTTAGCATTATAACCATCGCAGCCACTACTAATGATAATAATAACAATTTTAAAACAATGATAACACAATGATATGTGTTATGTAATATGTAATATTATGGATGTTATCGTTATTACCAATAATAGTAAAAATAATGTTAATGATGATAATGATAATGATGAAAATAATATAATGATGATGATGATAATAATGATAGTAATAATAATTATATAAAAAATAATAAACATAAAGATAACGATAACAACAACGACAATAAAAATGGTGATGATGATGATGATGGTGATGATGATGATAATAGTAATAATAATAGTAATGATAATAATGATAATGATAATAATAACAATACTAATATGATAATAATAATAATGATAATGATAATAATAACAATAATAACAATAGTAATATTACTGATAATTACAATGATAATGATAATGATGATACTGATAATAATAATGATAATATTAATACTGATAATACTGATAATGATAATAATGATGATGATCATGATGACATGAATAACAATAATGATGATAACAACATCTACAATCCTGATAACCAGGATGATAACACTATTAGAAGGGCGAGAAAAGACGACGGAAATACTGTGCATCAACAGGCAGGACCACGAGCCTTCGAGACGATCAGAGGAAGCGCGAGGAAATGTGAAGCGAAAGAAAAAGAAGAAAGAGAATAAGTACAGCTAGAAAATAAAAACTCCCATGAAAGTGAAGAGGGAATACAAATATTTACTCTGAGGGAAACTTTTATGAACCGAATGGGAATATTATGCGTGGGAAAAGAGGGGGATAGGGTAAGAGAGAGAAGAGGGGGAGAAAGAGGGATAGGAGGAGGACGAAAGGAGGGAGGAAGAAAGAGGCAGAGAGAGGAAAAGAGAAAGAGAGAGAGAGAGAGAGAGAGAGATGCAGGAGGGTAGGGAGAGGAATGAGGAAGGAGAGAGGAAAAGAGAGAAAGAGAGAGACCTATGTTCAGGAAGGAGGAAGAGAGGAAGGAAGAGACAGGGAAAGACAAAGAGAGAGGAGGGATAGGAAGAGAAAGGGAAAGGGAAGAGAAAATCAGAGAGAAAAAGAGATATAGAGTGTGGAATGAAGAGAGAGACAGAAAGAAGAAGAGAAGTAGGGAGATGGAGGGAGGAGGGATGAAGAGAGAGGCAGAGAGAAAAAGAGAGATTGGAAGAGGAAGGAAGGAGGGAGGAAGAGAGAGACAAAGAAAGAAAGTGGGATAGGGGGAGAAAGAAAGGAGGGGGAAGTGAGAGCAAGAGAGAGAAAGATATAGAGAGAAAGGAAGAAGGGAGAAAGAGAGAGGAAGAGAGATAGCTAAAGGGAGGAAGGAAGTGAGGGAGGAAGAGAGAAAAGGGAAAAAGAGGAGGTGAAGGAGGGAGGGCATAAGAGAGAAACGGAGGAAGAGAGACTGAAAAACAGCTGAAAAAATAAGGGGAACATGAACAGAGAGAGATGGAGGTAGGCAAAGAGGGAGAGAGACTGGAGTATGCTAAATGAACGGAATTCCTGATGAATGTGGAAGAGGCATAAATGAGATTGAGTGAATTCGCAAAGAAAGAGATTCAATTGATGCCTTTCGATCAAACTTTCATCTAAATTGCATGTAATTCCGACGAAGATTTAATCGAACCGATT
>NW_020869108.1:241102-243602 GCF_003789085.1 Penaeus vannamei | reverse complement strand
GCTCAAATAGGTTGACGACAACTCATCGACCGCCAGCGGTAGCTGAGCCTTTGACATAAGAAGCGTCGATTTTTTAGTCTGTGATTTGCAAAGGCTGTGGTTCTCGACGTGGTCTCCTGCTCTGTGGACGCACTTTACCCGTGTTTTGGAGAGGATAGGGAGGACATGAAAAAAGGTTATAGCAGAATGCTCCGCAAAATAGATAAAAATATAATAGTAACTCAAAGGGCAGAGAACTTAGCTGTCCACGAGCTTTTGTTGCCGAGTGTACATCTCGTAGCAGGAGGAGTAACTCAGGCTTTCCCTTGCTGGAATCAGCCAGTGTTTCTTCAGGAGAAGGAACTAAGCCTCTTTAGCTGAGGTCTGGAAGCACTCAGCTGATTTTAGCTTTTTGCAACAACTTCATAAGCAAATGCAGTTCATGAGCTTTTACCTGTTAAATCTTCAGGTCGAACGAAATGAAACTGCGGCGCCCATGCCCTGGTCGGCCGACCCGCGTCGTCAACGCACGCCTCGCGATGCCCGCGCTCTGCCCTTCCCTCTTGGCGGCTCCGCCCATGAGTTTACAGTAAATAGCACTTATGATATTCTGTTGGATCAAAGTGCATAGCACTTTCACCGTTCAAAACAAACAAGAAAAGTAAACATGAAAGAAAAAAGAAAAGAAAATTAGAGCACGTAATACACCAAATTATGAAAAGGCGTTTTATCTTCGTCAGAGATACATACAATAGAGAGTTCAGTTCAGGTCAGATTTGCGTCTAACTCTAGCCCGGCCTGTGTCAGCTATTTCTAGTTGACTCATGTTCTTTCTTTTAACTGTATGCTTAGTGTGGAAGCTGGATTGCAAGCAAGCGATCCAGCTGCTACGGCGTAAGCATGTGGCAAACCCTTTTTACCAGCCCGGCGGCTGTGGTGGAGGGTCTCTGTCTCAGAAATTGCGTGTGTTCGCAAATCTGTAGGTAATGTAACAGGGTGCCGTTAGGCTCCCCGCAGTGCATACATTGCCTGACAACCACGTCATCAAGAATTTGCCAAGCGCATGGGTAACCTAGTCTTCATCTATGCAGTATGACCTCGGTACCTCTTTTTATAGTTGGAGGAAGGGCCAGTGGCTCATAGCCTGTAGCATCTGAGTACCACTTGGCTGAAAGCGAATTTGTGGCATTTCTCCGTGCGTCTGCCAGAGAACTGCAAGCGCTGTAGGTTTAGAACTTTGCCTCAGTCTATACATTGGAAAAAATACATAGCGTATTTATAATACATGCATAATTGCTGCCGCGATCTTGGATAGTTTGAATCTGCCTGATGCGGTGTTTATATGCTCTGTCGCGATGCATGCAGCTTCCATGACCTTCCTTTTATATTTGTTTAATCCTTCATGGATTAATTCAGCTTCCTTCCATGACCCACCATGACGTTGGAAGTCCTGCGGTGACGGACGTCGGCTCGATGTTCGTTGATCCTGGTGTTGAAGCCGGCTCGTTTCTCGTTTCCTTATCGCAAGCGTATGCGATAAACTGCACTGGGGGCTGCTGTACGGCTGCCCTCTGTCTCGCTTTATGCCGTTATTATAAATATGGTATGTATTTTCTATAATGTATTATTCTGACGGAGATATAATCGAAGGCCATCAAATACATCTCTTGTAGAGTTAAGATATTAATTTTCCTACATACCTTTCTACATTTGTCAACATGAATACGGTTCATATATATATATATATATTATATATATATATATATATATATATATATATATATATATATATATATATAGATAGATAGATAGATAGATAGATAGATAGATACACATGCACATATACACATATACACATACACAAATACACACACACATACACATACACACACACACACACACACACATACACGCACACACACACATATATATATGGTCTCGCAGTTTGTGTGTTCATCAAGCAATCTTCTTGATGTGCGTTCAATCCCGCGGATGGTAACCCAGGCCATTCCTTGCACACAAGGTGAAAAAAGAAAGAAAAAAAAAATATATATATATGTACACACGCACACACATACACACACAGGGGATTATTTAGAAGCAAAATAATACAAAGAATATTCACTGTAGCAAATCAGATTAAAACTAAATCTTTAATTTTAAAAATCTTTATGTGTATATATATACATATGATAAATACATACATACATATATGTATGTATGTATATGTTGAGATCATTATTTATTCGACATTTAAAAAGATGGGTTGGTGATAATTTCAAAGCTGTACATTAGTTTACATATTTTTATATATCTAAAGGCATATCAATATAGAAAAATTTAGTGATATTACAAACAGAGTGAATTATAATAATTTATAAATGGTTTGTTTGTTTAAACGTTAACAATTCATTTGGGTGAAAGCAATAAGTTCACTATTTTAACGATTTCTCGTCAGACGAGTCCTGGCCTTCCTCTTGTGAACAGGTAACCTTAGTTATTGTATCAAAAGTTGTGTTTT
>NW_020869108.1:226102-231102 GCF_003789085.1 Penaeus vannamei | reverse complement strand
CCCCGCGACACAATGCCTCACACTTATGAATGGGGAATTCGAACTGCATTAGGGAAATTGTCCTCCTTTCGGGCGCAGGGGAGCGTGCGGGGTTTTGTCTTCGGGGAGGGGGGGGAGGGAGGGAGAAGGAGGAAGGGAGGGACAAGGTAGGAGAAGGAGGGGGAGGGAAGAAGAGGGGGAGGGACACGAAGAGAGTGAGAGGGAGGAAGGACAAGGAGGAAGAGAGATGGAGAGAAAGCGGGACGCAGGTACTAAGGGGAAGAAGGTAGAGGAGATGAAGATGGAGCGAAAGAGGAGATAGGAGGAAGAGAAAGAGAGGGAGGAACAAAGGAGAGAGAAAGGAAGGAAAGCAGGAAGGGGGAGGAGAAGACAAGGAGGAAGGGAAGAAGAAACATGGAGGAAGAGAGGGAGAGAAAAAGATGGGAGCAGAGAGAGAAGAAGGGAAGAAGGAAGGTAGAGAGAGATGGAGAAAAGAGGAAGGGGGGAAAGGGAAAGGTACGAAGGATGCAGAATCTCTCTCTCTCTCTCTTTATATATATATATATATATATATATATATATATATATATATATATATATATATATATATATATATATATATATATATATATATATATATATATATATATATATATATATATATATATATATATATATATATATATATATATATGCACCACCTTTATCTATCTATCTATTTGTCCCTCTATCTATTCATCTGTCACCTCTCTTTCTCTCTCTCTCTTGTGTGGTGTGTTGGTCTAGCAACTTCGCTGACCTGTGTTTCCAGTGGATGGCAACCCGGCCATTCCTGGTATCCATTGCAACAAACAGAGAAAGAGAGAGAGGGAGGAAGGGAGGAAGGGAGGAAGGGAGGAAGGGAGGAAGGGAGGAAGGAGAGAGAGAGAGAGAGAGAGAGAGAGAGAAGAGAGAGAGAGAGAGAGAGAGAGAGAGAGAGAGAGAGAGAGAGAGAGAGAGAGAGAGAGAGAGAGAGAGAGAGAGAGAGAGAGAGAGAGAGAGAGAGAGAGAGAGAGAGAGGAGGGAGGAGAGAGAGAGAGAGAGAGAGAGAGAGAGAGAGAGAGGAGAGAGAGAGAGAGAGAGGAGAGAGAGAGAGAGAGAGAGAGGGAGGGAGGGGAGGGAGGGAGGGAGAGAGACAGAGAGAAAGAGAGAGAGAGAATGTGTGCATCTGTGTGTGGGAGAGAGAGATGAGGGAGGAAGAGAGGATGCGTGTGTGTGTGTGTAAGAGAGAGAGAGGGGGGGTGAGACAGACATACAGAGAGATAGAGAGAGAGAGAGAGAGAAAGAGGGAGAGAGGACGTGTGAGAGAGAAATCTATGATTCCAGCATCACACCCTCACCGCGTTAACCACCAATGTTGCATAACGCTATTATCTTGCTATTTATCCGTTTCCTTGTGGTAACACTGATCACACAGCATTGGCAACACTTCCCGCGCAACAGCTGACTTGTTTCATTGTCTCATAATTTCGTATTTGTTTTCTTTTCATTTTCATTTTGTTTTTCATTTACGGGACGCTAAACACTTTCGGATTATTGTCCGCCTGATGTGTGTGTGTGCAGATGGATAGATAGACAGAAAGATGGATATATACCTACATATATACCTATATGTATATATTCCAGTATGACTCGAAGCTCTAGGATACGGTCCATTGTGGACTTGCCAGGAGTGAATCCAGATTGCTCCGGTCTTTGGTGCCTTAGCGGGTGGTTGCGGATCCGTGTCAGAATAAATTGGGGCTAAACTTTGCCTGGTATACTGAGCAGTGTGATGCCACGGTAGTTGCTACAGTCCCAGCGATCCCCTTTCCCCTTCCAGAGAGGGATGACCACGCCCCTCAACAGGTCAGGGGGAATGGAACTGGACTGCCAGATGGCAGCCAGGACAGCATGCAGGCCCTGTGCCATAGGCTCACCCCCAGCCTTCAGCAGTTCAGCAGGGATCTCGCATATGCCTGCAGCTCTCCCACCCTTCAGCCTAGAAATCGCCTCCCAACCTCAGTCAGGGCAGGGGGCTCCGCACTGATGGATGGGTCAGGCACAGGGATTGCGACATCGCTTGCGTCCTAATTCACAGCTGGAGAGTCCACCTGATGCAGTTGCTCAAAATACTCACCCCAACGTTGGCTCACGAACCCCAGCAAGATTCGAGATGGTCCGAACATCCACCGAACGGACTGCCATCATCTGCCGGGACGGATTGCAGTTCAGATTTCGCAGGGCTTGGTGGGCAGGACGAAGGTCATTTATTAGGAAAAAGCCTTCTACCTCCTCAGATTATTATTGAACTGTTCCTTATTCCTTCTCAGCAAAGTCCGAGACCTGCGCACCAAGGAACGGCGCAAATCCCGATTGCGTTTCAGACGAGCCACGCGGCATGCATCTGTGGCCTCGTGTCTCCGGCGAGATGAAATTCTGCCTTGTCCTCGGGCGTTCGCCAGTGGAGTCCTGCGCTTCTACAAATATTACATGCTTGAAGGAATCCCATAGAGCGACAGGTTTTCAAGCACTGTCAACCGCTCAGAGGTTGTTGTGGCGAACCCTCATGCGCTCCCTCTTCCCTCAATCTGTCCAGTTGAAACGCCCTGGAGTGGTCACTGGAGAGGGGGGGGGGGATGTCAACAGAACCCGCCGGGTCAGAAGGATCCTCCAGTGCGTGCCAACAAGAATGTGATCGACCTCCTTGGCCACAATACGTTTCAGTATACCGTCCAGGTTGGAGCGCCGATATCAGGAGCCATAAATCCTCAATGTCGGGATCTAGCAAAGTCCCAAAGAAGATCAGGTCCCGAGCCATGCGGATTCACAGATATCCCACAGCCCGCTCGATCACAGCTGGGTGCCACATTGAAGGCACCCAGTACAATGCGAATGTTTCGCCGGTGGCATTTGTCTGCCATAGATGTGAGTTTGGCAAACATTGTGGGGCTTACATAGCAATAAAAGACACAAAGCCAAAAGCACGCTTCATTCTCAATGCCACAATACGCTCGTCACCCGGAGAAGTTCTCTTACCAAAGGATGGTCAGCTGCAGATGGCTATGGCTACAGCCTGGACACAGCGACCGTCGCCCCGGCAGTAATAGGCATACCCGCCCATACTGATCGTGCCGCTGCCAGGTCTCCTCATCCCCGGGAGGGCAGCCACCTCACCTCCCAGCCGCTCCGGTTCCCTCGGCAGCAAGGGTAATCTATCGTCCTGCCGTAAAGACCGGAAGTTCCAAGCTCCTACTCGTTAGCCCGCCTGAGGGTAAGCCTCTGGCAGTTGCTCCAGGTGGACGCCACCTCTGCCTCCCCCGCCGACGCTGCCCCATATAAAAGAGGGCGGCAGGCTACGGGGCCCAGCGTTCGCCTGTAAAGTTCCCTTGCTCTTCGCCCTACAGGCCTCACAATGGGTTGGCGGCCGCCAGAGCGCAGGCGGGACGAGTAATTCCCTGGGTGGGGGGCAGTTCCCCTCTCCCCAGCATTTCCATTTATATTGGACATGAACAGTTAGTTGTATCTGCGGAGAGAACTGGCAAGGCCTGCCTCCTCCGCGCCGCCCATTTCCCCTAAGGGACTGAGGGGCAGGAGTTGGTACAGAGCCAGGGCGTGTCCACACACCTGCTGCTCCGAGATCCCCTACAGTTAAGCAAGGTCTCGATGATGGAGAGGCTTTGCACTGGCAGGAGAGGCTCATGCAGAGCTGCTCCCTTTTTGGCACTTGTTTCGCCAGCGCTGGCGGCCGGAAGCGAAGAGGCGTGCCAGCAAGCACCATTGGCTGGGCAACCACACCATCGCTTCACCTCATCCTGAGCATGAAGCACCCAAAAGGATAATGATAATGCTAACTGTAATAACGATAATGATTTGATAATTGCAATAGCAATTATGATATCAACAAATACTGTGATAGTAATGATGAGGAAAATGATAATAAAAATGACAGAAATAAAGATGACAAACACAAAAGGAGAGGATAATGATAATAACAAAGATGATGACAATGTCCATATTGATATCAATAATAATGACAAAAAATAATATGATTATAGTGATAAAATCTATATCAATGATATGTTCATTACGATGATAACATTTATTTTATTACCTTATAATAATAATAATAATAATAATAATAATAATAATAATAATAATAATAATAATAATAATAAAAACAATAATGATTATGATACAACCATAATGATTATAATAATGATGATATTCATAAAAAATAGCAGTAACTATGATGAAAATAATGATGAGAGAATAATATTAATACTAAGATTCATAACAGTAATGATAAAGTAACAATAACGGTAATGATAATAATTATAACAATAATGATAATAACAATAATAATGATAACAACAATCACAATGATACTAATAATGGAAATTGTATTAACGATAATAATGATATCATGTATGATAATGATGATAATAATGATATTAATGATAATGATGATGAAAATAGTAATAGTAATGATAATATTAACAGTGATCTACTACTACTACTACTACTACTAATAATAATAATAATAACAGTAATGATAATACATTGATAATACATATCAATAATGATAATAATGTTATTAATAACAATATTAATGATGACAATATCATTAATGATAATAACAATAATGATAATTGTGGTAATGATAATGATGATAATATTAGTAATAATGATAATAATGAAAGTAATAATAATAACAACATTAATAGTAATGATGACAATGATAGCTATAACAACAATGGTAATGATAATGAAAATTTTGATTATAGATATTATAATAATGATAGTAATAATGATGA
Source organism: Penaeus vannamei (assembly GCF_003789085.1). Classification (NCBI taxonomy): domain Eukaryota; kingdom Metazoa; phylum Arthropoda; class Malacostraca; order Decapoda; family Penaeidae; genus Penaeus; species Penaeus vannamei. Next base: position 226,288 of record NW_020869108.1, on the reverse strand, counting down.
TGATGATAATAATAATGATGATGATAGCAATGATAACAACAAAAATAGTAATGATGATATAGATAAAAGTGATCATGTTATTAACAACAATTCAGTAATGATAATGGTAATTGATGAAAACGATAATTGATGATAATGATAATAATGATAATGATATTGACAATAATCATTCTTATAATATTCATA
>NW_020869108.1:215373-217873 GCF_003789085.1 Penaeus vannamei | reverse complement strand
GACCAACATTTTTTTTCTAATACGATTCTACATATATGTATAAATCAGAGGTTATTAAGATTGGGGTCCATGAATGGGTCTCATCGGGTCCGTGAAGATCAAACAAAAAATTTAATTTACTATTAATAGTACTGTGTCTCACATATATATTAATCAATTAAATCTCAATAGACAAAGTACATTATACACATTCAAGCAAAGTTATGTTTACGTAACTTTTTCTGGGAAAAGGGGTCCATAGCTGTCATCTTACAAGGGTCCGTATGTGTATGTGTGTGTGTGTGTGTGTGTGTGTGTGTGTGTGTGTGTGTGTGTGTGTGTGTGTGTGTGTGTGTGTGGTGTGTGTGTGTGAATTCATAAAAATTATACACAGTACATAGACACATGCATATAGACACATACACATACACATATTGACATATGGAAATCTGTGGATATATATGTGTGTGTGGGTCTTTGTCTCTGTCTGCATACACACACACTAACATACACACACACACACTTATCTCTCTATATATGTGTGTGTATACATATATATACATATATATGTGTGTGTGTGTGTTTATATATGTATGTATATACACACCCACACACACACACACACACACACACACACACACACACATTATATATATATATATATATAATATATATATATATATATATATATATATAATATATATAACATATATATACATATCATACATATTACACACACACACACACACACACACACACACACACACACACACACACACACACACACACACACACACACACACACACACACACACACACACACACAACACACACACACACACACACACACACACACACACACACACACATATATATATATATATATATATATATATATATATATATATATATATATATTAATATATATATCACACACATTGTAAGAGCTGGTAATGTTGGGCCCTACAAAGTTTGGTAGATGGCGAGCTTAGGGTTTAAAGCAGACAACCAAGACGTCTTGACTCCATTTATTGAATAGAATGTTGGAGTGCGGCTGCTTCTCGGAGCGAGGTGTTGCTCCTTGGCTCCCCGCGGGGAGTCTGCCAGATATCCTACACAGTGGTCTAAAGTTCGCTCTGAGTCACGTTGTTAACATGTGACAACCGGTAATGAACAAGCAAGCGTTGCATCAATACATACATCTTGTGGAAGAGAAAGACAACACAGCATTGGATTGTCTGGTGTGGCAAGGAGAGAGGAATAAACAGGGGAAGCAATGGTCAGGCGTATATGCATATGTATATGTATGTGTGAAGATACGTATGTGACAAACATGAAAGATTATATGAATATGTAGAATATAGGAATTAGATATAAATATAGCTGGGTTACACACATATGTGTGCGTGTGTGTGTATATGTATCCATATGCATACTAACATACACACAAGCACACACTCACACATATGTGTGTGTTTATAAACATATATATGTAGGCATTCATGAATTTATACAAATGTTTATGCATGTACATAATTACATGCATGTTCATATATTCTAAAACCCATACGTTTATGAATAAATATATATTTTTCCCAGCCAATTCTGCAAATGTCATGAACTTTATAAACGAAATGAATGCCCTAACATCAGGAAATCCAGTAGCCATGCCTTTGAGAACGACGAATGCCTCAATAAATCATGAATATAGTTGTCAATACCCCCCCCCCCCAAAAAAAAAAAAAAAAATCGCGACTTCCAAATGCTGCGCCCATCCTGAGGAACGACCGCGTGATCAAGGACGACGGAAGAGACAACTGTCATCGACGGAGACACTCCCGTGCACGTGGAGTTCGTGGCTGACGAGAACGGCTTCCAGCCCCAGTCCGACCTCCTGCCCGTGGCTCCCGAGTTCCCCCACCCGATCCCCGACTTCGTCCTCGAGCAGATCGCCTTCGCCGCTGAGGAGGACTCAGGCCCAAGGAACCCCCACAGATATAGCCACCCTTAGTCATACCATGTATCACTCATTTTCCCCTTTTTCTTGTTGTCCTTTGCAATAAGTCTTTGGCACCAAAAATGAGCAAGTTAAACACTAGCTGTTTTCAAATCGTGTACGTTGGGCGAATTCTGCAAAAAACGTGTGCGTGTGCGTTGTTAACATGAACTTTATAAACGCTGGAAGAGGAACTTCAAATCTATGAATGAGAAGTGACCCATGTTACAGATACAAACACATGTATGTATATATCAATGTGTATATATGCTTATGTACTTATAGACAGATAGAAAGCCCTTCCCTATAAGAATGCTGTCCGACTTTTGCCATCTGACGCCTGATTCCACGTGACATCAACGATATCATCACCCTAATGTCGGAGATGCAGAGACACAACTAATCACTTGTAAATAATAACTCTGTATATAGTAATCACCCATTCCATTTTATATATTCTATCATACATGCATCTAGATACTACATATAATACCAAATATATGCTGACGTTAATGGTAGTTCAGT
>NW_020869108.1:192873-195373 GCF_003789085.1 Penaeus vannamei | reverse complement strand
TATCTATCTATCTATCTATCTATCTATCTATCTATGCATAATTATTCATATACCTATCTATCTATACACATCTGCGTAAATGTGTTTATATCTTTGACACTTTTGTATTTTTTTCATATCTTTGATAGTGTTTCGGTCTGTTCACCTTTCTTTTCTTGGCTCGTTTGAACAGAATTAACGTAGTGGACACTGCAGTTCACAATAATGCAATCGTGAAATCTACGGCGTTGACTAACCACATTTCACCACGAAGCCAAAGTGGTAAATAAAGTTACATAAATGAAACGTATCCATGTTGACAAATGTAGAAAAGGTATGAATGAGACTGGATATCTTCACAATACAAGAGATGTATTTGACCGGTTTCGATTACGTCTTCATCAGAAATACATAATACATCTCTTGTATTGTGAAGATATCCAGTCTCATTTATACCTTTTCTACAAAAGTTACATAACTTAATAGCGTAGTGTGTTTCGGTTTTGTGTAGAAACCATTTCAAGTTGCAGTCCCAAGCGTAATGTTGCTGATCCCCTTGCAATGTCAGAACGTGTCAAGCAAAATATGAATATAGACTGAAATACCTTTTGCAAAGATCCCACACTTGTAAAGAGAATCTGATCGTTTAAAAATAGCATACACACGACAAGTTCGCGGCATTGTACAGCCTATGCAGATTATTAACAGGTCGGTGAAACACTGCATTGTGTATCAAAGAACTATGGTTTATATTGTTCCAGACTACTTAATATATGATTATTCTATCTCATGCAATGGTTAGAAAATATACTTATATATACACACTTCTTTTTCAAAGGATTTTCATATATCACGTTTATATCCCAAGGGATATGACCAAGATGATGAATAGATCAAGTTATTAAAAAAACATGGAATGGACATTCATAAACTTCCATTGACAAAACCAGTTTTGAAAAAGGCAAAACAAGACGTCATCATCAGTTTTCATACTTCAGAGGGACTGAAACTGATAAAGTAAAGATCAAATAACAGAAAAGCGATAGATAAATATAACCGGTTTTCGAGGCAATCATTCACCCAGCCTATGACTCATGCAAAGCAGATTTCACCATAAAATGTTGCTTATATTGACCAGTTTCAGATGATATCTGCATGTGAGGCGTTCAGTGCACGAACCTTGTCTCGTAACTCGTTTACACAAATATGTGTGTGCATATACATATATATATATATATATATATATATATATATATATATATATATATATATATATATATATATATATATATATATATATATGTATATATATATTATATATGTGTATATATGTGTGGTGTGTGTGTGTGTGTGTACACATATATACAATAGATATATATAAATATATATACATATTTATATAGATTCATATAAAATGTGTGTGTGTGTGTGTGTGTATGTGTGTATATGTATTATATATAATATAATATATATATTATATATATATATATATATATATATATATATATATATATATATATATATACGAGTATGAATCATATACAGATATGTTTAGGTATGTATGTGTGCATGTCTATATGCATTCATTTATTGCACATAATAGATAGACTGTAGGTAGATACACACATATATACTACTCCACTAATAATATTTTTTTGTGAAATTTTTACTTTGTTTATTGGTAATTTGTACATTTTTGTCAATCAACTTTATTCATTTGGAAATATATATTTTTTAGAATAATTACCAGTTCACTGAATTAGTATTCAAAGATTAGCCATTTTCATCATATGTATTATTGATAGTGATGTTGCTATGTTCTATTGATTATTAAGGAAGATTTTGTAAAAAGAGGAAGAGGAATAGTAACGATAATGATAATGATAATGACAATAACAAAAATAATGATGATAATATTGATGATGAGGATGATGATAACAATAATAATGGTAATAACAATGGTAATAATAATAATAACAGTAACAAAACGGTGAAAAACAACATGCATCACCGTTACCATTGACAAATGATAGATTGATATCAAACCCCAAGATCAAAGGGTAGTTTTTTTTTCTTTCTTGGTATTATAAGATAAAAAAAAGGGTTATAGTATGGAACATTGTCAGCGTAAAAGTAAGAAAAAGACGAATAGTTGAAATTATACCTTTATTTTCGACATCTGTCCGCGGAACAGTGTGTGACACGTAATACTTACGATATGCTTTATTAGCAACAAGCAAATAAATACAAATAACACCTACGTATAAAAATCCGAGCTAAAGAATGTCATAGTTGTACCATTTATCATCAGTTTTGAATTCTTACTGGCTGTAACTTCCAGAGGTGTCCTTGGGCCTGCGGGCGTCCTCCTCGGCGGCGAAGGCGATCTGCTCGAGGACGAAGTCGGGGATCGGGTGGGGGAACTCGGGAGCCACGGGCAGGAGGTCGGACTGGGGCTGGAAGCCGTTCTCGTCAGCCACGAACTGGACTTGTACTGGGGTGCCGTCGGGTGCGGTGTAGC
>NW_020869108.1:170373-180373 GCF_003789085.1 Penaeus vannamei | reverse complement strand
ACTCGATTCCAGCGCATTTATACTGTTCCATGATGCAAGCAGCGGTTGCCAACTGGCTCTGCATTTCTTTCCGCCTTTGTCTGCTGCCTCAGTTACATTTTTTTTTTTTTTTTTTTTCAAGAATTGTATCTTTTTTTATTAAGGATACTGAGGCAAAGTTCAATGTTTAACGTATCATTATAATCCCGGATTTAAGATTTTTGATATAATACACTAATTAACATAAATATTATTGTACTTGCGGAATAACACTTAATAAAACTGAACTTTCATGAACGGGTAAGAATTTGAGCAGAAAATCAAGGTTTGAACTCGTGTTATTAAAAGATTTTACCCTACATCATGGAAACTATTACATAAAATTTTACTTTCGCATTACGAAACCTGAATGTTACAAATCAGATTGCGCATGTATAATCAAAGCCATCCAAAATATCTGTAAATTATTTGTCAGGCTTAATTAGGATCTAATTCAGATAAAGCCCCATCAAACCGGAAAATATATCACGTTATTACCAAACACCGCGACAACTTTTAATGGACAAAAAATTAAATTCCCCTGCACATATCATCCATACTTTTAAGCTAATGACGGGACCCGAAATGGAAATCTTTGGCATGCCTCATATATACACTTTTAAGCATCCAATTTCTTTTCTTTTTTATATTTCCTTATCACATCTTCCTCTAGAGCTAGCGTCATCAAATCATTTGGCATTTTCGAAACGAGCTTTCCCTCTCACACTCAATTACTAGGGTTCGTGACGTAAGCAGAAGACGAAAGTGGTTCTTCTCCGCACTTCTCTCGTCTCCTAGCCAGACTCTGCGGCCTTAATCTTCGTGTCGATAAATCTAGCTTGTCATGAATGACTGAGGAGCACTGGCATTCTCGCATGACGACTCCCTGGTTCATGCAGTAAGGGAATAGGGCTTCATGACGTTCTAAGGAGGGTGTTTCTGATGCTCGTTCACAGCTGCGAAGTCGTGGGATACCCATGTTTGTGTATTTGTATCACTTATTTAATTGGGAGACTTTCTTCTCTCTCTCTCTCTCTTTCTCTTTCTCTTTCTCTCTTTCTCTCTTCTCTCTCTCTCTCTCTCTCTCTCTCTCTCTCTCTCTCTCTCTCTCTCTCTCTCTCTCTCTCTATATATATATATATATATATATATATATATATATATATATATATATATATATATATATATTTTTTTTCACTCACTCTCTCCTCTCTCTCTCTTTCTATCTCATTTACTCACTCTCTCTCTTCTCTCTCTATTTCCATCTTCTCTATCTATCTATCTATCTATCTATCTATCTATCTCTTCTCTCTTCTCTCTCTTCTCTCTCTCTCTCTCTCTCTCTCTCTCTCTCTCTCCTCTTCTCTCTCTCTCTCTTCTCTCTCTCTCTCTCTCTCTCTCTCTCTCTCTCTCTCTCTCTCTCTCTCTTTCTCCTCCCTCCCTCCCTTTCCCTTCCCCCTCCACCTCTCTCCTCTCTCTCTCTCTCTCTCTCTCTCTCTCTCTCTCTCTCTCTCTCTCTCTCTCTCTCTCTCTCTCTCTCTCTCTCTCTCTCTCTCCTCCCTATCTATCTATCTATCCCTATCACCATCTCTCAAATAAAAGTCTCTTATTTCCACAGTAGGATTTTTTTGTCTACATACCTCTTAGATCCTTCTTGTTCCGATCGGTCACGTTTCTCGTTAAGAAATAGATTTTGATTAAATTCGTGATCAGATTCGGTTTCCTTCACATATTCCTAAATTAATATGGGTCATTACTTCGACCTTTCCTTTCGCAGCATATAACAATGTGATATTTTAGATTACAGTCACTTATCATTATCAATATTCATAAGATTCATTGTATTACTTTTATTGCTAATTTTATTTATTGCTGTTACGAATATTGCTGTCACTTCTGTAAATGATAATGACAGTGCTGATAATGATAATGACAAAACAGTTCTTAAATCAATTAAAATCATGACAATAATGATTATACAACAAAAAGCACCCAGAGAGCGCCTGCCTCCGCCAAGACAACTGATGCAGTGAAAAAAGAAATACATTTATACAATTACATTTAAATCACCCCTTTCTCAAGGACATTAGCGATGTCCGCGTTTTCCTATATCGCAGTGCTAATGAATCCTAAAAAAAAAAAATAATAATAATAAAAAAATAAAATAAAATAAAAAATAATAATAAAAAAAACAGGATTCGGATCACTACCAAAAAATTCAATGACAACAACAATTTTGGATAATGATATTAATAAAAGTAATGATGATAACGATAATAATTATGAAAATAATAGAAATAATAATAACAATGATGATAATAGTAGTAATAATAGTTGTAGTAATGATAATGATAATAACAATAATAATTATAATGCTGATACTAATAATGATGATGATGATGATGATATAATAATAATAATAATAATAATAATAATAATAATAATAATAATAATAATAATAATAATAATAATAATAATAATAATAATAATAATAATAATAATAATAATAATAATGATGATGATGATGATGATGGTAATGATAATAATAATAATATGATGCTAATAATGATAGTGCTAAGTATAGTAAATAATAACGATAACAAAAAAGATGATTCTAAAGAATGAAAAACATATATAATAACAACGATAATAATAATAGTACGAATCAATAACAATACTAACAATAACAACAACAATGACAATGAAAAACAATGATAATAAAGATGATAATAATAGTAGCACCCGCATCATAATAATGACACATGATGATGATAATGATGATATCATAATAATGATAACAAGAAAAACGATAGTGATAATAGTACTGATAATAACAATATTGATAATAATAATGATAATGGAATATTAGTAACAATAATAATAATAGTATGATAATAATAATAATAATAATAATAATAATAATAATAATAATAACAATTATAACAATAATGGTGATAATAATTAGTAATATAATGACAATTATACAATAAATAATAATAATAATAATGATAGTGATAACAATAACAATAGTAACAATAACAGTAAAAACAATAACAATAATAATGTTAATAAGAAGAACAACAATAAAAGAATATTCGTGAGGAGAAAGTCACCGCTCATATTCTTTTTTCTTCTTCTTCTTCTTCTTCTTCTTCTTCTTCTTCTTCTTCTTCTTCTTCTTCTTCTTCTTCTTTTTTAGTTTTTTCTTCTTCTTTTCTTTTTCTTCTTCTTGGTTTTTTTTTCTTCTTCTTTTTTTGTCTTCCTCTTCTTCTTTTAAGGGATGGGAATGAAGGACGAGGGGGAGGCAACCTGTACCAGCTGACGTGATACTTCTGAAGGCAGTACCTACGTCTTAGTGTACGATTCGAAATAGGAGGAAAATTTAGTTTTTTCTCTCTCTTTTTCTTTCTTTTTTCATTGCATATAAGTCACCCCGTTACGTATGGGCCTTGATTCCTCACAACTCTTGTTTTTTTTTCTGCAAATCCATAAACCTATGCAAAAACTTCAACAATCTTCTACTACTACATGAAAAGGGAATTTTGCATGAGATTCACGTCTAATTACAGTGATATTTTAGAAACCTTCTTTCTTATACCTTTCAAAATAAAAATTATATTAGAGTTATTCTATTTGCAATAAACAGAATGAAATGGTTATCATGTGTCCTCGTTCCACACACAAAAAAATACATGATATTCAATTCGACGAAGGTTTGAGAACAAATTTCATTATTCCCGTATTCGTAAAATTATTCAGGGTCATTTCCAGCACACTTTTACACCCTTCTGTAACACACTCGTTGCTAAGGTCATGCAAACATACCTTCTGAATGTTTCACCATAAATACCCTCAATTTAACACTGCCTTATCTGTATTCCGGTTAAGTTTAGAAACCGCAAGGCTCCAATATACAAATCCTGAACATCAGCTTTTCTATAAAATTATATATCATAAATCCGAGGGTCTTGTGGATAGCCAACTTTCTCGGTGTCACAACCTGACACTCTCTCGCTCGTGTGAAGCAATAAGTCTCTCCCGAAATTTCCAAGCTCGTTTTCCCTCAATATCGTTTAGAATTTCAATTCGACTTGCTCTTCACTTTTTCTTGGTGTTCGGTGAAAACCTGATTTCGATTTTTGTTCCGTGTTAAAACAAAATAGAAAATTAGGCAGAGACCTTGAGTTTCCTCCTTGTTATGGGATGGACATTAATTATAGTTTCTATTTTTTATGTATCTTTAATATATACTACTTTATTCTTTATGTTAAATGTGAACTGTGCATATAAAATATTTTACTTATTTAAAGATAGCAACTGCATACCTCGTGAATCTGCAGATGACCAACCCTCCATAAAAACGAAGGTCAGTAGGCCAAATATATTGACCTTATGATAGGTAACTACTCAAGGCTTATGTCGTTGCATTGTAGAATAATGCGTACGAGAAATTTCTGAAAAAAAAAAAAAAAAACATATAAGAAAACATTAAATTTGTGATTTCCTGATACACATACATTTTTCATTTTTTCTTCTACCCTGACCTTTCACTCAACGATATTCGCGATAGGACAAATGGACGGGACACTATACCCTTCTCATCGTTGCGTGCATTAACATTGTTGTTGTTGTCCAGCAATTTTAAAAAAATATAAAATATATATCCCTAGACATAGCAAGGAATCTTACTATTGCAATTTCTTTGGATTTGAGAAAGCCAAATTATTCTAGACATTTTTATGTATACATTTTTAAATATAGGTAGATAGGGAAAATGATGTAGATGTAGATATAGATTTTTTTAAATGTGTGTATGTCATGTGTATATATCTGTATGTGTGTATGTGTGTGTGAGCGCGCCGCGTGTGTGATGTGTATATATATATTTATTTTTTTCTATATATAAATGTGTGTGTGTGTCTGTGTATAGATATATACAGATAGACAGATTGCTAGGTAAATAGATATACGCATATTACTTCTTAGAAATCTTAAGAAGGGAAGAACGGATAACATATTTAGTTTAGTAACAATGCACGGAGAAGCGATGATACATCAGGTCATTCAAAAACACTATGCCTTTCAATACATGTAGTATTGTTATTATGCATCTTCATTAAGAATCATTCTTTTTCGTTATTCATTGCCGCTGATTATTAACAATACATATAAAATATATATATATATATATATATATATATATATATATATATATATATATATATAGAGAGAGAGAGAGAGAGAGAGAGAGAGAGAGAGAGAGAGAGAGAGAGAGAGAGAGAGAGAGAGAGAGAGAATATAAGCCTTTGAACGATCTGTGAATGAACTCATGAACATTAGATACGTAATCTGTTCAGATTTTCTTTTCTTTTGGGCTAATACAAGGCCTTATGCATGAATATACAATCTTTGCATGCTGATATTCAAACAATATGCTTTTCTCCCATCTTTATTAGAAAACACAACCTGAAGAGAAGCAATCCCTGTCGCCACATCATAAATAGACTACAATATCGTCCTCGTCACCAGTGAAGACGCTTCGATCTCTATTGTGGGGCGCCGTACGTGGCTGAGGGCCTTCTGGCGTTGCGGGCGTCCTCCTCGGCGGCGAAGGCGATCTGGTCGAGGACGAACTGAGGGATCGGGTGGGGGAACTCGGGAGCCACGGGCAGGAGGTCGGACTCGGGTTGGAAGCCGTTCTCGTTGGCGACGAATTTGACGTAAACAGGAGTGCCGTCGGGAGCTGTGTATCTGTGGAAGGATTTTTTTTTTTTTTTTTTTTTTTTTTTTTTTGTAAGATTCATCAATCTTACAGCTTTGATTGATAACATAATATGGTCTATCGAGTTCGTTACATCAGCAGTCATCCATCAATCTGAGCTTAATTCCATGTATATCTATCTCGATACAGACACTGTATGTATTTCGTTGTTCTGCACGTAACCAACAACGAGACGCCCAAAGGACAAAATCACTCACGAGAAGTAGCCAGCGCTGTTGACGGCTCCCTTGAGGCCGGGAGCACCAGACTCCGACACCGTGATGCCGTTAGCGGTCTCCACGTCGAAGTTGTACCTGCCGTCGTCCTCCATTATGCGGTCGTCCCTCAGGATAGCTATCTCTTCGCTGGAGGCATAGCGAGGCGGGGGAGGAGCGCCGTAGCCTTGGGGAACGGCGGTGGCCACGGCAGCCAGGGCGGCGAGAATGACCTATGTCGAAGAAATTGGGATCTGTCTTATTACTTTTGATAATGAATGGTGGATAAGAGATGCTTCAGCGCCAGAGCAGTACAACACTTTACGTTTCATGTCATACGGCCGGTTTGTTAAAATTGTGCGCGGTCCGACCCAAAGAATATTCGTATATTTGAAAGGTTAAATGAGTCTTGACCTATCCAGATAAATATAATGGAAAACTTTAAAGGCAGCTGCCAAAGTAGGATAGACTCAAAGAAATAAATGCCTATTCATCAGTCTAGACGCAAATCAACCGGGCAAATGGATAGAGAAATGTATATCTATCAGATATATAGACAGATATACATTTATTTCTGTGTATATGCATGTCTATTTACGAATATTCATTGGGTCGGGCCTCGCACAATTATCACAAACCGGCCGATAGACTACACCGAATTTTTGTGACGGTTCAGCAATATATCACAAAACATTACTCACAAACTTCATCACAGCTGTTTCTGTCTAATACTGATGCCAAAGACATCTCTTGTGACGTATTTATAGTCCGTTGTGATGCAAGCAAACGACCTTTCGACAACCTTGCCAACCTATTCCATGTGCTATGTTACTGTGTTATAAATCGTGTTATAAATCGTTTTCTCTCATTTTACGTCAGATTCTGATTGGTGTTGCCAAATGTGAAATTAAGATTTCGTAATGCATGACCGTTGGCAGCGCTGGAGTGTGATTGCTGGTTTCATGTTATTCATCAGGTTTTCTGATACATTTCTGATAAGGGACCCGAAATTGTGAGTTATACCTATGTCTGTCTGTCCGTCAGTGTGTCTGTCTATCTCTCTCTCTGTCTCTCTCTCTATCTCTATGTACATGTATGTATCTATCTATCTATCTATCTATCTATCTATCTATCTATCTATCTATCTATATATATATATATATATATATAATATATATATATATATAATATATATATATATATATATATATATATATATATATATATATATATATATATGTGTGTTATACATACATACATACACACACACACACACACACACACACACACACACACACACACACACACACACACACACACACACACACACACATACACACACACACACACACACACACACACACACACACATACATATATATATATATATATATTATATATATATATATTATATATATGTGTGTGTGTGTGGTGTGTGTGTGTGTGTGTGTGTGTGTGTGTGTGTGTGTGTGTGTGTGTGTGTGAATGTATGCATATATATATATATATATATATATATATATATATATATATATATATATATATATATATATATATACGTACACATACACACATATAGATAGATAGATATATAGATAAATAGATAGATAGATATAGATATAGATATCTATATGATTTGCATATAAATGTATATATATACATATATGTGTGTGTGCGTGTGTGTTTTTGCTTGTGTGTGTGTGTGTGTGTAATTCCTTTTCTAATTACATTTACATCATGAACTCAACGATCTATTAATAACCAAGCATATTATAATCGTTTTTTCTTCATCTTCCCATCACACATTCAATGATTTCTTTAACAATCGCATTTCTCAGGGACACCTAAAAGGAAAATAGAATGTATCAAATAACGTGCTAATTCTTTGCATTCCGCAGAAAGCACACGAGGAAATTGCGTGCGTACCCTGATGCAAGAACCTCGGTCTTTTTGGTAATGACGGTGAATAAAAGTTATTTTTTTTCTCGCACAAAAAAAGGGGGGGGGGGGATGCTACCCGTCAGTATTGTATTTTCCGATATTTTTCTTTTTCTATAATATTGAAAATTATTGAGAACTCTTTTGATGACAATGCTAATACAATTATTGTTATTATAATGACAATGGTAATAATGATAGTGATGAGGGTAGTAATTATAATGTTTATGATAGCAGTAATAGCATATAGATAATAATGATAACACTGATAACAAAAACACTGATGATATTAATGATGAATGTATTTATGTTGTGAAAATTATATAACAAAATTTGTAATGGTATCTGGGAGGAAGAGGGTGATAGTAAGAGTCATGGTACTAACAACATTAACAATACCAACAATAATAATCCTAGTAATGATTCTACAACAACAACAATGATAATATAACAATGTCAATTATAACGATAACTTTTCTTTGATGATAATGATAAGGTTTATGTTAATGACTCCAATGATGATAATGGGGATGAAACTATTGGTACAATTAATAATAGCAACAATATCGATATCATGATTATAATCGTTATTGTTATCACTGTTATTACTGTCATTATTATTATCATTATAATCATTATCATCATCATTATATTCATCATTATCATTATTGTTATTGTCATCATTATTGTTAGCGTTATTATCAATATTATCATCATTACTAGCATTACATTTATCAATATCATTATTGTCATTATTGATAATAATTACCAATATAATTGTTATTATGATATTGTCATTATCAACATAAATATTATCATTGTTATCAACTTATTATTATTATTATTATTTCATCATTTGTATTGTCACTTATTTTATTATAATTATTATCTTTATAGAATCAGTATCATTAGTTCTATAATTACTATTATCAATATTATCATCCTTATTTTTCTCAGTCTTAGTATTGTTATTATTATCTTTGTTGATAGTAATAGCAGTATCATTCTTATCATTACCATTATCATCATCATTATCAGCATTATCATTATCATTACTATTATTATTATTATCGTCATTATAATTATTGTTATCATTATTATCATTATGGTCATTATTATCATCATCAATTTTTTTACTATTATTACTAACATTTTTATTAATACTATTAACAATATCATTATCATTATCATCATTATTATTATTATCATCATTATTATTATTATCATCATTATTATTTCTACTATTATTAGTATTATTATCATTACTTTATTGGTATCTTGATTATTTTCATTATTATCATTATTATCATCATTACCATCATTATTATAATTACTATTATTTTTTCATTATTATTGTTATAATTATTATCATTATTACAATCATGATGATCATTACAATCATTATTACTTTTATTATTATTATCATAATGATTGTTTTTATTGTTATTATCATTATTATTTCCATCATTATTATCATTATAATTTCTTTATTATTGTTGATATTGTCGATGTTATCATTGTAATCATTACTGACTGTATCATTATCATTATTGTCATCATTATGACTAGTATTATCGTTCATGTCATTCTTATTAGTGTTGTTATTGTCATTAGCATTATCTCTCAATTATCATCATATTACCGGTGCTATCATGAATATCATCACTTTTATCGTAATCATTATCATCACTGTTATCAGGGAGAACAGAAAACAATGAAAACTAAATGATAATAATGATAGTGATAATTATAATGATAATAATAACAGAAATAATAATAATGCTAATATTGATGATAACTATAATATTAATATTAATAATGTTAACAATAATAATAATAATAATAATAATAACAATAATAATAATAATAATAATAATATAATAATATAATAATAATAATGATTAACAACAATAATAATGATAATGGCAATTTTAATGTTAATAATGATCATGATATTAATTATTATGTTAATGTGGCAAACTACAGAGATTCTATGACCCTCCCCTTCCCCCCCCGACCTGTAAACTTATTCCGTTCATACACATTCTCTCGATCGCTCTCTCTCCCT
>NW_020869108.1:154099-155273 GCF_003789085.1 Penaeus vannamei | reverse complement strand
ACGCCAAACTTACATCTGTGGTAGACAGATGTCCCCGGCGAGATATTCGCATTGTTCTGGGTGACTTCAATGCGGTATCTGGCTGTGATCGAGCTGGCTATGAGATGTCTGTCGGTCCCCATGGTTCAGGAGCTGATGCCGGTAGCGAGAATAGCCTCCTTTTCCGGGACTTTGCTAGGTCCCAGAAATTGAGGATTTCTGGCTCCTGGTACCAGCGCCCAGACCCACATCGCTGGACATGGTACAGTGATGCGGGTAATGCAGCCAAGGAGATCGACCACATACTCGTTAGCACTCGTTGGAGGATCCTTCAGAATTGCAGGTGTACAGGAGTGCTGAGTTCTGTGGTACTGACCATAGATTGGTTGTGGCTACCCTCCGGGTCCACTTCAAAACTCCCCAGCGGTCAAATGATCACCCTAGGGTGTTTCATTTGGACAGGCTGAGGGAGGGGGAGTGTGCCCGCGGTTTGCTGAGGCAATCTCTGATCGTTTCGCAATGCTTGACAGTCTGACAGACCCTGTTCTTCTGTGGGATACCTTTAAGCGTGAAACGCTTGATGCAGCTCAAGATACGATTGGTGTACGCCCGAGAGCAGTACAGAATTCCATCTCGCAGGAGACACTGGAAGCACAGATGCATGTCGTGCGGCTCGTCTGACAGGGGATCGGGAATTGCACCGTTCTCATGTGCGCAGAACTCGGTCCCTGTTAAGAAGGACAAGGAACAGTTTATTAGGAGTCTTGCAGAGGAGGTAGAAGGCCATTTCTTAGTAAATGACCTTCGTCCTGCATACCAAGCCCTGAGAAAGCTGAACTCCAAGCCCTCTTCACAGGTGACAGCAGTTCGCTCAGTAAGTGGTCAGATCGTTTCAGATCCTGTTGCGGTGCGGGAACGTTGGGCTGAGTATTTTTGAGCAGCTGTACCAGGTTGACCCACCAACAGTTAACTTGGATGCGGGTAGTGTCGAGATCCCGCTGCCGGTCCACCCATCAGTGAGGACCCTCCCTCCCTAACTGAAGTTAGGGGGGCGATTTCCAAGCTGAAGAGTGGTAAAGCAGCTGGTATCTGCGGCATACCAGCTGAACTGTTAAAGGCTGGTGGTGAACCTATGGCACGGGGGTTACATGCTGTCCTGGCTGCCATCTGGCGGTCCGGTTCCATTCCTCCTGAC
>NW_020869108.1:139099-146599 GCF_003789085.1 Penaeus vannamei | reverse complement strand
GCAACAGCGAGAGGATGCGAGACGACGGAGCCTTTCCTCACTAAGACTCCATTCGAAATTTTAATACGTCTCCGGCGCTTCACAGGAACTCGTCCGTCTTCAAACAATGTTGCCACACCCTAAGGATATCATTAAGACAGGCCCGGGAGAAGAGCCCATGAATTCACCTGTCTCAAGGAGTTGGCAACAATGAGCCTTGCTTTAATACCCTCCCCCGCCCCCCTCGCTATCCTTACCTTCCCTAGCCCCCAGCCCCCACCTTCTGCCTACAGCCCCCACCACGAGCCTTCATCCCCGTCCCCACCACCAGTCCTCACCCCCAGCCCCACCTACTGCCCAAAGCCCCCCACCACATCCCCCACCACCAGCCCCCACCACCAGCCCTCACCCTCAGCCCCCACCTGAAGCCCCGAGCCCCCACCTGAAGCCCCCAGCCCCCACCTCTTGCAGACCTACCCGGACCCCGCCCTCTTCGCCGTCTTGCTAATGTTGCGCATTAAGCATATCTGATATTAATGCCTTATCAGAGGGCGGTTTGTGAGCTCCTGCTTGGTGGGTAGTTTTTCAGATGATCATAATTTGCCTTTTTTTTAATTTTATTAGTATGGAGGGAAGAGCTTTTATTTTTATTATCATATCTTTTATTTTATTTATTTATTTTTACGTGTTTTATACAGCAGAACTCTGTCTGTTAGCAGAAAGGCTGAACAATGTTGTATTCTGAACATGAATCATATCGCAGTCGGCAAAATCGTTATTTCACATATCGATTCCATTTTTTTTCCGTCATAAGATTTATTATTTATTTTTGCTTATCCTCTCTCTCTCTCCCTCCTTCTTCCCCTCGCGCCATACGGCCAACTCATTTGCCATCTTCTTAAGTCTTCAGCATCTCCAAGACTTTCCTAAGTCCCTCCTCCAAAGAATCATCTCATTACTAGACACTTCTCTTAAACGAGCAAAAGAAGACCGTGTTGCTAAAGAGAATGAGAAATTGAGGAAAATCTCAACAGGGAGAGAGAGAAGAAAAAAATATATTCCAAAAAATCGGAAAAAATAAAAAATGACATACTCCAGAGTTGTCTGATGCCCTCAGGCCGTTCCTCACCGTCGGCTGAGCATCCTAGACGCAGCAAGAAGGAGGTCGAAGTTCGCGAGGAGGTCACGGGGGGAGGGGAGTGGGGGGTGGAGACAGAACTGGAGGGAAGGAGGGGGATTAGGGGAGGAGGGAGGCTGAAGGGAAGGAGGGGAAGCCCCTGGATGTGGGGGGAAAAGAGGCGAGGGAAGCAAGGGGCTGGGGGAGGAAGGGGAGGTCGAGGGAGGATGAGTGAAGGGTAAGAGGAGTAAAGAGGAGGGGACGGGAGGGAAGGGAGGGGAAATCACGAGGGAGAGTAAGAGGAAGGTGACGGAAGGGAAGTGGAAGTCACGAAGGAAAGGGAGGGGAGGGAGGGGAGGTCACAATGGAAAGGGAGAGAAGGGAGGCGAGACCATGATGGAGAGGGAGGGGAGTAAGGGCAGGGCGCCCATGTGGAGAGTTTAATGAAGAAAGGGGAAGAATAGAGGAAATATAAGGAAGAAGTAAGAGTTGACTAGAAGCAAGGGGACACTGAAAGAAAAAGAGGGAAGAGAGATAGACGCTGATGGAGGAAAGGGAAGGCCGAAGGGAAGGGGAAGGAGGGGGAAGAGGGGAGGTATCCCGGCCTTGCCTTCGTAGGACCCATTTCCAACGCCTTATTAACGAGCAGAGATCCTTGACGCGGGTGAAGAAGCCTCTCGAAGGTAGGAGGAAGAAGAGAAGAGGATGAGAGGAGATAAAAAGAGGGGGAAGGGAAGAAGGAAGAGAGAAGGTGAGCACTGAGACAAATAAAGAAAGGGAGTAAGAGGAGTAGGATGAAAGAGGCAAGAGAATAGGAGGGGATGGAAGAACTCAAACTAGTGTAAACGAGAGAGCTGAGGAGGAAATAGAGAAAGAGAGGGAGAATTAGGTTCAAGGAGAGAAGAGAGAGAAAAGGGAGGGGCGGGAAGATGGCAGATTAAAAGTGAGGAATGAAGTCAAAAGGTGAGGATGAAACGGTAGAAGATGTCAAGAGAGGAGAGGCAGAGAGAGGAGGAGAAGGCAAGGACGGATAGAGTGAAAAAAATGGAGGATGGGAGAAAGGAGAAAGTCAAAGGAAGAAAGAGAGAAAGAAGGGAAGTGGGAAATCAACGGAGAGAATAGAAGAAGTGGCGATTGGAAAGGCAGAAGAATGAGAAGGAAAAGAAGAAGAGAATGAAAGAGCAGATGGAAGAGAAGAGGAAGAGTAGGAGGAGGGAAAAGGGATAAACGAAGTAATAACCAGAAAAATGCGAGAGGGAGGAGGAGGAAGAAGAGAGGGAACTGGAAAGGGAACAGGAGGAGGAGGAGGAGAGAAAAGCAGATGAGAAGCAAAAGAAAGAGGAGGAGGAAGAGAAGGGGAGGAAAGTGGAAAGAGAAGAAAAGAAGAAAGGAGAGGAGAACGAAAGTGGAGAGAAAAAAAGAAAATGGAACTAAAGATAGGGGTAAGAGAAGAAGCAGAATAGATATACATAGAAAGGGGGAAAATTAACAGAGAAGAGGAAGAGAAATACGAATGAAAACACAGAAGCGTGCAGAAATAAGAAGAGAAATTATTACAAAGTATAAGACATCAGGCAGAGACTTTGAAGAAACATTTGTGTGTGTGTGTGCTTCTGAAATTTCTTACGTCACTTTTCTTTCTTTTTCTTTCTCTTTCTTTCTTCCTTTTTGTTGTTGCTTTTAAAGTTTCAATAGAAGGGAGGATGATAAAGACAGATATAGGGCATACAGAAAAATATAGTTATATTCAGGATAGAGCCACTTAAAAGGATATCATATATATATATATATATATATATATATATATATATATATATATATATATATATATATATATATATATATATATATATATATATATATATATATATATATATATCATATATATGTGTGCGTGCGCGCGTGAAAAAGACTGACACGAAAACGCGACGGAGACAGATGACGTGAAAACATTTTAACACAAAAAGTTTTAATAATCGGCCTCCGCCTCTGAGGAGGAGAAGAAAGGAGAGGGTGAGGAGGAGGAGGGAGGAGGAGGATAATCGGAGAGGGGAGGGAGGGAAGGAGGGAGGGCGGATAAGGGTCTGGTGGGAGAGGAGGGGAGGGTAGGGGTCTGAGGGGGAGGGGGAGGGGGTTGAAAGCCCCAGATGGTCCTCATGGATCAAATCCGAATCTAGCGGATGTGTTCGAATCATCGCAGCCCGGGCACTGGGCGCCCTCGCTCCAGCGCGGCGCTGCCTCGGTCGCTGCTTTCTTCACTGCTTTTTCACTGGCTGAGTCACGGCCTCCCTTGCTGTTTCCTTCACTGCCTCCCTTGCTGTTTCCTTCACACTGCCTCCTTACTGTTTCTCTGCTTCCCTTGCTGTTTCCTTCACTGCCTCCCTTGCTCCTTCACTGCAACTGCCTCCTTGCTGTTTCCTTCTGCACTGCCTTCTGTTCCTGCTGTTTCCTTCACTGCTTCCCTTGCTGTTTCCTTCACTGCCTCCCTTGCTGTTTCCTTCATAGTTTTCCTTGCTGTTTCCTTCACTGCCTTCCTTGCTGTTTCCTTCACTGCCTCCCTTGCTGTTTCCTTCATTGTTTTCCTTGCTGTTTCCTTCACTGCCTTCACTGCCTTTGCTGTTTCCTTCATTGTTTTCCTTCTGCCTCACCTTGCTGTTTGCTGTTTCCTTCACTGCCTCCCTTGCTGTTCCTTCATTTCCTTGCTGTTCCTTCACTGCCTCCTTGCTGTTTTCTTCACCTTGCTTTCCTTCCTGCCTCCCTTGCTGTTTCCTTCACTGCCTCCCTTGCTGTTTCCTTCATTGTTTTCCTTGCTGTTTCCTTCACTGCCTTCCTTGCTGTTTCCTTCACTGCCTCCCTTGCTGTTTCCTTCACTGCCTCCCTTGCTGTTTCCTTCACCTTGCTGTTCCTTCACTGCCTGCTGTTCCTTCCCTTGCTGTTTCTTCACTGCCTCCCTTGCGTTTCCTTCATTGTTTTCCTTGCTGTTTCCTTCACTGCCTCCCTTGCTGTTTCCTTCATGTTTTCCTTACTGGCTGTTTCCTTCACTGCCTCCTTGCTTTTCCTTGCTGTTTCCTTCACTGCCTCCCTTGCTGTTTCCTTCATTGTTTTCCTTGCTGTTTCCTTCACTGCTTCCCTTGCTGTTTCCTTCACTGCCTCCCTTGCTGTTTCCTTCATTGTTTTCCTTGCTGTTTCCTTCACTGCTTCCCTTGCTGTTTCCTTCATTGTTTTCCTTGCTGTTTCCTTCACTGCCTCCCTTGCTGTTTTCCTTGTTTTCCTTGCTGTTTCCTTCACTTCCTTGCTGTTTCCTTCACTGCCTCCCTTGCTGTTTCCTTCATTGTTTCCTTGCTGTTTCCTTCACTGCCTCCCTTGCTGTTTCCTTCACTTGCTGTTTCTTCACTGCTTCCCTTGCTGTTCCTTCATTCCTTGCTGTTTCCTTCCCTTGTTTCCTTCACTGCCTCCCTTGCTGTTTCCTTCATTGTTTTCCTTGCTGTTTCCTTCACTGCCTCCCTTGCTGTTTCCTTCATTGTTTTCCTTGCTGTTTCCTTCACTGCCTCCCTTGCTGTTTTCTTGCTCCTTCATGCGCTGTTTCCCTTGTGTTTCCTTCACTGCCTCCCTGTTTCCTTCACTGCCTGCTGTTTCCTTCATTTGTTTTCCTTGCTGTTTCCTTCACTGCCTCCTTGCTGTTTCACTGCCTCCCTTGTTGTTTCCTTCATTGTTTTCCTTGCTGTTCCTTCACTGCTTCCCTGCCTTGCTTCCCTTGCTGTTTCCTTCACTGTTTTCCTTGCTGTTTCCTTCACTGCTTCCCTTGCTGTTTCCTTCACTGCCTCCTTGTATTTTTCCTTGCTGTTTCCTTCACTGCCTCCCTTGCTGTTTCCTTCATTGTTTTCCTTGCTGTTTCCTTCACTGCCTCCTTGCTGTTTCCTTCATGTTTTCCTTGCTGTTTCTTTCACTGCCTCCCTTGCTGTTTCCTTCATTGTTTTCCTCTGTGCCTTCCTTGCACTGCTTCATTGTTTTCCTTGCTGTTTCCTTCACTGCCTCCCTTGCTGTTTCTTCATTGTTTCCTTTGCACTCCCTTGCTGTTTTCCTTGCTGTTCCTTCCCTTGCTGTTTCCTTC
The DNA here is from genome assembly GCF_003789085.1 of Penaeus vannamei. Taxonomy (NCBI): domain Eukaryota; kingdom Metazoa; phylum Arthropoda; class Malacostraca; order Decapoda; family Penaeidae; genus Penaeus; species Penaeus vannamei. The sequence continues at coordinate 141,392 of NW_020869108.1, read as the reverse complement.
ATTGTTTTCCTTTTCCTTCACTGCCTCCCTTGCTGTTTCCTTCTTGTTTCCTTTGCTGTTTCCTTCACTGCCTCCCTTGCTGTTTCCTTCACTGCCTCCCTTGCCTTTCCTTCATCCTTCACTGCTTCCCTTGCTGTTTCCTTCACTGCCTCCCTTGCTGTTTCCTTCATTGTTTTCCTTGCTGTTTCCTTCACTGCCTCCCTTGCTGTTTCCTTCATGCTCCCTTTGCTGTTTCTTCACTGCCTGCTGTTTCCTTCACTGCTTCCCTTGCTGTTTTCCTTCACTGCCTCCCTTGCTGTTTCCTCCTTGCTGTTTCCTTCACCTTTTTTCCTTCCCTTGCTGTTTCCTTCACTGCCTCCCTTGCTGTTTCCATTGGCTGTTTCCTTCACTGCCTGTTTCCTTGTTTTCCTTGCTGTTTCCTTCACTTTGCCCTTCACTGCTTCCTTGCTGTTTCCTTCACTGCCTCCCTTGCTGTTTCCTTCATTGTTTTCCTGTTTCCTTCACTGCCTCCCTTGCTGTTTCCTTCATTGTTTTCCTTGCTGTTTCCTTCACTGCCTTCCTTGCTGTTCTTCACTATTATGTGCTTCCCTTGCTGTTTCCTTCATTGTTTTCCTTGCTGTTTCCTTCACTGTTTCCCTTGTCCTTTCCGTTATCGGTTTCTTCACTGTTTTCTTCATTGGCTGAATCACTGTTTCCCTTGCTGTTTGCGTCCCTATTTATGTCAGTTTCATTCCCCATTTCCATCACTGTTTCAATAATTGTTCTCTTCACTGGTTCAATCGCCATTTCCATAATGATCGATTTTTTCATTGTCTGAATTACCGTTTCCGAAAGTGCTTGAATCACTGCTTTTCACTGTCTATATCACGGTTTAAAGTACTATTTCCGGCAGGTCTTCAATCATTGTTCTACTATCTCAATCACCATTTTTTGGCTGTGTAAAAATCGATGTTTTTTCACTGATCGAATCACTGCTTTCGTCACTGTTTCCAGTAGAGTTCCCATCAGTTTTTTTAGTCTCTGAAACACTTTTTCACTGTCTGAATTATCGTTTTCCACATTGAGGCATTTGAGGCAGCTCCTCATCCGTTGTTTTCACTGTATGTCACTATTTTCCTAACGCTTTCCAGAACCATTCCTAGTAGTGTCTAACCATTGCTTTCACTATTTGTATTACTGCTTTTCTTACTATTTTCAGCGTCATTTCCTGCAGAGTTTCAATAATTGTTTTCCTCTGTTGGAATCACTGTTTCCTTCACTGTTTTCGGTATATCACTGTGTCACTCGTTGTTTTCGTTGTCTCAGTCACTGTTTTACGCTTTTAATTAATCACTGTCTTTGCACTGTCTCAGCTACTATTTCCTTCATCGCTTCTTCATTGTTTCAGTCACCATTTTCATCATTATTCAAACCACTAAGTGAATAATCGATTCCTTAACCATTTTCATAAAATTATTTCAATCAGTTTTCCTATCACGGCTTAAATCACTATGTTTCCTCCACACAACAAGATTATTGTAAAACATGATTAATATGTCCAGCTCATGTTACTATGACACTGCACTAAACTGTGATGTCTGATACTGTGCTGAAGGTATGATCCGCGCCCTTTAATTCTAAAAAAATAAAACGCGATATATATGTCTCTTTTTCGTCTACATATTCATAAAATGATACTTGAGTACTAAAGTATATTACAGATTTCTCTGTGGTAGCATCACTTTCTTTGTTGTTTCTATAATCATTGCTGTTATCGTTATTATTATTAGTGTTATTACTATCATCCTTAGTAGTAGTAGTAATATTAGTCGTGGAGAGCGTAGTAGTAGTAGATGTAGTATCATTATCATTATGATTATTACTCCAACGACCAGAACCGCTACTACTATCAATAATATAATATTATCCTTATCAGTATTATCAGTTGTTAGTACTGTCATTGCCTTTGTTATTATTATTACCATCATTATATTCAATGCTATTATCATCATCATCATAACCATTATTATCATCATTATGATTATTACTGCTGTCATTATCATCATCATTGACATTATATCATTACCATTAAATTTGTTGTTAATTTTATTATCATTATCATTATTAGAATGAAAATTATGATCATCATCATTATGATTACCATTACCATTGCTATCATTATAACCATGATAATCCTTATCATTATTGTTATAACTATTATTGTTGTTACTATTCTTATTATCATTATTGCTATTGTTATCATTATTATTACTATCATTATAATCATTACTGTTATTATCATTGCCATTATTCT
>NW_020869108.1:116599-124099 GCF_003789085.1 Penaeus vannamei | reverse complement strand
GGCAGGGAGGGAGGGAGGAAGCGGGACTAATGGGTGCAAGCGGGAGTGAGGAAAAATGAGGTGTCAGGAGAGCGCAGAGACTGGTAAGCAAGGAGGGAGGAGGGAAGTGTTGGGGAAAGGAGGGAGGAGGGAAGGGGTGTTGGAGATATGTGTAGGAGGAAAGGATGGTGGAATAGGGAGGGAGGTGGAGAGGGGTAGTGGAAGAGGAAAGAGGGTGTGTGAGAGGGGAGGAGGAAGGAAGAGTAGGAAGAGAAAGGGAGGAAGAGAGAATAGGAAGGACGAAGAGGGAGTTAATACCAACAATTGTGGAAGGAGTGAAAGTGGCTGCAGGAAGGGCCGGGGGGGGGGGGGGGGGGAGGTCAGAGGTCCAATTCAGGGGAAAGTAAAGGGGCTCAAGAAGAATAGAAAATAACTTTCAAAAAAGGGAGAAAAACAGTGATGAATGAGATGGTAATTTCAAGGGTGAAGGAGACTGATTTCGGGGGCAGAGGAAGGGGAGGGTGGGTGGGGGAGGGAGGAAGAATTAAGAGAAGGGGATAACGGAGGAGTCTAAATGTGGAACTGAAAGGGGGAATAAAAGGAGAATAGAAAGCAAGGCGATGGTAGGTTAAAAGGAGTAAGGAAAAGTATGTAGGCGAGTGTGTGTGAATGTGTGTGTGTGTGTGTGAGTGTGTGTGTGTGTGTGTGTGTGTGTGTGTGTGTGTGTGTGTGTGTGTGTGTGTGTGTGTGTGTGTGTGTGTGTGTGTGTGTGTGTGTGTGTGTGTGTGTGTGTGTGTGTGTGTGTGTGTGGGCGTATCTGTGTGCGCGTATGTGATCATGCGTGTATTTAAATGAGTCAACGCATTACAAAACCATTCACTTTTTATTCACTGTGTATATGCGTGGGCGCTGGACCATATGATTCAAATCAATCAAAGCTAAATAACGCATTTTTCTTTCCTTTTCCCAACCTCCGCCGTCGATTCAAATGCTCCCAAAATACTCCGCAAACCCGCGAGTGACCAAAACTATAAACTCCTGTGGAACTATAAACTCCGCAATGTCGTGAATTCTCCTGGCGTGTTAGGCTACCCAATACTTACTAAAGTTTCCAAGAACACAAATTCTATAAGTGTATCTGCACGGGCAATAACTTGCTGGTGAAAATAGACGAGGTGGCCGCTAGTTTTAGTATAATGGAAAGAAAGCAAAACCGAAGAAAGAAAAGAGAAATAGATGATAATCTTTAATTCCACGAATTTCAACGCAAAACGAAATCCAATCCCCCACTTTTTCCCCACAAAGCGATAAACTCCCGGTTGAGAATAGATTCGAATTTGTTTTCCAATATCATAAACTTCCCGGGGCTATAAAACCCTACACAAAAAAAAATGAAATGAAATAAAAGATATTAAAAATGATTTGCTCGAATCTTTCCCGAGACAAAAAAATATAGACGCACTCGCTCATCCTCAATAAAGAATATGTACGTGAACAATGAACATGGAAGGCTGATAATCTGCAATGGACGGCCACGTGAACAATAAGGAACTATCACGAACGCTCTCTGTAAGTCATGTTCTCGGGGAACGTTTGCTGGTCTGGACAACGTTCTCAGAAATAGCGTTGCTTGTGCGAAAGAAGTCAATACTGCGTCGTTATATTGTCTTACAGTTTATTTAACTCTTGATAAAAAAGGAATAAGTGGTCATTAATTTGGTAATAGTATGCACGATAACGACAATTGTTTGTTTGGATAAATTACGGAATAAACATAGATAATAAACACTTATAATGTGGAACATTAGTGATTTTCGTGCACACTGACACATACTGTATACGAACAAACGCAAACAAATGTATGTTGCCGAAGGAAATATTTGTATATGCATGTATTTATGTATATATTTATTTATATATGCATGCATGGATGCATGTATGTTTACACCTCGATGGATAGATTGATAGTTATAAATGATAAGATAAGCAGATACTCATGCCCAAATACACACACACACACACACACAAACACACACACACACACACACACACACACACACACACACACACACACACACACACATTGCACCATTAAGCCAAAAAGAACTTGAGTCTGAATGAATATTAGAACTCACAGTGCTGTAAATTCTACCATGCATAAAAGAGAGGATCAAATCATGAGACCGCAACCTTATGGAATAAGAATATAAGATCCATTTTTCTACCACTCCCATTTCGACATTGCATTAAGGCAAAAATGTAAATCATATGTATACATTGTTATTTCGATCTTAAATAACCCGTTTTTCCAAGCATCCCAAATTATCTTTGCCTTTGCATTTACGAAATTCTTACTTAGATAAAAGGCTGACGACGTTTTCCTCTCGTAAAGAGCTTTTAGTGAAACAAGGCAGTTTGGTATCATTTACCATCGCGTCTCATTAGCCCGGAGTATCTGCGCAGCCACTTGCTCGAAGGGACTCATACTTCATGCGATAACAGCCTTGTGAATATTCCAGTGACAGTGAATCCCTTGTGGGTGAATATACATACATACATAGAGAGAGAGAGAGAGAGAGAGAGAGAGAGAGAGAGAGAGAGAGAGAGAGAGAGAGAGAGAGAGAGAGAGAGAGAGAGAGAGAGAGAGAGAGATACACATATATAGATAGATAGATACACTGATAGATAGATATATTTATTGATAGATATAGATATACATGTGCATATATATGTGTGTGTATAATATATTATATATATATATATATATATATATATATATATATATATATATATATATATATATGTTATATATATATGTATATATATATATAAATATATATTACATATATGTATGTACGTATGTATGCATGCATATTCACGCATAAACATATATACATAAACATAAACATATTTATATCCATATCTATATCTATCTATCTATCTATCTATCTATCTATCTATCTGTCTGTCTATCTATATATGATATATAGATATATATATGATATATGTATGTATGTATCTCTCTCTCTCTCTCTCTCTCTCTCTCTCTCTCTCTCTCTCTCTCTCTCTCTCTCTCTCTCTCTCTCTCTCTAATATATATATATATATATATATATATATATATATATATATATATATATATATATTATATGTATATATATATACATATATATATATGTATGTATGTATATTATATCTGTGTATGTGTGTGTGTGTGTGTGTGTGTGTGTGTGTGTGTGTGTGTGTGTGTGTGTGTGTGTGTGTGTGTGTGTGTGTGTGTGTGTGTGTGTGTCTGTGTCTGTGCGCGCGCGCGCGTGTGTGTGTGTGTATTGTTCTTTCCAGGAAACCCAAATCCACGGTGCTAATGCCAGGCGTAATCCATCTGGCCTACATATTGATGATCTGCTTCTCAGCTGAGCCCAATCTGCCGTTCCTCGTGGCTGACCACCTGCCTGCGTCCTGCAAAGCGATGTTCCCAGACTCTGCCAATGTCCAAGGACTGCGCATAAAGGAAACCAAGTGCACAGAAATTGCCAAGAAGGTGAGCGGTATCATATCTGAGGAGTTGCCAAGGCAGTTAAAGAATATATTTTCCATCGTCATAGACGAGTCAACTGATTCCTCTGCGACGAAGTGTCTCACTTTGATTGTGAAATTCTATGATTCTGACAATGCAATAATAAAGACAAGAATGTTGAACCAAGTAAATATTTTTGATGTTGAAATGGCTGGCTCTACTGGCCACTCACTATTTAATATTATATGTAACAGCTTACGTTACCACAATATCCCTGAATATAATTTAATTGGTTTTGCTACAGATGGAGCTTCGAAAATCATGAAAAACAATATTCATTATGTAGTAGATTAAAATTAAAATTTCCAGGAATAATAATTTTCAAATGCATTTGTCATTCTCTCCATTTGTGTGCACCAGAAACCGCAAAAAATACCCAAACATTGTGAAGATGTAATCAGATGCATATATACTCATTTTGCACACATCGCCAAAAGAAAACGCCAGTATAAACAATTTCAGGCTTTGCTAGATGTAAAACTGCATAAAATTTTCCACCCACGTCAGACCCGTAGGTTCTCTTAATAACGCGGGACAGAGGATTCTAGAACAATGAGATGCCCTCAAGCAGTATTTTTCGAATACTGAAATAAATGAAAAGTTAAGACTGTACGGCTTATTCTCAACAACCCTTCTGTATCTATATACTATTTTTTTAAGTACATTTTATCAACTTGTTTCAGGAAACACCAACAATCCATCACAAGTTAAATTGCCTTTATAAACTAATATATATATATATATATATATATATATATATATATATATATATATATATATATATATTTATATTTTTTTTTTTTTTTTTTTTTTTTTTTTTTTTTTTTTTTTTTTTCGTCTCAAGGAAGTAATTAAGAGGGCCGAACTCTCCTCTTCTGACCCCTCTCGTGAAGTAAGCCATGTCCCGCTAAGCCAGAACTCCTTGGGATCATATGGACACGAGTTGCTTCAAAACATAAAAATCTTGAAATGGTGAATGATGTTAAGCGAAGGTGTGGATTGTTTATGATGAAATTGTGTGAAGAAATAAAAGATTTAATATCAGTAATCCTTTATGGCAAATGACATTCACCTTTTTCCCTAAAAAAAAAAAAACAATAAAAAATCAATAGAAGTCATGTTATCCTTATATGATGTCACCAAAGTGTTTCCAAGAATTCATAAGGGCGACATTCAAAATTTAGACAAGTGGAGAAGCTGGATGCAGTGGCATTGCTAACTGTTGTCGTTGATAACACAGATGACCCACTGTCATTTTACCAAAAGCTTATGGAACATTTCCTCATTTGCTCTTAATATTTTAGTCCTGCCCGTCACAAACACGGATGCAGAACGAATGTTTTCTAAATTGCACCTAATTGAAAGTGATGTAAGGAGCAACTTGCACACAAATACTGTGAAAGCTCTTTGCCATGTATCTGCAGTTGTAAAAGGATTTGGAGCCTGTTACCTTCACAGCCAATGCTTAACACTGCAATTGTATAATCGTTTTTCTGTAATAAGCTCGAAAATAAACACATTTATTTTCCTTCTGCGAACCATCATAAATATGAATGTTAATAGTATATATATATATATATATATATATATATATATATATATGTGTGTGTGTGTGTGTGTGTGTGTGTGTGTGTGTGTGTGTGTGTGTGTGTGTAATGGGTATTGCGGCGCGTAGCGCGACACCCTAATTGGCACCGGAAAAGATGGCACTTAATTACAGCCTCTTTGAGTGATTTATTTCTCCTCAAGCCTAGTTTGTGCGCATAAACATCTGAACCCACACGAGCAAGGAACCGTCCCAAGACTATATGGTGCTGGCACAGGCGGATTGTTAATGCTGTTCCATCCTACTTATGAAATTGTGCCGTAAACTAATATCTAATGAATTATCAGTGATATTATTATTTTGGTGTTTTTTAAAATATCTTGAAACGTACTTTGACTTATTCTTATTAATATGTACATTACAGTACGAAACATGTCTTTTGGTTAACCTTAGATAAGCCTTTCCAGTCCCGGTTATTTAAAAGAATAATGGATATGCAAAATTAAACATAAACCCCCAACAAGTGATGCAGTGAGTAGGATATCCCATGAACGTGCTCATCTAAGCATATATTTCTTTTGTATACTGTATTGAATTTTTTGTTTGTCCCCAGATATGCTTTGAATGTGGAGAAAGGAGGCAGTGGCTGGTCATAGCTTCAGTGACGTTTATCCAGGTGAAGGGGGTGTAATAATGGTCTGGGTGAAGGGATGGCAGTGTGACGGTTCATACCAAGTGAGTATGTTTAATGTATATGTGTCTGACTTGGAAAAGGCACGTGGAGTGAATTTCTCTTGCCTGCATTCACTCGTTGACGTGTTTTGTCACTATGCTTGTGTTCAGTAGAGGTTATCAGACCCTACTGTTAGTGTGTAAGTATTTTTGTTAAATTCCTGCAATTGAATACTTAAGTATTATTACTTAAGTATTATTACTTGAGTATTATTACTTAAGTATTATTTGTGCTACACATTTTTTATTTGCGTAAAATAGTATTCAAGTAGTCGCTGGTAGAATTCAGCTGATTCTAGGTCGTTTAATGTTATTTTCTCGATACTTTGATCATGACTTCAATAAATGTAATAGAACTGGTGAAACAGGCTAAAGAGGCGGGTTTGGCCCCTGCTGATATTCATTTATTGGTTGCAAAAGAGGAAGAAAGATATAAGAAGGAAGTTGAAAGGGAAGAAAGGCAGAAAGAGACAGAAATAAAGAGGCTAGAGCTTGAGGCAATTGAAGCAGAAAGGGAAAGGGAGACACTATGGGGCAGAAAAGCAAAGGGCTCATGAATTAGCTCTAGCTAACCTGAACTTGGAAATTAGAGTCTAACCAGAGTAATAGTACTTCATTTTCAAGATGGGAACAATGAGACTGATCATTCTCTCGAGTGGTTTAAAAGAATGGGCAATCTTCAATAATGGGAGAACAGTACCTATCATCTCTAATTAGGTTTTATGCTTAGTGACAGAGCTCTGTAAGTTTATGTAAGTTTACCTGAAGTAATACTGGTTGACCATGAAAAGCTAAAGGGAGCACGTTTGAAAGCCTATTCTGTTGATGCTGATTTCTACAGAAGGAAATTTAGAAAGGGAAGAGTAAAAAGCAAACGAGACCCATGTGCAATTTTGATCCAGAATGAGGTAATATTTAGATCACTGGTTAACCCTTAGTCATGTAACGAAGGAGTACAACAATCTGTGTGAATTCTTTAACAAAGTCCAGTTGCTAAGTAGTTGTCTGGATGAATTAAAGATCTTCCCAAAAGAAAGCTCTCTTGCTAGAAGTGTGGATATGGCTCAGGCTGCTGATAGGTACAGACCTCATAGGATTATGGGAGTCTATGACGCCTTTCAGACCAAAGCTGATTTTGAGGACTCCCATAGTAAATCTAATATCAAATGAGATGACTGCAATAAACCTGGGCTTAGTCGACCTAAATGTCCAGAGCTTAATGCTACTTCTAAACACAGGTTGCCAAGAACAATTAATAATGTCTTAGAATCTAATGTTACCCCTGACACGACTATTACAGATATTGGTCCAGTTTTAGTAAAGTTCTCCTTAATACTGATTGTTCTACCATTTTTGTTAAAGATTCACCAAGTAAATTTATCAATGGTTGGGTTAGAACTGTAGCAACTCCAATCAAGTTTACTGATGTTCTGATTGGAATGGTTCAGGGTGCCAAGCTACCATCTACAGTTAAGCTATCAGATAGGAAATGTCATACTTCTGCTAATAATGGAATGAGCAATGTGATGGGTGTTCAAATAAGGGCTCAAGGAAAGTTGAGCGACAAGTCACCTAGTCCACTTGTCCCTGATATTTCTGTCGGTAATCCTTCAAGGTCAGATTTAATTATCTAATCTTGCCAAAGTCAAGGTTAGATATTTAATCA
>NW_020869108.1:96599-99099 GCF_003789085.1 Penaeus vannamei | reverse complement strand
GCGCTACATCTTAACAGCTCCTTAATAACGTTTCCGATCAGCTGACGACACGAACACAAGGTAAACAAAACTTTCCTCGCCTGCCCTGAAACATGTGGACTGCCGATCCGCGCTAATGGAGGGCTAAATATAGATTTTAAACGGCGAGAACGAGCCGATTCTCTTGCTATTATTAGTAGGCTCGAGCCAGTTGGAATGCTTGGCTCACGCCGCGTTGTGCGTGCGGTTTGTTTGGGGGGGGGGGGGGCGTGTGTTTGTATGTGTGTGCGTGTGTTTGTGTTTTTTGTGTGCGTGTGCTTGTTATTGTTTGTTTGCGTGTGTTTGTGTTTGTTTGTGTTTGTTTGTGTGCGTGTGTTTGTATGTGTGTGTGTTCGCGAGAGAGAGGAGTCGTGTGAGTTATCTGAGAGAAGGAGGGAGAGAGGGACAAGGAAAGAGAGAGAGAGAGCGCGCGCGAGAGTGAGAGAGTCGAAAGGCGAAAGAGAGACAAACAGCAGACGCACAGACAGACAGACCATAAAGAGGCAGAGGAAGGGAAAGCGTCGATTTGTATGAACCTGTATTTACCCGTGTGTAAATGTGTGTCGGTAAGTTTGAGATTGAGTGCGTGTGCGTGTGTCTGCTTACGTATGCAAGCATGTGTGCGTGCCTAAAAAAAAAAGAGAAAACTAAAACTAAGAACCAAGAAATATCCGAAAAGAACAAAAAATAACTTTAAAAAAAAATGTGAACTGCAGTCTATCTACAGAGCAGCAAGCAGCGGCCCGAAACCCGACAATGGAATTATCGGCCAGCAAATACGGGGCCACCGAGCAAGCACTTTAAAACTCCTCTCTTAACTCCGCCGAAGTTTGTGCTCTCCGAATAAGGCGCTGTTCCTGGCTTAACTTTCCACTCGAGAGGGAGAGGCGGAGGGATCTCTATCTCTCTGTCGCGTCCGTTCCTCTCCTCTCCTCTGCCCTTCACTCTCTCCTTCTTTCCTTCTTTAGTTCTTTCGTACTTTCTCCCTTTCGTCCCTCTTTTTTCCGTCTTTGTGCATCATCGTTTTATTATTCTCTCTCTCTCTCTCTCTCTCTCTCTCTCTCTCTCTCTCTTCTCTCTCTCTCTCTCTCTCTCTCTCTCTCTCTCTTTCTCTCTCTCTTGTCTCTCTCCTCATCTCTCTCTCTCCTCTCTCTCTCTCTCGTCTTCTCTCTCTCCCTCTCTTCTCTCTCTTTCTCTCTTCTCATCTCTCTCTCTCTTCTCTCTCTCTCTCTCTCTCTCGTCCTCCTCTCTCGTCACTCCTCGTCTTCTCTCTCTCTTTCTCTTCTCTTCTCTCTGTTTCCTCGTCTCTCTCTCCTCTTCGTCCGTGTTTTCTCTCTCTCTGCCTTCTCTCTCTCGGATCGCGTAGTGGATACTATATCTCGGCAGTAGTTTCTGAGCTTAGACACGTGGGGGTGCGTTTACAGATCTCCTAGTGGATCTCATACGAAACAGGGGGAGGATCACATCATCTTAGGAGTGTGCTCCTGCTCCTCCTTACTCTTCCCTTATGTCATCATCTCATCTCACTCTCTCCTCCTCTCTATTTCTCTCTCTCTCTCTCTCTCTCTTTCTCTCCTCTTTTTCTCTCATTCCTCTCCCTCTCCTCCCTCGTCCTTCTCCTCTCGTCTCTCTCTCTTCCTCCTCATATCTCTCTCTCTCTCTTCGCCTCTCTCTCTCTCTCTCTCTCTCCTCTTCTCTCTCCTCCTCTTTCTTGTTCTCTCCTCTTCTTCCTATTCGTCTCTCCCCTCTTTCTCCCTCTCTTCATCTCCCCACATTTCCTCTCCTCTCTCACCCTCTCCTGTCTCTCACTCCCCTACTCTCTCTCTCTCTCTCCCCTCTTCTCTTCCCTCTCCTCTTCTCTCTCTCTCTCCTTCTCTATCTAACTCTCTTCTATCCTCTTTCTCTCTCTCTCTCTCTTCTGTTTCTCTCTCTCTTTTTTCCCATTTTACTCTCTTTTCTTGTCTCCCTCATCTCTGTTGTCTCGTCTCCTCTCCTCGTCTCTTCTCTCCGTCTCTCTCACCGTTCCGCACTTATTCATCTTCTCGGGTCCTTCTCTTACATCTCTCTCTCTCCATTCTCCTCTCCACTCCTCCTCTCTCTCTCATCCTCGTCATCCCTCTCTCCATCTTCTCTCTCTCTCTCCTCCTTCAATTCTTTCCTCTCTCCATCTCCCATCTCTCTCTCTTCGTCTCTCTTCCTATAAATTTATTTATTTATTTTCTCTTCGTCTCTCTCTCTAATTTCTCTCTATAAATATTTCTCTCTTTCTCTCTCTCTTATTTCTATCTTCTACCTCTCTCTATTTTTCTTCTCTCCCTCTTCTATTTTCTCATTCTATATAATATTCTCCTTCCTCTCTCTCTCTCTTTCAATTGGTTCGATTCTTTGGTTATTTTCCATCTCTCAGGTTTTTCTGTCTTTAGTATTTTTCTTTTTTTATCCTTTCTACTCTCCCCCTTCTACTTTTTCTCTGCTTCCGTTA
>NW_020869108.1:81599-86599 GCF_003789085.1 Penaeus vannamei | reverse complement strand
TACCAATACTGATATATATTCTTTATCAATACCAATGCGCCACGGCATCATTCCATCTCTCACGGATACCTCGCTACATCTCGCTTAGTGTTGAATTTCAGAATCAGTTACCACCGAGTGCCCGTGGGGAGCGCATGAAGCTCTCCGGCGCGTTCCTCACAGACCCCGGTCATACCTGGCACAAACCTGTGTCATGAACCGGAAGCGCACGCACGGCCAACTCACAGCCCGGAAACAATACGCAAAAGCACTATTCCCACGTCCGCACTCATGAACAAGTGTTGCCAAATTAGTACCATCCATCTAACTTACCCTCTCGCTCCCCTTATTAGCGATTTATGCTACCCATTTCTTCTCGTTGAGTCCGTCCGCTACAACAAACTGCTCGTAAAACGGAGCTCGTAAACATCCCTGCGGGGTCATGAATACGGATTTTCCACCATGGGAAATACGGGTTTCATTTTCGTCCCCACTCGTTTGCTGTCCCGTGCTCGGTCGCGGCAATTTGGCTGATGTGGAAAGGGGGGGGGGGGGAGGAGGGGAAACGGTGGATTGTTATTCTTTTTTTTCGATTTGCTTTCTCTTTCCCCTTTCTGTGTCCCTAGCAGGCATATTGAGACTAGATTTGTAGGCACTCAGACACACAAATAGAGAGATTAATAATACATACATACATACATGCATACATACATATATGCGTATAAACATACATACACACATGCATACATACGTATATGCATACATGCATACATACAGGCATACGAACATATAAATAAATACCTACGTGCATATAAATCATTATGCATACATACATACACAGACAGGTTACTGCAGATAGTCAGACAGACAAATGTTTGCGCGCATGTATGTGTACATATTCATCAACAGACACTCACACGCCCCATGGAGTGACTTCATCCACCCATCACCCACGACCCACGGCCGCTGCCTCATGACCCCGGGCGTTTATCAAGACCTCTCACGCCCACGAGTCACACGCCCTTCAAAAGCACAAACACTCAGCAGTGCGAAACATTTCACCCATTTTTGGCCCTCTAGCTTGTCAGGAAGAACCTCGAGGGGGCGGCTGAAAGCTCCTTGGTGGAGAAGTTGAACCTTTTCCTTTTTTCTTTCTTTCTTTTTTTTTTTTTTTTTGGGGGGGGGAGCTGAAGTTTGTTTTTTTTTTCCTATTTCTTTCTTTCTTTTGTTGGAGAAGCTGAACCTTTTCCTTTTTTCTTTCTTTCTTTCTTTCTTTTTGTTTGGGGGGAAACTAAAGTTTATTTTTTTCCTTTTTCTTTTTTTCTTTTGTTGGAGAAGATTAACTTTTTTCCTTTTTCTTCTTTCATTTTTTTGGGGGAAGCTGATTTTTTCCCCTTTTTCTTTTCTTTCGTTGGAGAAGCTTAACTCTTCCTTTTTTCTTTCTCTCTTTTGTTGAAACTATTTTTTTCTTTATTTTGTTGGAGAAGCTGGCCTTTTTTTCCTTTTTTCTTTCTTTTGTTGAAGAAGCTGAATTTTTTCCTTTTTTTATTCCTTTTGTTGGAGAAGCTGCAGTTTTTTCCTTTTTCTTCTTTCTTTTGCTGAAGATGAACTGTTTTCCCTTTTTTTCTTTTTCTTTTTGTTTTCGTCGGAGAAGATGAACTTTTTTCCCCTTTTCATTTTTCCTTTTGTTGGAGAAGCATTTTTTTTTTTTTTTTTTCATTTTTGTTGGAGTTGAATCTAAGACGTTTGGAAGACGGTGCAAGAAGTGGCTATAAAATAATTTGTCTTTCAACGGTATTCTAAGTTATCCTGTTCTTTATCGCACTTTCTTCTTTTTTACTATCATGAGCATGCTATTTATGTATATATGTATATCTTTGTGTTTGTGTGTGTGAGTGGGGGGGGGGGAGGTTGAGGTATGTGTGTGTGTTTGTTAATGTGTGTGTGTGTCTGTGTGTGCTTATGTGTGGGTGAGTGGGTGAGACTACAGATGTATGTATACGTTTGCATACGTTGTATGTCAGTATGATCTAATCTCCATCTCTTTCTAATCTTCTCTCTCTCTCTCTCTTCTCTCTCTCTCTCTCTCTCTCTCTCTCTCTCTCTCTCTCTCTCTCTCTCTCTCTCTCTCTCTCTCTCTCTCTCTCTCCTTCCTCCTCTTCCTATTCTTCTCCCTCCTTCGAAAAGTTCAGTCCTTCCTCACCAATACCTTTTTGCGAAAGCCCCGCCCCTTTTTTGGAAATCCACCAGCATACCTTCCAGCATTTTGCATTACCCTGACTTTGCATCATGGCGCGACCCGTTAGCAAGCACAGGCAGAGGAAGGGCAACGAAGGGCATGGAGGAGGAGCGGGAGGAGGACAAGAAGGAAGAGGAAAGGGGAGCAAGTGGACGGAGGGGTTAGAGGAGGGGGAGGAGGACGAGGAGGAAGAAAGGAAGAGGAAAGGGGAGGAGGAAGAGGAGGGGGAGGATGACGAGGAGGAAGAAAGGCGGAGGAGAAGGAGGAGGACGAAGAGGAAGAGGAAAGGGGAGGAGGAGGACGGAGGAGGAATTGGTGGGGGAGGAAGACGAGGAGGAAGTAGAGGGAGAGGAGGACGAGGAGGAAGAAAGGAGGAGGAGTGGGACGAAGAGGAAGAAGAAATGGGTGGAGGTTGACGAAGGTGGAAGAGGAAAGGGGAGAAGGAGGAGGAAGAAGGAAGGGGAGAAGGCGGACGGAGGAGGAAGACGAGAAGGAAGAAAGGAGGAGGAAGAGGAAAGAGGAGGAGGAAAAGGAGGGGGAGGGGGACGAAGAGGAGGAGATAGAAGAAGAAGGGGAGGACGGAGGAGGCAAAGACGAAGACGGCGGTGGCGAGGGGCGTCTTGGACAGGACAGCTCAAATACTTAGAGAAAAGTTCTTGAATCTGGGAATCTCGGCTCGTCCAAGATGGATGGCCTTCTCCCTCAGGGCGATGAGGCAATCAGACGGAATGGGGGGAAGGGGGGGCGGGGACAGGGGGACAGAGAGGGGGGGGGGAAGACAGAGAGAGGGGAGAAAGGCAGGGACAGAGAGAGAGAAAGACTGAGAAGAAAGAGGAGAGATGGTGAGAGAGAGAGAGAGATGGAGAGATGATAGACAGAGGGAGAGAGAGCGACAGGGAGACAGATAAAGACAGAGAAGAGAGAGGAGGGACTCAGAGAGATGGACAAGGTGAGAAAGAGAGAGATGAGAGAGTGAGAGGTAGATAGACAGATAGAGAGAGAGACAGAGACAGAGAGAGAGAGAGAAAGGAGAAGAGAGTATCGACAAACAACAAAACTAAGATTGTTCAAAAGATTCAAAACATACATTCGGCATCTTATGTGCAAATCTACCTTTGATGGCTTGGTGCACAGGGAGAGGAGAATCAGGAGAGGGGAAGGAGAAGAGAGAAAGAAGAGGGAGGGGAAGGGGAGGAGAAGAAGAAGAGAGAGGTGATGATGTGGAGGGGAAGAGAATGGAGAAGATAGAGTTGAGGAAATAGAGGGGGAGGCAGGAGGAAGAGGTGGAGTAGATCAGGAGGGAGAAGGAAGAGGAAGAGGTGAGGAGTGGCAGACGATGGAAGAGGGAGAGGTGGGGGAGTGGAGGAGAAAAGAAAGGGAAGAGGAAGATCTGGGAAAGTGGAGGAGAAAGGAGGTGGGGAAGTGGAAGAGGAAGAGGCAGGGAAGTGAAGGCGAAGGAATAGGAAGGGACTGGGAAAAAGAGGGAGGAAGGAGTGTGTAGCGATGGGGAAGTGAAGGAGAAGGGGGAGGGAAGAGGAGGGAAATCGAGGTCATTCCCAAATCTCGGGCGACCCCAAAGGGATGATAGAGTACCAGAGCATTCAATGGTTTACTTGCCTCGGGAAGCTGTGCCGATGAGATGGCGCTCCTCGCCTGCTGTCGTCTGTAGGGAAAGGATACCATTGTGCGTGTGTGTGTTTTGTTGTTGGTGTTGTTTGCGTGTGTGTGCGTTAGTGTGCGTGCATGTGTGTGTTGTATGTATACGAGCGCGTATGAATGTATTTTGCGTTAATGGGACACCTTCGCAAGCAAAGATTTTCACCCCAAAAGAACCTTCTATCCCAAAACAGCGCCACCGTCTTCTGTCCAGACGAAGACTTCAGTCTATGAGTGCCACCTACATGTTACGAGCAAACTGACGAACCTCTAGCCTGGACCCACACTGCACGACAACTTCGACAAATACTCTGAACGCACTCAAACCGAGAACGTTTCGATCCAGAGATGAGATTCGCAAGCGTCAAGGGGAACAACATCACGGAATATCGCAGAGTCAGGGTTCAGGACCACTTCAGGGCCGAATCTCCACCAGAGGTCATTGTTCTCTCATATCTCTCGAGTGTGGATCGAGTTTGCCGCCCATAATTGATGGGTGGGCGCGTACCCTCATTCAGGCCGTTAAAGTCATGTAAGTGGATGGGTCTGCGTTGGTGCCAGGGAAGTGCTGGGCGGCGCCAATTACACAGGAATTGAGATATGTTACTCTTTTTTTCTTAATCATCTGTCGGGTATAATGGTATGTTATCACTTTTTTCTTTTTCTTCTGTCGATGATTATGTTATATTTTTCTTTTCTAGATCTGTCGGGAATTATGATATGTTATTCTTTTAATTCTTTTTCTTCTGCTGGGAAGTATGATATATATATTTCTTTGCTTCTTCTTCTTCTTGTGTGGGATATTGTGAACTGTTATTCTTTTAGCTTTTTTCTGTCGGAAATTGTGACATAGAATTCTTTTTCTTCTCTTTCTATTAGAAATCATGACTTTTTTCGTTTCTTTCTATCGGCAATTTTGTTTTCCTTCTTTTCGTCTTTTTCCGTTAGGAATTAGGACTTTTTCGATTGCTAATTATGGTACGTAATGTTTTTCTTTTTTTCTTAGGTATTAAGACTTCTTTTTTTTTCTATCGGCAATTATGATATATGTTTTCTTCTTTTTGTTCTTTTTAGTTAAGAATTATGACTTTCTTCTTTTTCTGTCGGGAATTAGTGGCTACGTGAA
>NW_020869108.1:49099-54099 GCF_003789085.1 Penaeus vannamei | reverse complement strand
AGAGTTTCTCTGCAAAGTCAGCTCTGTGTTTGTCCGTATTGGTGCAAAAGTTTGGGCTTTCTCTATTTGCAGTTTCAGTCTCCTTACTCCCTGTTTTCTGTCTCTCTTGTCTGTTTATGTGAGTGTGTGTGTTTGTATGTGAATGCACACATACATACATATACAAATGAATACACACACACACACACACATATATACATATATACATATATATATATATATATATATATATATATATATATATATATATATATATATATATATATATATATATACATACATATATATGTATGTATGTATATATATATATATACATATATATATATATATATATATATATATATATAGTATATAGTTATATATGTATATGTGTAAGAGCCCAAATGTTGGGTCCTACAAGAGTTTGGTAGATGGCGAGCTTAGGGTTAAGGTAGACAACCAAGATGTCTTGACTCCTTTACTGAATAAGATGTTGGAATGCGGCAGCTCCTCGGAGCGAGGTGTTGCTCCTTGGCTCTCCGCAGGGAGTCTGCTTGATCTCTAATACGCTGGTTTAAAGATCATATCAAGTCACGTGGTTAGCATCTGACGAACGGTGATGAACAGGCAAGCGTTACATCAGCACATAGCTCTTGTGGAAGAGATAGACAACACGACATTGGAATGTCTGGTGTGGCAATAAGAGAGGAATAAACAGGGGATGCAATGGTCAGGCGTATATATGTATATGTATGTGTGAAGATTCGTATGTGACAAACATGTAATTATATATATATGTGTATCATATAGTAATTAGATATAGATATAGCTGGGCTACAAAATGTATATATATATATATATATATATATATATATATATATATATATATATATATATATATATATATATATATATATATATATATATATATATATATAATGTGTGTGTGTGTGTGTGTGTGTGTGTGTGTGTGTGTGTGTAGTTGTTTATATAAATACATGTGTGCGTGTGTGTGTGTGTGTGTGATTTTATCTCTATCTGTATTCCTCTATCTCGCCCTTCCTAATGAGCCGCCAGCCTCCGTTCCCCCCAAGAGCCGTGTCCGCGAGCCGCCGCCTCCAGCCCTTCCTTATTCGGGTTAATCTCCGCGAGCCGAGCCGAGGAAAAGCCTTCGGGGGAATCTCCTCCGCGAGACGTTGATGAAACGGAAGATCTGGGCGTATTAGACGGATCGAGAGAAAGAACAACCAAAGTGTCTTATATTTGGTTGATCCTATTGTGTTTGGGGCTCGGGGTGATCCTAGACAGTGGAGGGGGGGCTTTGTGTGTGTGTGTGTTTGTTTGTTTTTTGTCTGTTTTCTATGCGTTTGTTTGTCTCTTTGTCTTGTTTTCTTTGTTTGATTAGATTGGTTTAATTTCTGTTGGGTTTTTAATTAATTTGTTTTGTGTTGTGTTTATCTGTTTCTTCGTTATGTCTATTTACATATTCATGTATCTATCTAATTATTTATTTATTTATTCATTTGCTTATTTATTCATTCATTAATGTGTTCATCCATCTACCTCTTCAATCGTTTATTCACCCTCTTATTCATTTACTATTTTATTAATTTATCTATTAATCCCTCATTCATCTACACTCACAGCATTCATTCAAGATCTCATTCAGAGCTTACAGCTATTATAATGATAATGATAATAGTAACAATAATAATGATGATAATGGTAACAATAATGATAATAATAATGATATTAATAGTAATGGTAATTATAATAATGATAATAATTATAATAATGATAATAATGATGATAATGATAATAATAATGATGATGATGGTGATGGCGGCGCTGCTGGTGATGGTAATGATAGTAGTAGTAGTGGTAGAAATGACAATAATCGTAACGATAATAATAATAATAACAATAGTATTGACGATGAAAATGATGGTAAAAATAATAGTAATGATAATAACAATGATAACAATAATGGTGTTGACAATAATGGTAATGATAATAATGGTAGTAGTAGTAGTAGTAGTAGTAAAGATAATAATAATGGTAATAGTGATGATGATAACAATGATAATGATGATAACAATAATTATCATTATTATAGTAATATAACTATATTGATAATAGTAGTAATAGTAATTATGATAATGATAATAGGAAAATAACAATAATGATAATGATAGTAATAATAATAAAAATAATGGCGATTCTCACTTTGTCAAGCCGATTTCTCTTTTCTTAAAGCGAATACCCGCATCGATAATATTGACAAAGTTACCGAAAATCTGAGATGACTTCGTATGCAATCTGTTCTGGAGGAGAACGCGAGAAAAAATCCGTTTACCGGAAAATCAACAATGAATTCGAGTTTCATAGGAAAATGGAATCGTCCGTTGGTGGAAAATCGCAAAAAGATAGAGAGAGAATATTTAACTGTAGGGAAAAAAAGAATGTAGTAAAAATGTATAAGAAAAATGACCTTGACATGTTTCACGTTTTTTTTCTGTCTTACTTTGCTTTCAATCTGTGTGTGTGTGTGTGTGTGTGTGTATGTGTGTGTGCTTGTGTGCATGCTTGTGTACGTAAGCGTGAGCTCCACAAAGCCCAGTTTTACTATAAACCTAAACAACTGAACTTGAAATATACACTTTAGAATAAAAACAGTAAGCCCGGAGAGCCCCATCTCTAAAAGGCTAACATACAGCTTGCGTCTGATCTTTTCGTCTATCTTTATCCGTTTTGCATTTCATCTGTTTTGTTTATTGTTTGATAATCATGTTTTATCTGTATGATTTATCTTTATTCATTCTATTTCAAGATTATTTTACCCTTATGCCAGTTTCATTTCTCTGTTGTTGTTGTTTTTTTCTCTCTTTCTCTTAATTGCATTTATTACATTTTTTTTATCATTACTCGATTTTTTATTTCTAACGTCTTGGACTTGACTGAAATAAAGAAATAATATGTAGACAAAGAAAAGTGAAATAAATAAAATTAAGCGAAAGGCAGCGAGGCACAAAATGGAGTGAAAGATAAGTTGAAATAAAGAAAGTGCAAATGCTGGGCTTGCGATGGGGTGGTTCAAGAAAGAGAAAGAGATAAGAGGGAGAGAGAGAGAGAGAGAGAGAGAGAGAGAGAGAGAGAGAGAGAGAGAGAGAGAGGAGAGAGAGAGAGAGAGAGAGAGAGAGAGAGAGAGAGAGAGAGAGAGGAGAGAGAGAGGAGAGAGGGAGAGGACAGGAGGCACAAAGAGAGAAAGAAGGGGGGAAAGGAAGAGAGATAGGGGACAGGAGGAGGAAAGAGAGAGAGGAAACGGAGGAGAGAGATATAAAAGGATGGAATTAGAGAGATAAAGGGAGAGTGAGAGAGACGGAGGGAGAGGATGAAAAGGGGAGGGAAAAAGAAGAGAGAGACAGAGAAAGAGACAAATAGACAGATAGAGACAAAGAGATGAACAGAGATAGAGAGGAAGGGGGAAAGGAAAGGGAACAGACATATAGAAAGAGAGACAGACAGACAAAAACAGAGAAAGAGACAGAGCCAGAGCGAAAATCAGCATACAAAAAATCAGGAAAACAGCCATAAAGTTAAAAGGAAAGAGAAGTTTCACATACATAAGACAACTACTTGTATATCACTACTATCCTTTGCCTTAAGTGAAATATGGCCAGGTGACAATTGCAAGCAAGTGACTCAACAGGAGCCTCACAGGCGTGGTAAGAAATGAATAAAAGAAAATTCAATGCTCAGGCAAGCGGTCAAGGCCTCGAAAGACCATGTATTTCGACAAAATTAGATCCATAACTTATTCTAAAACCAGTGCAGTGGAGCCCAAACCGATCATGCTTTTACTTAAATAATGAATAAGTAAATAAATAAAATCCTTGAAGCAAAATATGCATTCAATCGAACAATCCTTCCAGGAGGTATTGTGCAGGTACCTTTTTTTCTTGTTTTTGTTCATTGTGAGAATATTAGTACTAGTAGCAATGTGATAATGATAATGATGATATCAAAAATTATAATGATAATAACAGTGATAACAATTATCATAATAATAACAATGATAATGATAATCATAATAATGATAATAAATGATACTGACAATATTTATTACAATAATAACGATGATGATAATAACAATGATGATAATAATGATAATAATAATAACAATAATGATGATAAAATAATAAGGATAACAATGAATGATAGCAGTGATAATAATCATGAATCTGACAGCCATCTCAGTTCAAAGCAAGAATGATAAGCATCAGCTGTGCAATAAGAAATATTCTAATTGAATAGCAAGTGATTCAGATAAATGGGATGTCACCTGAATGCATTTACGCGAGGGAGAATGCAGTGTATATTAAATGCCATTAAGGTTCAAATTTCCTGTTAATGGTATGAGATATTGAGCTTTCTATATGCGTCCATCCAATCCACGGCAACTGTCCCCTGCTCTTCCGCTATCCTTTCTATTCCATTTTCCCCTTCTCATTCCACTCCTAGCTCCTGCCATGCCACTCTCCCTCTCTCACTCCACCCTTAGCCTCCCATATTCCACTTTTCCCTTCTCACTCCACCCCCAGTCTTCTCACTTCCACTTTCTCCTTCTCCCTACACGCATTTCCACTTCTCCCTTCTCTTCTTTAACCTCTCCCTCCCCTCACCCTTCCCTTCTCCTACCGTCTCTCCACATCCTGCTCCCTCTCCCTCTCCTACCGTCTCCCCCACCCTCCCCACCCCTCTCCCTTCCCTTCTCCCCACCTTACCTCTTCCCACACCACACCCCCCCAGCTCATTACCCCCCTCCCCCTTTACCCACTCCCAGCTCATAATCCCCCCCCCCCTTACCTCCTCCCACCCACCTCCCATCCCAACCCCGTACCCCCACCTTCCCTCAAAACTCAAAAATATAATAATTTATAGAACGTGTTTGAACTTCATCCCTCGCATGGCAAAACGATCCGTGACCCGGAAAATCAGGCTTGTTAGCCGTTCCTTTTTAA
>NW_020869107.1:792000-794922 GCF_003789085.1 Penaeus vannamei | reverse complement strand
TATATATTATATTATAAATATATATATATATATATATATATATATATATATATATATATATATATATATATATATATATATATAATATATAATATATATAATATATATATATATACTATATATAATATATATATATATATATCATATATATAGTATATAATATATATATATATATATATATAATATATATATATATATATATATATATATATATATATATATATATATATATATATATATATATAGTACATATATATTATATATATATAATATATATATATATATATATATATTATATATATATATATATATATATATATATAATATATATATATATATATATAATATATATACATTATATATATATATATATATATATATATATAATATATATATATATATATATATTATATATATATATATATATATATATACTAATATATCATATATATATATATATATATATATATATATATGTATATAATATAATATATATATAATATATAATATACTAGTATAATATATCTATATATATATATGTAGTATATGGCCTCATCGGCCAGCTATGAAAACTGGTACGCTACGGCCCCAGGATGAACTGTAGAGGATCTCGGAGCAGCAGGAGGCCCCAAAGGTACAGGGTCATGGCCCACGGGCGTGTGAACACGCCCCTAGCCTTGTTACTAACTCCTACCCCCTAGCCCCTGGGGGTTAACAGGAAGCTCGGCGAGTCCCCCCCCCCCTTGGGATAACCCTTCGGCAACGTCTCGTATAATTGGAAATGCTGGGGAGAGAGGAAATGCCCGTCACCGCACCCAGCAAGAGAGTGGCTGCTGGCCCCGTTAGAAGGGGTGACTGCTGGAGATCAGGATTGGAACAGGGGCTACTCATCTCACCTGCGTTCTTGTAGCCGCCAGCCCAGAATGAAGCTTATGCTGTTCCCGCAGCCTGCCGCCCCTTTTTATGTGGGACAGCGTCGGCGGGGATGGCAGAGGTGGCATCATCGGAGTGACTGCCCGAGGATTAACCTAGGTGGAAAGTCAGGGCAGGGGCTTGGAACATCCGCTCTTTGCATCAGGATGATCGGTTGCCTCTACTATCAAGGGAACTGGGGAGGCTGAGAGGTGGATGGCTGCTCGGAGGTGAGAATTCCTGGCAGTGACATGATGATTGTAGGTGGGCCACACTATTACTGGTCAGGACTGCAGCAATGGTCTTATGCAGAGCTGCTCCTTGGGGAATCCCACAGGTGGATGTTGGGTCCTGCAGCCTGCTGCCCCCTTTTATATGGGGTAGTGTCGGATGGGGTGGCAATAGTGGCATCCCATCCGAAGTGACTGCCTGAGGGTTAACCTCAGGTGGGAAGTCAGGTGAGGGCTTGGAACATCCGCTCTTTGCGTCTGGATGATCGGTTGCCCTCTACTAATCAAGGGAACTGGGAGGCTGAGAGGTGATGGCTGCTCGGAGGGTGAGAATTCCTGGCAGTGACATGATTGTAGGTGCCACACACCTATTACTGGTCAGACTGCAGCAATGGTCTTATGCAGAGCTGCTCCTTGGGGAATCCCACAGGTGGATGTTGGTCCTGCAGCTGCTGTCCCCTTTTTATATGGGGTAGTGTCGATGGGGTGGCATAAGTGGCATCCATCCGAAGTGACTGCCTGAGGATTAACCTCAGGTGGGAAGTCAGGGTGGGGGCTTGGAACATCCGCTCTTTGCGTCCGGATGATCGGTTGCCTGTACTATTGAGGGAACTGGGACCTGGCAGCGTCATGATCAGTGTAGGTGGCTACGCCTATTACTGGTCAGGCTGCAGCGATGGCTTATGCAGAGCTACTCCCTAGGGAAACCGCCACAGGTGGATGTTGGGTGCCATATAGCTTGCCACCATTATTCTTTTTAATGTGGGGCAGCGTTGGCGGTGATGGCAGATCATATATTATTATATTTACATACATACATATATATATATATATATATATATATATATATATATATATATATATATATATATATAGGTAATATCCACCTGTAGTGACTGTCTGAGGGTTTAACCAAGGCGCTACCGGGCATTGCTGGTCCCAGGCGACATAAGTGATGGTCACCATATCACGCGAGTAGCCATAGCTTCAATGTCCAAGGTAAGCTCCAGCCTTTAGTTGACGAGTGTATAATGGTATTGAGACTGAAGCTATCATTTGGCTTCATGTCCCTTATTCCTGTGTATGCTCCTACTGATGTTTGTAAACTCGTTGTGAAAGAGATGTTTCTACTGCCAGACTTGTATCTGTGACAGAACAATTGTCCTGGTGAGATGTTCGTAATTGTTCTGAGTACTTCAATGCAGTATCTGGCTGTGATCGAGCTAGCTATGAGATTTCTGTCGGTCCTCATCGTTCGGGAGCTGATACCGCCAGCTCAAAACTCCCCAGTAGGCCAATGATCAACCCCAGTGTGTTTCATTTGGACAGGCTAAAGGAGGGAGAGTGTGCTCAGGGGTTTGCTGAGGCAATCTGACGCTCGACAATCTGACTGAACCTGTACTTCTTTGGGAAACCTCCAACAGCAAAACACTTGATGTATCCCAAGAATCGATTAGTGAACGCCTGAGAGCATGAAAGAATTTTATTTCACAGGAGACACTGGAAGCCACAGATGCTTGCCGTGTGGCTCGTCTGACAGGGGATCGGGATTTGCACTGTTCTCAGGTGCGCAGAACTTCTTGTTTCTTGTTAAATACCCTTCATCCTGCATACCAAGCCCTGAGAATGCTGAACTCCAAGCCCTCTTCACAAGTAACTGCAATTCACTTTGTAAGTGGCCAGATCGTCTCAGATCCTGTTGTGGTGCGGGAGCGTTGGGCTGCGTATTTTGAGCAGTTGTACCAGGTTGACCCACCAACAGAAACTTGGATGCAGGTAG
>NW_020869107.1:774500-777000 GCF_003789085.1 Penaeus vannamei | reverse complement strand
GTTTATGTTTTTTATATATTATTGTAGTAATCAATTCATGATGTGTGCATTCCATTTTACAGAACACTCGAACTCTTTCCGCGAGGAACACTTGGAAGGCCAGTGTTCGAAGACCAGGAGTTCCCTACAACATCGCCTTCTGAACCCTTGGCCTCGTCTAGCTGTTCTCCTGCTCTTCCCGATTTTCATTTGCGGCCTATTAATCCTGCTCATCCTTCCACTTCCACTCCTTCTATTCCCTCATTGTCTCCCACACCATCTGCCTTACATTCATCTCCCTTGATACCTACACCAATAACTTCTCCAGACGGGGCTGTTGCTGACCAAGTGAGATGGAGGAGGCAGATGGTTTCACTAAAAATGAAACCATATATTTTATTCATCTAATGCAAGTACATTTGCAATATATATATATATATTATATATATATATATATAATGATTTGCCAACGTCAATTGCACAGTTGCAAGAGAGAATAAACCTGGGGAAAGGGAAGAAGAAATTGCTCCCTCAGGAATTGGGCTCTCAAAATGAAAATTCATTTTGAGAAACGATTTCAGCCAGAGAAATTGCAAAGGAAGTAGAAGGGTCTGCAGGACAGCTTAAAAAAAGCTAAGGCCAACAATGAAATTTCGGGGAGAGCTCCGAGTAGGTTCCTGTATTTTGCTGAAATCAGGGAACTGATAGAGGGTCAGCATGACATAGACTTCCCAGTCATAGCCACAGCTCAGGGGATTCAGATTCACCGTCCTGATGAATTGGGTGAGGAAGTGGATGACCCTGAGCCTGTGGCTAGTGCTGACCCCATACCATGACCCTCACATCAGCAAACTCCACCACCACCACCAGCTAGCAGGCCAAGGAAAAAGCAAAGAACCTCGGAGAGTGAGCTCATAACATACCTACGAGAGAGTGATGAACGTCACAAAGCAATTCTCCGAGAAATCCTAGACCAGATGAAAAAAGGCCGAGGAAACCACAACCCAACTGCTCTCGGACTTAATTCGAAAATAAATGCACTTTTAATTTATCTTTTTTTTCCATTGTAAAGAACAACTGTGATATAGATATAGATATATAGATTTTCTTATTTTTTTTGAAATTCAAAGCTTTATTTGTTGTAGTCTATTTGTTTCATCATTGTTGTTGTGATTATTATTATTATTACTATTATTATTATCATTACTATTATCATTATTATTACTATAATCATTAATTTTATTATTAATATTATTGATTATTTAGATTGAAGTGAATTTTTGCTTTGTTAGGGGTGAGTGTGTGTGTGTACTGTACATGTAATTCTTTTTGTTTTATGAAATGGATTTTGTGTGTATATATATTTTGTGTTTGCTATATATATATATATATATATATATATATATATATATATATATATATATATATATATATATATATATTGAATCAAGAATCTGTGATAAAACATGTGCTCAATATAAAATGTATTCTCAGGTTGTCTTGTGAAAATAATAAGGTTAAGGAATGTCTAGTAATAATACAAAGATAATCACATTTTTAGATGAAAAGGGATATTTACAATAACAGGGTTATGTTATTGTAAGAAAGATCCCTTTTTGTATTGTACAATTTAACTTTTTTACATAAATGTGTTGTATAAGTTGAACTGTATATATATATAATATATATATATATATATATATATATATATATATATTTTTTTTTTTTTTTTTTTTTTTTTTTTTTTTTTTCTTTCTTTTTTTTTTTTTTTAATACCTTAGTTAATATAGAAATGGAATATAGATTTTGTGATAAAAATCGTTGCTCATGATGATATTCTTAGTCTATTTACAATAACCATATTTTCATATGAGAAATATATATTTACAATATAGTCAATAGGTTATTGTTAATGTTTTACCAAATAAGTATGTCTTATAAGTAGAGATATAATGCTTGTCCATATTTTACAATTCATGTACAAATGGAGAGATTGTTCATATAAATAGGTGCTCAATATAAAATGTACTCTCAGGTTGTCTATTTACAATAATAAATCAGCTTATTTATATATGATTAATGTATATTTACCCCCCCCCCAAAAAAAAAATAAATAAATAAAAATAAATAAATAAATAAAATAATTATTATAATTATTTCATACAAGAAATTTATATCTACAAAAAACATATTCATACAAGAATTGTATAAATACAATAAACCAACAAAATATGACCTGTTTATCAATAATCCTACTATACTTTTAAATTGAGAAAATGCAAAGTTAAGACGACTGGGTCATTCCATATCAAATCATCATCATGGTTTAACCCACCATCTCCGGATTGGCTAAAAATTTACTTGTGTGTAGTGACCAACAACATGACCAATTCCCCAAAATTTGGTTTTGATATTGCAATTGGTTTGCCTCCACGGCCATTTCAATATTTGGGCCTCAACTCCCATGAACTATTCATATTTTGCATTTGATTTTCACCAAAATTCAAAACCACATGGATCA
>NW_020869107.1:747000-754500 GCF_003789085.1 Penaeus vannamei | reverse complement strand
TTTTGTGTACTTCTAGCATGTAAACAAATTCCAGTATAATCAGGATATGTATTATTAAAAAAGAGTAAATCATAGCATGTTTTGAAGCTACTCCTTTTATGGCATGATTACTTACTGTAATACTCAACACTCTTTTCTGAAAAAAAAACAAAGGAAAACACGAATTTGGCCTAAAGTGCGCATTTCCAACGACGAAAAAAAACATGCTATAACATCGATCTCTCGCTCACTTTATCTAATCTCTTTCTTTTTGCATCTGTTTTATCTCGCTTTCTATGATTTTCAGTCGTATCTATCGTATATTCCAACTCGTCACGTCACGGACTTTACCACAGACCGCACGCTTTTGAAACAAATTTCTGATTGACATTCAAGATACCTATTCACTTTTGGACAGCGCAACGCATACACCATTTATTTACCTGTGAAAATAAACATCGTTTCAACCTCGCCGTGTTTCGAGCCTTGTCAACACGCTTGCAAAAGAAAGCTTCCGACAAATGTTTCCCATGATGTACACTTCGGCAAATACATGAAACGTTTTTGCAATCATTTTCGTAAAGAAAGCCAATTATGCTGATCCACGCTGACCTATTTCGATCGATTAATACAGTGAAATGGCGGGACTGCAGTGCCGGATTCTGTTGCAAAGATAACAACGTGCTATGCGGCAAATGCAAGGCACGCTGCATTGGTAATCTGGGCCATGCATACCCTCTTCCCCATTATCAGGCTCTGTGTACACGTGATCAGAAAGCCGCGTGGCATGGATGGAGAATGTAGGGTTGTGGTATATGAGAGAGAGAGGGGGGAGACGGAGAGGAGGGAGAGGGAGGAGGGAGAGAGGGAGAAGAAGGAGAGGGAGAGGGAGAGGGGAGAAGAGAGAAGAAGAGAGAGATGAGAGAGGATGAGTGAGAGTGAGTGGTGAGTGAGTGAGTGAGTGAAGTGAGTGAGAGAGAGAGAGAGAGAGAGAGCAAGAGAGAGAGAGAGAGAGAGAGAGAGAGAGAGAGAAGAGAGAGAGAGAGGAGAGAGAGAAAGGAGAGAGAGAAGGAGAGGAGAGGGAGAGGGAGAGGGAAGGGAAGGGAAAGGAAAGGGAAAGGGAAAGGGAAAGGAAAGGGAAGAGGAGAGAGAGAAGGAGAGAGAGAGAAGAGAAGAGAAGAGAGAGAAGAGAAGAAGAAAAGAGAAGAGAAAGAGAAGAGAAAAGAGAAGAGAAGAGAAGAGAGAGAAAGGAAAGGAGAGGGAGAATAAGAGGAGAGAAGAGAGAAGGGGAGAGGAGAGAGTAAGAGAGAGAGGGAGAAGAGGAGAGAGAGAGAGAGAGAGCGACTTGCCAACCGACAAGCAGACAATCATATATAATTCTTATCGTTTCTCTCAAATCCAACAAAATATTTTCTGATAAATTTTGTCATGTATTTGCAGTTATGATTACCGGTCCTTTTAATATACACAATTCTCCCCGCACATGTTAATAATGTATATATCAAATACCCATGCCAAGGAACCTATGCTAATCAGGAGTTAATTAATGAGTCTCACACCTGCCTTTAAAGCCACACCTGTCACTGTCATTATTGATTTTAAGCTGCATATTAAGAGCGAGTTTGCATGCAAGTTTACACATCTAATCTTGAAGTATATTTACCTTCAGGCTGCAGGCTGTTTGCAAATCTTACCTTATCGTAATGAACTTTAAGAGCCCGCTAATGTACTAACATTAAATACCAATACGAAACACCATGCAAAACATAAAAACAATATAAAGTAAAAAATAAAGATTCCACCACGACCTGATAAAAATAAAGATATTAAAAAAAATCGATAAATACGAACCAATCTCAATCCACAATACTTCAAAAACTCAAATTGGTCCAATTCCACCACGACCCGAGAAAAAAAAGAATATATAATATATATATATATATATATATATATATATATATTATATTATATATATATAATATATATATATATATATATATATATATATATATATATATATATATATATATATATATATATAAATCAATAAACAGAACCAATCTCAATCCACAATACTTCAAAGACTTTAAAAAAAATGTGAAGGAAAAGACCCTACCCCCCCTCCCCCAGTGGCCCTTCCCTCGCGCCCGCACCCCCAGAGGAATACCTTGATAGCTACTCTTACTCCTCAAAAGACCGCTTCAAGGGGAGGATTTCTTCGCGGAGTTCAGCAAGTGGCGTGTGAATGTTGATACTGGCGAAGGGGACTCGCTCTCTGCAACAGCGCTTGGGGGGGGGGGGGGGGGGGAGATCAGGCCATCGGGTGCATCTGGTTTGTTTTTTTTGGCTTTTATGCTCACCTTTGTTAGTGATATTGTTGTTTTTTTCATTTGTCTTTAGCTTTGTTATGGTCATTATCTTATTATCATCATTATCATTAGCATAATCGTCATCGTCGTCATCAACATCATCATATAATCATCATCTTCAACATCATCGTCATCCTCCTCCTCCTCATCATCGCCACCATTTATTATTTATTATTATTTATTATTATTATTATTATTTTATTATTATTTTATTATTATTATATTATTATTATTATTATTTATTATTATTATTATTATTATTATTATTATTATTATTATTATTATTATTATCATTATCATTATTATTATCATTAGCATTATTATTATAATTAGCATTATTATTGTCATTATCAGTATCAGTATCATTATCGTTATCATTATTATTATATTTATTGATATTATTATCATTATTATTATTATTATTCCTAGCATTATCACTATTATCATCATGATTATTATCGTCATTGTCATAGTATTTCTAATGATGATGATAGTGATAAATATGATTAATAATGATAATGATGATTTCATAATAATAAGTCATAATAATTATGATAATAGAAGTAGCAATTATTATGTTCAAAATAATAGTAAATGATGATAACAATTATGCTAATAATAATGGTAACAATTAAAATGATAATGACAACAATAATAAGAGTAATAATAATGATGATGACAATAAAAATGATCATAATGATGTTAATGATAATAATGATAATGACAATGATAATAATGATAATGACAATGATAATAACGATAATAATAATAGTGATAATAATTAATAATATAATATTACAAAAAAAAATAATGATAACGATAGTAGTAATAATGATTAATGATAATAATAATAATAATAATAATAATTAATAATAATAATAATGATAAAATAATAATAAATAATAATAATGATAATAATAATAAATAATAATTATGATAATAATTAGTAATAGAATAATGATGATTATGATGATGATAATGATAATAACGTAATGAAATAATAATGATATGAGTAATGTAATAATGATAATGATAATTTAAAGAGGAATGATAATAATGAAAATAATAATGACGATAATAATGATGTTCATAACTTTTTGACTATGATGCTAGTGAACAAACGAATTAACTAACAAGCGCTACCGAAAATATCAAAATGATAATAATGATAATAGTTGTAGTAGTAGTACTAATGATAATAATAATCATGATAGTAATGGTAATAATTATGATCATGATAATGATGATAGTGATCAAGGAAATAGAGATAATGTTAATGATAAAAACAAAAAAAACAATAATAATAATGATGATGATAATAATAACAATAATAACGATAAAATGACAATAATGTTAATAAAAAAATGATAATGATAACGATAATGATATAAATACAGTAGCAATAATATTGATAATAGTAATAGTAAAATGAAGTGATAATGATGATGGTGGTTTTCATTCTTCATCACACACAGATTACAGACACAACACACATACAGACACACACAGATACGCACACAATATAGACCACACCATAGATCGCACAACATACAGACACACACAGATACGCACACATATAGACACACACAGATTCGCACACATACAGACACACACAGATACGCACACATACAGACACACACAGATACGCACACATAAAGACACACACAGATTACGCACACATAACAGACACACAACAGATACTCACACATACAGACACACACAGATGCGCACACACACAGATACGCACACATACAGACACACACAGCACACATACAGACCACACACAAGATACGCACACATACAGAACACCACCAGATACGCACACATATTAGGACCACACACAGATACGTAACACATACAGACCACACACAGATACGCACACCATTACAGACCACACACAGATACGGCACCACCATACAGACACCACAACAGATACGCACACATTACAGACACACAACAGATTCTCCCCACACATACAGGACACACACAGATACGCCACACACATACAGAACACACAACAGTACGCTACACAATAAAAGGACACACCCACAGATTACTCACACATACAGACACACACAGATGCGCACACATACAGACACACACAGATACGGCACACATTACAGAGATCCTCACACATACAGACACACACAGATACGCACACATATAGACACACAGATACGCAACACATCACAGAACCACACACAGATGCGCACACATACAGACACACACACCAGATACGCACACCATACAGACACACACGATACGCACACATACAGACACACAGATACGCACACATACAGACACACACAGATACGCACACATACAGACACACAAGATACGCACACATACAGACACACACAGATACGCACACATACAGACACACACAGATACACACACATATCGGCATCTGTGTGTGTGTGTGGTGTATGTCTCTGCACGTGTGCGTATGCGCGTGTATGTATATATATGCGGGCTTGCATTTGTGTTTATGTGCATCTATCGTTGCATCATGTATACTAGCAATATAATTATGCGAATTCCTTCAGGCATACGTACACACAGCGAGGCCACACACACACACGTCTTCCTTGGTGGAATGATGAGAAAATGCGTCACTCGCTCACAGTCCAAAGACCCGTTATAATTCTTATGACCTTGACTCTCGTAAGACCCTCCATTAGATCAACTTTCACCTCTTTTCTATTTGTTTATTTGGTGGTGTTTTTTTTTTCGTCTCTTTTTGTGTTTGATTCGTCTCTTTTCAGGTTTTTTGTTTGTTTGTTTGTTTTCGTCTCTTTTCAGTTTTGTTTGTTTGTTTGTTTGTTTTTTATATAATCTCTTTTCCGTTTTTTATTCCTTTTTCGGTTTCATTTTCCTTTCCTAAGTTTGTTTTTTATACTCTTTTCTTTCTTCTCTTTCGTTTATTTTTGGGGGGGGGTGGGGGTAAGGAGGAAAGGGGGGGGGGTGCAGTGCGGCTTTCTTTCATTTCTCTTTTTTCCATTTCTTTTTATTTGTTTTCCTTTTCTTATATTCGCAATTGAATTCGTTAGTGAATGCGGCGTTGCCATTGAGCTTTGGA
This sequence comes from Penaeus vannamei, assembly GCF_003789085.1. Taxonomy (NCBI): domain Eukaryota; kingdom Metazoa; phylum Arthropoda; class Malacostraca; order Decapoda; family Penaeidae; genus Penaeus; species Penaeus vannamei. The sequence continues at coordinate 749,073 of NW_020869107.1, read as the reverse complement.
TGCGTGAAAGGAGACGAAAGGAGAGAAAGAGAGTGACGAAAAAAAATAAGGTTTATTCTTGGAAATATTCAAAACCTTTTACGATACTCGAGAAAATTCACAGAAAGAATTAATGAAGATAAATGAGAGTGAAAGAGCAGGGAAGGAAAGAGAAAAGAGGTTAAAAAAGGAGAAGAGAGAGAAGACAGACAGACACACCAGGGACAGGGACAGAGACACAGAGAGAGAGAGAGAGAGAGAAGAGATAAAATATATGTATTTATTTATTTATATTTATTTTATATATGTATGTGTAGTATACATATATATATATATATATATATATAGTATATATATTATATCAGAGACTGAGAGAGAGAGAGAGACGAGAACGAGTGCGCATGACTGCAGTCGGAAGAGAACACGAGAGAAGGACGGACGAGGGACGAGGAGAGGAGGGAGGAGAAGGAAAGAAGGAGCCGAAAAGAAAGGCGGGACCAGCCACGGAGAAGAAAATCCAGAAAACAGACGAGGGAGAGCGCGTAAAGGGCGGAAGGCGGAGATAAAGAGGAGCACACGTGAGCAGGGGGAGACGAGAGAGGAGAGCAGGAGGGAAGGAAGAGAAGGAGAGAAGGGAGAGAGAGAGAGAGAGCGAGACAGAGAGAGAGAAGCAGAGAAAGCCAGGCGAGCGAGATAGAGCGAGAGCGCAAGCGAGACGAGTAGAGGAGAGCGAGGCAGAAGGAGAGGACGAGGAGGGGGGATGAGGGAGAGAGAGAGAAGCGCGAAAAAGACGGCCGAAGCGCGAAAAGAGCGAAAGAGCCGATAGTCAGAGAGAGCGAGAGGAGCAGGGAAGAGAGCGACTTTGATGGAGAAGGAAAGAGAGAGAAGAGAGAGAGAGAAGAAGAGAGATGAGAGAGAGAGAGATAGAACGAGAAGAGGAGGAGAGACGAGAAGAGAGAGGAGAAGGCAGAGGACCGAGAGAGATGGAGGACGGAGAGAGACGCAGAGAGAGAGGGAGAGGGATAGAGGACAGAGGAGAGAGAGTCAGATAGAGGATGGGAAGGACGGAGGGGATAGGAGAGAGGGAGAGCATGAGAGACGGGAGGGTCAGCGAGACTGGACGGAGAGAGGACCGAGCAGGACGAGAGGAAAAGGCGGAAAGAAGTAAAGATAAAGAAGAGGGAAAAGAGCGAGGGAAGTGGACGAACCCGCAGGGAGAGGGGACCAAGCGACGGGAGAGAGGAGGGACAAAGGGAGTGAGAGACGACCGCTGAGAGAGAGATGGACGAGGAAGAGAGCGGGAGGAGCAGCTTACGTGGAAGAGAGGACGCGAGAGAGAGGAGAGAGACGAGGGGAGAGGATCGGGGAGGAGGAGAGAGAATAGAAAGGAGGAGAGGCGAGATAGAGAGGAAGACGGCCGGAGGAAGAGAGGAGAACGAGGGGAAACGGGAAGAGATGCCCTGAGAGGGGAGGGAGAGGGGAGAAAGAAGAGGAGCGACCTTGAGAGGAGCGAGAGGCGAAAGAGCGACAGGGAGGGAGAGCGGACTGGAGAGACGAGAGAGAGAGAGAGAGAGAGAGAGAGAGAGGAGGAGAGAGAGAAGGCAGAAGGAGAGAGAGAGAGAGAGGAGGAGAGGAGGGGAGAGCGACAAGAGCGACAGGAGAGAGCGAGAGAGGAAGAGAGGCGACAGAGAGAGAGAGCGAGAGAGGAAGAGAGCGACAGAGAGAGAGAGAGAGAGAAGAGAGGGAAACGAGGAGGAGAGAGAGTACAAAGCAAGGTCTATTAAGCACTTATTTTTGACCTTGAAATGACAGAGGGCAACAGACAGACCAGGAGACAAACAAGGCGATAAAGAGGAGAAAGAAAGAGAGTAGAGAGTAGCGAGAGTCAACTTGCATATTGCCTCTGTGGATCACGTGATCACATTGCAGGGATCAAATTCGCCATAGGATATCTTGAGGTAGTCGCCGATATTGCAAGAATATTGCATCTTGTTGAAAGTAATCTTGTTTGCTATTGTTTTTGTCTGTTTATTGGCATTGTCTTTGTTGTTCTTTCTGTTGTTATATTCCTTTTGATTGTTATCATAGTCGTTA
>NW_020869107.1:737000-739500 GCF_003789085.1 Penaeus vannamei | reverse complement strand
CATTTATTATTATCATCATATTATTAATATTATCATTATTATTCAATCATCATCATCATCATCATCATCATTCATCATCATCATCATCATCATCATCATTATCATCATCATCATTATATTATTATGTATTATTACTATTATTATTATTATTATTTTATCATTATTGTTACTATATTATTATTATTATTATTATTATTATTATTGATTATTATATGGCATTAATTGATTATTATAATTGTTATTATTATAATCATTTTATTGTCATTATTATTATTATTATTGTGATTATCATTATTATTATCATTATTATTATTATCACTCTTATCATTAAAATTATCATTACTATTATCATCCTTGTTATTATTATCATTTAAGTAACGAACAAGATAGTCGAAGGTTCTCTGCTTTCATGTTATTTTCATTTTATTTTCCTTTATCTTGCTACTTTTTTCTCTTATGTAATGCGGTAACGTGTAAATATGTTTGTTTATTTTTTTCCTTTCATTATTATTACTTTTTTATTTTATTTATTTTTTTGACTTTCGCAAATGTCTGTCGTCAGCTTTTGTTTCGAAATACTTTGATTTACCCATTTCACGCTCCCGATCGCCTGTCAGCTATTTGACACCCTGTCAGTCGATGACAGTTCCGTCTGACATTTTTTTTTTCTTTTTTCTCTTCTCACTTTCTCCTTTCCCTCCTCCCCTCCTTACCCTCTCTCTCCCTGTCTCGCATTTTATCGTTGTCTTTTCAGGTCTCTATTCGTCATTCCATCTTTCAATATTTGGTGTCACACTGCTCTTCCTGCCAACATCTTTATAAACCTTTCTATCATCGTTTCTTCTTCTTCTTCTTCTTCTTCATCTTCTTCTTCTTCTCTTTCTTCTTTCTTCTTCTTTCTTCTCTTCTTCTTCTTCTTCTTCTTCTTCTTCTTCTTCGTTTCTCTCTTCTTCTTCTTCTTCTTCTTCTTCTTCTTCTTCTTCTTATTTCTTCTTTTTTGCCGTTTAGACAAGTCACTTGAAGAAAAGTTGGTTTATTGGCCTCTGCCTGTTCTGTGATTATGCGGGTAATTAGTAAGTGAAAAAAATATGCTAATGAATCAGGCACTTATATTTGCATATGAATTAATTTTATTAATTAGATTGTTATTGCCGGTTGATGTATCTGTGTGTCCGTTTCTCTCTCTCCTTTACATTGTGGTCAAGTGTAATGATTCAAATAAAAAAGTATATCAAATCAGTCTCTCTCTCTCTCTCTCTCTCTCCTTCCTTCCCTCCCTCTCTCCCCCATCCCCTCTCTCTCCCTCTTCCCCCTCCCCCTCTTCTATCCTCCTTCCCCCCCCCCCATCTCTCTAATCCCCCCCCCCTTCCCCCTTCTTCATTCCCCGATACCTCCTACCATCGAATCCTACCGTCATGCTCACATCCTACCGAGGTCCTGGCCCCCCCCCCCTTCCACCCCCCCCTCCCCCCCTCCAACAGGAGATGTAGCCGGCCGAATTAACATATGCAAATTTTATGGTAAAGACGGAGAGCGTTCTGATGGCTCCTGTGCTAGACCTGAAGACATCATTTGGGGTTCCTCGTCTTTGGTTTATGCGAGGAGCCGGAGGGTTGTATTACATGGTGGGGAGAGAGGGAGATGAGGGAGGGTGAGGGTGAGGGAGATGATGAGGTTGAGGGAGAGGGAGATAATGAGGGAGAGGGAGAAGGATGGAGGGTGAGGGAGAGAGGAGGAAGGGAAGGTGAGGGTGAGGGAGAGGGAGAAGGAGAGGGTGAGGGAGAGGATAGAGAAGGAGGGAGAGAGAAAAAGCAAAGGGAGAGGGAGGATGAGGGTAAAAGTGAGATGAGGGAGAGGGAGAAGGAAGAGGAGGAGATGAGAGGGAGAAGGAAGAGAGTAAGGAGAGGAGAAGGAAGAGGGTGAGGGAGGAGGGTGAGGGAAAGGGAAGGGGAAAGATAGAAGGAGAGAGGGAGAAGGTGAGGCAGAAGGATAGGTGAGGTGAAGTCTAGGATGAGTGGAGAGAGAAGGTAGAGTGAAAGTGAGGGAAAAGAAGAAAGGTAAAGGGTGAGGGTAACGGAGAAAGAGACGAGAAGAGATGAGGCGAGAGAGAGAAGAGAGAGAAGAGAGACGAGAGAGAGAGAGAGAGAGAGAGAGAGAGAGAGAGAGAGAGAGAGAGAGAGAGAGAGAGAGAGAGTGAGAGTGAGTGAAGGTGAGTGTGCGGAGAAGGATAAGACAGGGAGAGGGTGAGGGAAGGAGAGAGAGAAAAGAGAGAGAATGAGAATCTTTCTCTCTCTCTTCTCCCTCCCTCCAAATAGAAAGAGATGCGGATGACAGTGTGAAGGATAGAATGGAGGAAAGAGAAAAGACAAGATAACAGCGATAATGCCATTGGAAATAATTAAAGAAACTTGGAAGATAATAAAAGAATAAATCAAACAAACGAACAAAAAAGAATAATATGGACATGTAAAATTCGAGAGATCTTGGCATTTTCTTTTTC
>NW_020869107.1:704409-706909 GCF_003789085.1 Penaeus vannamei | reverse complement strand
TATAAGCTTAGCATCGTTACTCCAGGGACGAGCATTAGATATCTACCATCAACTATCTCAGACTGATGCAGGGAATTACAGTGAATTGAAATCGGCTTTACTAAGAGGGTTTGACTGTACTGCGGAAGGATTCAGAGTTAAGTTTAGAAGCTGTAGATTTTCTCGTGGTGAAACGGCCAAACAGTTAATTGCCAGGATGACGAAATTGTGTGAACGGTGGATAGAAATGGAAAACTGTAGCTCTAACTATAATTCATTGAAGACTTGATGATAAGGGAACAATTTATTCCTCCTGTGATCGTAATCTAAAATTGTTTCTTAAGGAACGCTCACTGGCGACTCTGCAGGATCTTGAAGAGAGTGCAGATCGGTATATCGAGGCTCATGGTCATTTTACCCTTAGGACTCCCCAACAAGCAACTGTGTCAAGTCAATCGTCGGCGCAGCAGTTCGGGCAGGTAAATGAGGGCAGTGACAGGAGCCCTCGTAAGGCACTATCTTCGCCTCTTCCTCAGGTAAAATGTTATATCTGTCAAAAGGGTGGACACAAGGCGTGGGATTGCTATTTCAGGCCCAATATAAATAAAAGCAAGGTTGCAAGCACGTCAGCGACGTCCGGACCGACGAGGAAAGAGGCCGCGGCGGTAACATCACAGGGAGCGCCGAGCATCGCCGAGCACCCGCAAGACGACGCGTCGGAAGTTGTACAGGTCGACCCGGTGGGGGTGATTGACGATCACGGATGGATTAAGGTAAATGGAAAGGGATTTCGGATGGCTTGTGGAGGATCAGGAAAAGATAGACATTCGAAGTTAATTACGAAACCGGGAGAAGTGGAAGGACATAAAGTGACGGTAATGAGGGACAATGGCTGCACTACCGTGTTGGTCAAGAGAAGCTTGGTACCAATTGTAAGTTGACAGGTAAACACTGTGTTGTCAAGATGGCTAATTCGGATGTATTTTGTTATCCGGAAGCAGAAATTACGGTTAAGAGTCCTTTTTATACAGGAACGACTAAAGCTGTTTGTATACCTAATCCTATACATGACTTGGTAATTGGAAATGTACCAGGCGTAAGGTTAGGAGATAATAACGGAAAACACACGTGTGGTGTAATAACACGTGACAGACAAACGAAGGAAAGAAAACAACCAGAACTTAAGGTATTGGCAGTCTCTAACATGCTGAATATGACAATCAAGCGAGCACAGCAAGAAGACAAGACTTTGGATGGAGTACGGAAGTATGCAGGGGAAGGTAAAGAATTTTTTCGTAGAAAGAAAAATGAATTTTCTATGTTTATATTAAAACGAGGAGTTCTTTACAGAAAGGTGAAAATCGGTGACTTGGAGAGAGAGCAACTCCTTGTTCCCCCAGTGTCGCTCCGCCGTACTCGACCTGGCTCATTCAAGCATCATGGGGGTCATCTGGCGACGGGGAAAACCAAAGATCGAGTGATGGAGAAGTTCTTTTGGCCCGGGATAACTAAAGACATTGAACGATATTGCAGATCGTGTGATGTGTGTCAGAGGACTGTTGACAAAGGTAAAGTACAAAGAGCAAAATTAGGGAAAATGCCAATAATTGGAGAGCCCTTTTCTCGTTTAGCTGTTGACATTGTCGGCCCGATTGAACCGCGGTCGTCTGACGGTTCGAGATACATCTTGACGGTCGTGGACTTCGCCACAAGATACCCGGAAGCTGTGGCACTGCAGAACATCGACACTGCATCCGTGGCGGAAGCTCTGGTAAATATCTTCAGCCGAGTGGGCATTCCAAGGGAAGTGCTATCAGACCGGGGAACGCAATTTACCTCGGCAATGATGCAGGAAGTATATAGGTTGTTGTCTATACAGTCTATTACTACGACTCCTTATCACGCTATGTGTAATGGTTTGGTAGAAAAATTCAATGGTACACTGAAAAGGATGTTGAAAAGAATGTGTGTAGAACAGCCTAAAGAGTGGCATAGATATTTATCACCATTACTTTTTGCATATAGAGAAGTCCCACAGGCAAGCACAAAGTTCTCGCCATTTGAGCTTGTTTACGGCCACGCAGTGAGAGGCCCGATGACATTGTTACGAGAGCTGTTTGACGGCGAGGTGAAGGAACCCGAAACGAGGTCATCATACGAATACGTTATCAGTCTACGGGAAAGGTTAGAAGACACTTGTCGTATGGCATTAAATGAACTAAAGAATGCACAGGAAGTTGCACAATATTACTATGACCGAAAAACTAAAGACAGGTTATAGAATCGGGAGATTACGTATTACTACTGCTACCTACGAACTCGAATAAACTGCTGTTTCAGTGGAAAGGTCCTTTTAAGGTAATTGGAAGTCCGAATCGACTGAACAAGATAGTGGATGTGAACGGAACATTAAGGAAATACCACATAAATATGCTAAAAAGGTATGTACATAGGGAATCGGCTGACGCTTTTCCAGCAGCGGTTGTGGTGGTGAACGACGAGGATAATGCGGAGGGAAGAG
>NW_020869107.1:691909-694409 GCF_003789085.1 Penaeus vannamei | reverse complement strand
ACACACACACACAACACACACACACACACACACACACACACACACACACACACACACACACACACACATATATATATATATATATATATATATATATATTATATATGTGTGTGTGTGTGTGTGTGTGTGTGTGTGTGTGTGTGTGTGTGTGTGTGTATGTATAAACAAAATATACGAATATATATAATACATATATATGTATATATAATATAACACAGTGCTGGTCGTGTGTATAGTGTTTTATAATTCCATAGATACGAAGGTTTATATATTTATCTAGTAATATTCCCAGCTGAATATATTAATGATTATCAATGTAGTTTACACTGATTATCACTGCAGATATGGATGTAAATCCTCACAAGCCGCTCAGAGTAAAGCTCGCTTTATTGTTTATCATTAACCAAAACTTTATACCAGTGTATTAATTACATTATTTTAAGAAGTCTGATGTTATCATCTGGGCTACAGTATGTTTGTAATTTGCTAAAGAGTTCTCAGAAATATACCTACGATAAAATTATTTTACACGCTCTATTTTATTTTAGTCTTTGTCCAGGCCTCACAATCCACAATTATTTATTACAACACATCTACCACATTTTATACTTATCTTCTGCAAGCCGTGGCTGTAAAAACCCTCGTACGCAAGAGGAATCCGCGCTGACCTCTCACATGGCCGCCGTTTTCTTCGCGGTTCACCTGCGTGTCTGTACAGGTGGTTCAAACGAGCTTGTACTTCACGGATTTAAATTGTGGGAAATAATTATTCAACCCGATATAATTGTCGTTTTGCTACACGCTGGTCGTAGATGAAAAATAATATCAAATTTAAAAACCACCAATTACAAATTGAGGTTCCAAACAACTAGTTACAAGAGCATTAAAAAAAAAAAAAAAAAAAAAAAAAAAAAAAAAAAAAAAAAACACTGCACGTAAAAAAAGACGCTCAAAATATAAAACCAAGAATCACAGAGGGGCCTAATCAAGAGATAGATCGTGGTCTGGAAAAAATGGTCTGGAAATCTCTAAGAAATAATTAAAAATTCAGTGATAAATAGAAGGCAAGTGGCAAAAGAAAAAAAGAAGAGGCGGGGAACTAATAAAAGAAAAGCGAAGCCATTTCCCAGAACAGGCTACAGCGAGGATCAATTAATTAACTAGAATGCCTAAAGGTTATGAAACAATAAACCAGTGTAATAAAGCTTAACCCCTATGAACTGGACCTAGAGCACTGGACCTGTCACAGAAATTCAGAAAATCAAGCATATATAAACAGACATACAGATCGATTGATTGACACGCGCATGCACACACACACACACCCCTCATAAAAAAGAAAGAAAGAAAAAAAAAAAACACGAGCGCCCTATAATCTCAGTTTCGTGCGTGAGCAACAGTACATCCGGGTTAATAAACAATGTCGAACAGTCATAAAAGTAAACAAAGTTAACGTAGTTTATGTCTTCGTCAGTTACTGTCAGTAAATAACGAAAGACGATGATATTACTTTCGATCCGGAAACGCCGTGTGTCGCCCGGAGACTGTGTGGACGGAGGGAACCGCCGATATTCACGAGCGCGGCACAAATCGATCTAGCGAGGCTCCGGACTATTGAAAGAGCCACGCATTGGTAAATGTATGTTATTTTCTCTAATTTTGCCGATGAAAGTATTATGTTTTTTTTTCCAATTTATGCCTTCAGGCTACATGGTATAATGCTTCATCATTTTTACCCCTTCATTCGCGAACTCGATCGGATATATGTAATTGTGCCATCCAAGCAGCTATGCTCACACTTTCACATTTATCAAGAGAAAACAGTTTTGACAGCACTTCCTAGAATATTATACCCCCTATAATATTATTTCCTTCACAAAAAGTTAAGTGCAGTGCTGTGTAACATCATATATACATAACTATTGACCATTCATCCCCTTTGAAGGCGCAGCGGCTGTCCCATTAAATCTAAAATGTTGGTCAGTGACATAGCAACAAGTCTATATATGGATTTACTTTCCCCAGACTATAACAAGGACCGGTACCTCCGAGAGCCGCGTGGTTTGGCTGGTTCAGCCGGAAGACAATCAGAGGAAACTCTCCTGCACAGCGACCAACCCGCGTAACCATGACTACATCCTCACGAACAGCACCGCTCTCACCGTATTCCGTGAGTCCCACATATCTGCCTGTTTACACACACACACACACACACACACACACACACACACACACACACACACACACACACACACACACAACACACACACACACACACACACACACACACACACACACACACACACACACACACACACACACACACACACACACACACACACACACAAATACATTTATTATCTGTCATTATAGACTATCCCTAGTCCCTAACCCCTATATCTACCACTCCCACTCTATCCGTTTTCCTCTTAATCCCCCCCCCTCTCTCTCTCTCTCTCTCTCTCTCTCTCTCTCTCTCTCTCTCTCTCTCTCTCTCTCT
>NW_020869107.1:674409-679409 GCF_003789085.1 Penaeus vannamei | reverse complement strand
CTCTCTCTCTCTCTCTCTCTCTCTCTCTCTCTCTCTATCTATCTATCTATCTATCTATCTCTTCCCATTGTCCATTCCTTTATCATACAGACTAATTATCACTACACGATTCTTTAGTAATTTCAAGGTTTTTCAGGATTTCATAATCTCTTTTGAGAGAAAAAGGGATTCTGATATTATACACGAGGCAGCTTTTATAATTTCAAAATTAATTAAGCTTTCACGCCCGTTAATCAGCGCCTCGCTTAACACCAGCGCACAAAAACACATTGGCAGGCGTGCTGTAATGATTAATTTGATATGGATGATGAGGGTGATGTTATCGCTGATACTAAAGTGTTGATGATGATAATAAAAATGATACTGGTGATTATAATGATAATAAAGACAATAATACTAATGACGATGATCATGATAATGGAAATAATAATGATCACGATAATGATAGTAATGATGATTATTATGATGATAATGATGATTATTATGATGATAATGATGATTATTATGATGATAATGATGATCATGATCATGATAATGGTTATATAATGAGGATTATGATAATGATAATAATAACAACAGTATTAGTGATATAATGACATTGGTAATAATAATGATACTGATAATAGTAATGATAATAAAAAAATATGTGATAAAAAATACGATAATACTAATGACAATAATATCCGTGTCAGTAGCAACAGTTGTACCTGCTTCTGAATTATCAGCAATCTTGATGACGATTCATGCAAGAATTTAGGAGGGAAGGAACTGAAACTTCGTTATCATCTTTGGCATTTTAGCCACTTCATCAGTCAGTCAAGAGCAGCGATATCATTAACCTTGGTTGACCTCTCCCGGCGCAGGTGGTGGAGCCAGTGCGCAAGCGCGTGGTGGCGAACGTGTCGGCCGCGACGCCCGAGTTCAGCATCGGCGACCTCGCCCCGGGGCTCGACTACGTGGTGCAGGTGTTCGCCTACAACAAGCGGGGAAGGTCGACCCCCTACCTGCTCGACGGCTTCTCGCTCAAGGTCGCCGAGAACCGCATTGGTGAGTCCGGAGGTCCGATAACGGACCCATGACTTTTCAAGGAAGGGGAGAAAGTGCTGCATGCGTTGAAAAGGAGCGCCATGCATGCATAACTATTGGTATGGAAGGAGCGGTAGCCCCTGTAGTGTTTTTAGCATCTAAGAGGCACATGTCAAGCATTTTAAGTTGATCAATGTTGTGTCTTTATTATCAGTAAGTAGAAGAGCCAGGACCGATATTCACGAAAGGTCGTGGGATTTTATTTGATATATTTAAGGAATGTCCTAAGAATAGTATTCGACTCCCACACTGGCCTATAGTTTGTCTATAAATCCATCTAAAGGACTGATCTGTTATCACAGTAAAGTTAACACTGTTAACTAGAACTGGTATACCTCTTATTGTGGTAATATTAATTCATTTCAATGGTGAATTAGGGAAGGTAAAATAGTGAACTGAAAATGCACTACGACTGCAGTTCATAACTGATATTTTTTACACGAAAGCGTCACCCTCAACATATGTTATACTGTTTAGGCGGACGAGGAGAATTGTATTTCTCGAATTACATGTAATGGAATATCGCAGTAAAATTTTCAGTTATTAATAATGATGAATTGGAAAATTTCAAAGGGTGTACCACGGAATTTGCCCAAACCATCGAACTGAATCACTTATTTCTACTGAATGCATTTTTCCTTATATTCTGATACATGATTCAATATTATCATATAACTAATATGGAACTAAATGACCTAAAAGCGTTTTTGACTGAAAGCCAAAAGAGATTTTTCATATCTTTCCGTAAACTTATGTTTATCAGATAGAGCAAACTCTGCCAGAATTATATTTATAAGTGAAATAGGAAAAATCGTTATACTTTTCATTATATATCTGGTTTGATAATCAGTATGATAATCGAGCCTCATACGGTTATTACACAATATCGTGAACATTATTTTTAGAATTCTTCAGTTTACCCTTACAAAACATAAATAGAAAATCGTTCCATCCCCACCAGTATTCTGAGCCCCCAAAAGTATTGCATTTTTGTTTTGTCATTCTTCTATCCGCATTAGCTATGTTATCATCATGCACAGGTAAAGACAACAAACAAACAAAATATAAACACTAATCGTAAGAATGAATTGGAAATGTAAGGAAAAAGTAAAATCCGGCTCGGTCGTGTCGGGGACCATCCCTTCCGAACACGCGAGGAGGATTTCTTGTCGGATGAACACGTTGAGAGGAAGATGTGATTGCTAAACTTATGTGAAACCATTACAGTGGATGAAACAACGAAAGAAGAAGAAAAAAACGCATAGATTAATGTTGGATACGACCAAGCAGACCGAAAGAAAGAGCGCGAGAGAGAAGGGATGAGGGAGAATAAGAGGAAGAGAGAAAGATATTGAGAGAAGGCAAGGGCGAAAAGGGAACAGAGCGAGAGTGCGCCGTCGACTGAAGGCAAGTTGAAATATTAGGTGTAAAAAAGGGATGATATTGCTGAGACTCTTTGAGCAAGACTTGTAAGGAATTGCGTTAGTGATGTCCATCGATGAACAATATATTAAGTAACAAAACGTCCAGAGACAAATGTATTCTCTTTTTTTCTGTTATTTATGGATTTATTATTTTCGTTTTCGGGGTTTAAAAAAACTCTGAGGTGTAATTTCAGAGTGAAAGACAGGATACTTATATTAGATGTTGCATGATCAACAACATCGCGACAACGTTCTCGTCAGCGCAAAACACACACCACTTATCAGCTAAGTACACAAAAAGAGGACCCTTGTGCAGCACACACTCATTACAATACCACATGCACTAAGAAACTTCACTGTGCAGTTATTTGCTTTGAAAGCTTGGCATTCACGATGTTACTTAATTTATTTTGTTTATCTTGCAAACGAACTACAGTAAACGAAAAGAAAAGAGTCGTGTGACATGTATGACAATAGAATTCTGAAAACATATAAAGGAAAAAATGGCTTACGCAGGATCCAGTCCTGCTTAAGCAAGAAATGAGGATATATAGGTAATATGCACAGCCCTTGTGGAAGCAACATCCTTCATATCATTTTCCATGATGCTCTCTCTCTCTTCGCCTAATATTGATATCCAACAATTATTCGTTGTATAAATCACAAAGATGAAAGGAAGACTTCAAGGGGAACCGACCTTCCGTGATTTGTGTGGCGGCGTCTCCTCTCCCCAGGCCTCAGTTGGCCGCCTCATAGGATTATCTCCTCAGGTCACAAGAAGGCTTCATGCCCGCGATCCTGCACTCGCAGGCCGAACTTCTTGCTCCGCTCCCGCTGCGAAAGCTTGCTTTAACTACCTGCATGGAGAGTAAATCAAGATGCTCACTCTCGGTTAATGATATATCCGACTTGAAAACAGTTATTGGTGATCCCATGCTGCAGTTTTGGACATTGATTGTGATGAACTTTTTACACCGTCTCTCAAGAACAAATGACGTACCCCTGACAATCTGATAAAAATATTTAACTTAAAATTGTTGTCAACACGTCTTTTATGTTCAGGAGGCACGATCACTTCTAATGATAAGCACATTTTAAATTTTAGAGGAAACATCGGCACTATAATTTGATGTATGGGAAATTAGATGAAGAAATCATGAATGCAAAAAATTCTGCTGCCATGCACAGGCAGCAGTTCTTTGTTACGTAATGATATCGCCCTATAAAAAAGCTTTGCTGTTGTTTCTTAAACAGACAAAACAATGACAAATCGTATATTTCTCGGCTGAAGATATTGCCGTGGTCGACGCCCCAGGAGAATGGTCATGGCCGACAAAACCCACGAACAAGAGCGCGCGCGCACACACATACACTCGTACTTATAAGGAATGAATGAAAAAAAGGGAGAAAGAAATTGAAAGAGAAAGGAAGAAGAAAAAGAAAGAAAAAAAAGAAGGTAAAGGGAAGAGGAACAGGAACGAATGAAAATAGATAAAAAGATAAAAGGTTAAGGAAGGAGGAAAAAGAAGGGAATGGAAAGAAAAGAAAGGAAAGGAGAGAAGGAATAAAAAGCAAAAATGGAAGAAGAAAAAAGAGAAAGAAACAAAAAGGCGAAGAAAAATAAGAAACGAAGAAAGAAGAAAGAAAAGAAGGAAGAGAAAGAAAGATGAATCAAAATTAATGAAGAAAGAAAATACGAAAGAGAAAAAAGGAAAGAGAACGAGAAAGAGGGAGAAAATAATAGATAAAAAGGTAGATGAGTTAAAGGAGGAGAGAGAGAGAGAGAGCAAGGACAAGAGGAAGAGAGAAAGCGAGAGAGTTTAGGCCGAATCGAGGACGGAGCCGGACAGGGCTGGAGCGCCGGAAATCCCCCGCACCTTCCACCTCGCCGGAAGTAATATCTCGCTTTGGTATTACTCCTTTTCTTTGTTCCCACGCACGTGTCTTTCTTCTTGGGTATCGCGCCCCACACAACCGGAAGGAGTTTCGAGAAGTTATGGAAGCGGGGTCGTGAAGGCCCACGCAGTCGCCTCTCGCAACAAAAGTATGTCCGGCAAACTTACAAAATGATCCTCCTTGGAAGATTTTGTGGCCTTTTGTGTGACACTTTATTGCCTCGAAATAAGAGCGAGTCGCGGCGAGAAATTGTATTTGCTGCGCGGGAATCTCGGTGTTTGCCTTTTGATATTCCCTGGAGCCTGAGGCGCATGTGCATGACTTTGCTCTGTTTCAGCTTCGTTGTATTGTGGCGAGGATTCTTATTTTTTACAACACGGAGAGTGTGGGAAGTGGTTGATTGTGGTTTGGTAATCGTAACTCTCAGGGGATAAGAGGTAATTCCCATGCTTTGAGCCTTGGCTTGTTGTGAAGCTCTTCAGAATGTATTGCTTTCCAAAGGGATTGCTAACACGATACCCTCTTATTGGAGAAATGCGTGAAGGATGTAAAAAATCTTGAGTGGATAAAATTGTTTTATTTTCCCTGAAGGGT
>NW_020869107.1:641909-656909 GCF_003789085.1 Penaeus vannamei | reverse complement strand
AAGGTCCATATTTTTACTATTAGCTGTAAATATCTGTCCCACAATCACCATCTACGGCCACGCAGTGGAAGATGTAAGTTGTTACAGGAGCAGAGCCAACACCAATAAAAGCATGCCATGGCAGAGGCCAGATACTTGCATTAAACTCATTTATCATTGACAGATATGTAGAGATACATCTATTTGTTTTACTGTCTCATTTTTTATGTGGAAAGACAACATGGTTGTAACTTGATACAAGATCAATCACGGATATTGAAGAACAAATTCCCAATGTAATTTATAAAACCTCCGAATTCATAGCTGCCTGTTATGGATTCCACTTGAAGAGAATCTTTTTACAGCATCACGTTTGGTTTAGTCTAGTAAAGTGTCGTAAAAGGAGCCAAACTCAGCACCGGATCTGAAGGCTCGCCCACCGACAATGGAAACTATTGTTTGTGTACAACTGCTTCAGTGTAAATATGTTGCTCTAATTAATCCTTTATGGCAATCCTGTGTTCGTCGCCAGCCTTGTAACATTGGATCCTCTTAACTGTACGCTTTGTAAGAAGCTTCTATAATTACGATCTTGCATGGGAGGACTAGTAATGTACATACTTGCCGATAGGTGATGCGCGTGCATAGAAGACGTGATGTAGGGTGTAACTTGATGGTATTGTTGGTAACACCCTAATACATATACATATACATAACAGGAACATTTAAAAAGCGCCACAAGTAGCTATCTGGAATATGATCCTCAATCCAGATCCAACAGGGCTGTCGCAACAACTGTCTCTGAATTAGTGGATGCCCTGTTATTAGCTAAAGGTGTTTGACTTGTGATTGGCTCAGGAACTGTGATGTCAAACCTGTTTCCTTTAAAAAGCTTATTTTTGTGCTCATATAGTAGTCCACACACTTGACAAAATGTATTTGTATAGCCTATACTCAAGGAGTTGTGAGCAATTTTGTTTACATATATCATACATAATGTATTGAATGCAAGAAAAGTAATCAATATATACTGTATATCTACCTATAATGTCATGTAAACAATTATCTTGTCTTTTCTGGTATCTATCATCTACCAACTCGGACGTCATACTTAACTGGCCAGACGTCATACCCGACCGACTCCGTGATTACTACATCATCGCTACGTCATTAGGTACTGGAAAAGCTGAAGATATTACTAGATTGACAGCCCTGCCTAGGAAGTCGTGGCTTGGGCATATCGATCAAACCTATCATGAGGAGCTTGAGATGGGCTGAGTCTCTGCCTGGCAGCTTGCCATGAGCGATCTTCAGAGGTGGAAATGAAGGATGTGCTGTGCTACCGTCGGCGTTAGCTCCCCGAAGATGACGGTGAAATATATATATATATATATATATATATATATATATATATATATATATTATATACATATATATATATATATAAATACACACACACTCATTGTGGCCCTGGACATGACGTTATTATGCATCTTGGGGTGCTTTTGAACAAGGCTAGTATCCCATAAGCTTCCCTTGCCAGGGATATGGTGAAGCTGTTGGCAGCAGGACAATGGGCTTCATGGAGGGCTAGAAAAACCTATGTCTGGGGTAAATACAGTGCAACTGGAAATATACGGTAGAGATAAACAACCTAATTAGCAGGGGCTAGAAGAAAGACAAAACCCTTGGGAACTACTCTTTATCACACACACATACATATATACATATATATATATATATATATATATATATATATATATATATATATATATATATATATATATTAATACACATATTTATTTTATGTATATAATTATATATATACATGTAAATATGAACACACACACACACACACACACACACACACACACATATATATATATATATATATATATATATATATATATATATATATATATACATACATACATATATATACATATACATTTATGTATATATGTGTATAATATATATATATATACATATTGTAGCCGACCCCCGCAACCTGCAACATGGCATACTTCCGCCAGGTTGGGTCCAGGTCCACAGCCGCGTCCTCAAGAACCTTACCATCGGCTGTCTCTCGATGACTAATGCCGAGACCTGATTGGTTGAGAACGGACAGCTCCCGGCTCGCCTATTGGACTGCAGGCTCCCCTCGTTCCCGGGTAGCTGACGCAGCAGTAGGCCTACTTAAGCTCCGGTGCCCGGGCCGAGTTCAGCACTCACCGATCCTCCAGCCGAGCAAGACACAGCAAGTAGCAACAAGGCCTACCCAGGCCTTAGCCTTCGGGGGAGCCGCCCCGGCTCTCCCCGTCGACCTCCAGCACACCCAACCATACCTGTGGGCACTCACGACCACACCCAAAAGCTCCTTAAAGAGGTGATTGACACCAGTCTATGGCGGATGCAAATCCATTGCCATACTGGTGATTTTCTGGAGTGACACAAGTACCCAGCCTTCTGGAGTATCACGGCTATCACTCGCTCGCTTAGCTCCCTCACTGGAGAGGGAGTACCTGTAGCCGACCCCCGCAACCTGCAGCGCGGCATACTTCCCCCAGGTTGGGTCCAGCCGCGTCCTCAAGCACCTCATGATCGGCCGCCTCTCGATGACTAATGCCGAGACCTAATTGGTTGAGAACGGACAGCTCCCGGCTCGCCCATTGGACCGCAGGCTCCCCTCGTTCCCGGGTAGCCGAGCAAGACACAGCAATCAGCAACAAGGCCTACCCAGGCCTTAGCCTCCCCGGCTCTCCCCGTCGACCTCCAGCACACCCAGCCATACCTGTCGGCACTCACGCCCACACCCAAACGCTAATTAATGAGATGATTGACACTAGTCTATGGCGGATGCAAATGCATTGCCATAATATATATACATATACATTTATGTACATATGTATATACATACATACATATATATATATATATATATATATATATATATATATATATATATATATATATATATGTATATATACACACATATATATATGTGAATATATAATATATATGAGTGATTATTATATTACACACACACACACATATATATATATATATATATATATATATATATATATATATATATATATATATAATATATATATATATATATATATACAAACATATGTATATATATATATATATATATATATATATATATATATATATACATTATATATATATATATATTTATATTTACATATATAATATATATATATTATATATATATATATATATATATATTTGAAAACTATTCCTCAATTTACAAAAAAAGGTGAGGAATGTGATAATTCGTGGATATGTTAAATGACTTATATATCATAATTGAAAACAATTTGTTTATTATTATTTTTTTTTTTACATAGTAGGGATGTAAGAGTTAAATATTGGAGTGAGGCCTGTATAAGTAGGTTTCCTATTTCAATTTTGATTTCAATTTTGATATATATAGCATTTAAGATATTCAAAAACGATTGCATCTCTCACCAAGAGGTAGAATTTATATGATTAAGAAGTCTGTGAATTTATTAGTATCACCATAATCTACCTTCTTATCTGCACCGAAGGATGGAATCTTCATGAAATTACCATATTTAGGTTCTTTAAGTCATAGTCTTGAAAGTAAATTACTTTGGATTCTCCATAATAATTACAGTACAGTAAAGTTAAAAATCATAAGCACAACTTCCATGACAATTGGTAATTTCTTCAAATTCAAAGACAAAATCCCTATGCTCTTCCATTGTTAATCAGTTCTTGCGTGACAGTTGTTATGTTCTTTATGGAGAGGAAAACGTCCCGCATTGTACATTGAACATAAAGGCTTCTCTTATAGAAATAAGAAATCAAAGCTTTCAAACCCTACTAAGTCCTTAATCAGACATCACTCCTTAACAGAAAGTCATCCCTTCTCTTATAACAATTCTGAATTTCTTGACTCTTCCCAATACGATATGGACTTCAACATTTTGGAAAGCCTTTGGATTTGTAATTTAAGGGGGCCGTCGCGCTCGAGAACCAAGTTCAATATGTTATATATACATATACGGTGATAAACACCACCAAATCACAAAATTTTCAGTATCGTACTTATCCACTGACTTATACGCTCATACTCTATGGCAGAAGTCGGCAACCTTTGGCACGAGTGCCAGACCTGACACGCAAAGCGCTTGTTTCTAGCACGCCGTGTGATTCAGAGAAGCAAAGAAAAAAGTTAAACAGCAAAATAATATGAGAGAAAGAAAGAGAGAGGGAGGGAGAGAGGGAGAGAGAGAGAGAGAATATATATATATATTAGGTGCTATTCAACAACAGGGAGTTGAGGAGGTATATTGTAATATATTGGAAGATATATACAAAGATGGGACAGCAACCATCAAACTCCACACAGAAACCGATAAAATACCAATTAAAAAAGGCGTTAGACAGGGCGACACCATCTCACCAAAGCTGTTTACAGCCTGCCTCGAGGAAATATTCAAGAAACTAGAATGGGAAGGGAAAGGGTATCAAAATAGGAGACGAACACCTAAACAACCTAAGATTTGCAGACGACATTGTTCTCCTTAGTGAATCAGCTGATGAACTGCAGCAATTAATAAACGATCTGAATAGAGAAAGCCTAAAAGTCGGACTTAAGATGAACAAGAAAAAGACTAAGGTTATGTT
Organism: Penaeus vannamei; assembly: GCF_003789085.1. NCBI lineage: Eukaryota > Metazoa > Arthropoda > Malacostraca > Decapoda > Penaeidae > Penaeus > Penaeus vannamei. The sequence continues at coordinate 652,250 of NW_020869107.1, read as the reverse complement.
CAACAGCAGAGTCCCACTCAAACAAATACATGTACAAGGCGAAGCACTAGAGGTAGTAGACAGGTATATATACCTAGGACAACTCGTGCAGACAGGCACATCAAGTGAACAGGAAATAAAGCGACGAATCAGTCTAGGTTGGAGTGCCTTCGGCAGGCACAGTAGCACACTAAGAGGTTCCTTGCCATTGTGCTTAAAAAGAAAAGTCTTTAATCAATGCGCCCTCCCAGTTATGACCTATGGGTCAGAAACATGGACTACAACCAGGTTACTGGAGAGGAAACTAATAAGCGCCCAGAGAGGGATGGAAAGATCGATGATGGGAATTAGCCTGAGAGATCGGAAGAGGGCGACGTGGATCAGAGAACAGACGAAGGTAGAAGATATACTCAAGAGCATTAAAAAGAAGAAATGGCAATGGGCAGGGCATGTATGTCGGAGACAAGACGACAGATGGACAAAGAAAGTAACAGACTGGACTATAAATAACTTAAGGAGGCCAAGAGCCAGACCAATGACACGATGGCGCGACGAAATAGCGAAATTTGGGGGCCAAGACTGGAAACAAACATCGCAAGACAGGGAAACCTGGAAAAGAATGGGAGAGGCCTACGTCCTGCAGTGGATTGACTCAGGCTGATGATGATGATGATGATGATATATATATATATATATATATATATATATATATATATATATATATATGTGTGTGTGTGTGTGTGTGTGTGTGTGTGTGTGTGTATGTATGTATGTATGTAAAGGGAGGAAAATGCGAAAGAAAGGAAATAGAAAATAAGATGTTAAAAGGTTCAGTAGAGTATGAATGAGGTGTGAATGTTGACTGGGCAAACTACCCCATGACCAAAATTAGCATGAATGTGCGCGCGAAAGGATGAATGTCTATATTTGTTTGTAATCTTTATATGTTTATATTGTGATTTATCACCATAACGTAAAACACACAGAAAATAAGTGCTTACAACACGAATGGTTACCTCAAATGGAACAATTACCGAGCGTAAACAATGCTGAATAAGGGAGTGGTGACCCGAGGGCAGCGTAGGCATGTCGCCGTGAAGGTGGTAAGACAAAGAAAAGGTCTCGCTATCCTGACTGCCGAACCGAGAAGACGATCTGACCTACTCTCGGGTATAATTGTAAAGGACGATACCACATTCCCTACATTCATATTCCTCGGTAAGATAATGCCATTGAATGATATAATAAATGTGTAGAAATGAATCATATGCGCGAGGTATACCAGCCCGACAAACGGAACACGGTGTTTCTTTGGTGTTTTAGGGGCCTTGGGCGCCGCCCATCATCGCCAAGGAGTACCGGCAGAGAGGCCCGGGGTGTGTGGGTGAGTGGAACACATGCAACGAAGACGGAGTACGGGCAGGCCCACAGTACGTGCCTAAGTAGGCGTGGGCACGTGGAGCCTGTAACGCACGACCCACTGACGTTTTCTCGGCCCCACGTACGTTGTCAGTACCGTGAATACCGTCAGCCGTCCTGTATCACCCGTGGGAACGGATAAATCGGATGAACTACGTGTATAGTGCACAAACAATGTAGTGACTACGTCCGATACCAATATTACCATGTGTGAACGAGTGTGCCGCTCGTGGCAGTGAACGACAGTGTGCCCCTCGTGCAGTGAACGACAGTGTGCCCCTCGTGGCAGTGAACGACAGTGTGCCACTCGTCAGTCAGTGTGCCACTCGTACCAGTGACTAAGTGTTTGTGTTGTGTGTCACTTTGTGCCCCCCGTGTTGTGTGTCATATTTTTCGTGTTGTCAGTCGTATGTGTATGTGTATTTTTTGAGCAAATAAATGCTAATTAAAACTTTGTTTATCATATCCTTACAAAGATCAGCCAACAGAGAACAAAAGATCATATAATCGTTCATATAATAAACAAAGATCTTGTCTCTCCGTCCATCAGTGAGAGAGTTTAAGTATGAACTTATCCCCCTTCAAATGGTAGCAGAGCGTGGTTCTCTTAAGTGCTGATTTTTGTAAGTAGATATGGAGACAATTATGAAGTCCGAGGAACACATCTTCGCGTTGCTAGGATTAATAATCATCTTATTAGCAGCATTACTTGTGTACTTCATATACAAAGAAGTGAAAGGGTACAATGGGAGGTGTGCTAGCCCGATTGCGAGGAACGCCGCGTTCATGAGAGGCGCGCCAGACGCGTGTTCGAGTGGTTTAGAAGAGCGTGATCCCTGGGACAGGACAGGAAGATTTAGTTGCAAGTCAGAGTCGCCAACTCAAAAAGTCATTGATAGTACGTAGCGATCCAAAAATAGAGACTTTCAATGGAAAGGGGATGGTGAAAAGTTGGATTAGAAAAGTAGAGCGAGTACTTTCGCAGATGACAGAAGATGAAGATGACAAAGTAAGGTTCGTGCTAAACCATGTAGAGGGCGCCGCGGCTGAAAGGTTGTTTAATTGTGGACGCGAATGGAGGAATGTGAGTGATGTGTTTGAAGAACTGATGAAAGTGTATGGTCGGAGTGTATCAGTGTGGGAGTTGTATGAGCGTATGTCTGTCAGGAAACAAAAGAGTGAAGAGACTGTATGGGAGTTCCTAGACGCATTACTAGAAGTTAGTGATGAATTCCAAAATCAGCGAGGTGTGGACAAGAGACTGATAGGAGAATGTATGGCCAGGAACATGACTGAACCATCGCTAGGCGTGAAAATGAATAAAAGGATGGAAGAGAAGCCAGATGATTCTCTGGAACAATGGGTAGAATGGGTAGCTATGAAAGAGAGAATGGAGGTGCTTCAATCGGCGTAATGTGGCTTGCAAGGAAGGAAACCACGAGAGAGAGAATGGGGAATGAATGCGAGAGAAAGAAATAACATTCAATGTTTCAGTTGTGGCGAGATTGGACATATCTCCCGGTGGTGCCCAAGGATGAGGGCATCTGGAAGGATTGAAGACGACCGAAGGGTAAATGAACGTAATGTGGGAAACTCGGAGGGCCCTGTGGGACAGCGATCCGCCACCACAGGAGCCCACAAATCAGTAGAAAGAGGTGTTGGCGGAAGTGAACGGAACGTTTTTCCCGTAAGTAGACATATAAAGTTGCATTCTCAATGCCCCAAAATAACGATCAAGGTAGGAGGCGTCGAGCTCATCAGTTTATGCGATACGGGATCAGAAGTTTCCCTTGTAAGCACCGGAATATACGAAGACTTACGTAAGATTAATAATGTAGAGTTACGTCCAACGACAATGAAATTACGGTCATTCGGGGGACGACTAACGAGAAGTAAGGGGTATATTACAGTCGATGTAGAGATCTCGGGAACCATAGTCAAGAACGCGCGGGACTACTAGTGTGCGATGAAGTCAAGGGTCCATACGACTGTATCCTGGGGATGAACATATTATCTGAATTAACAGAGTATGGACAGAAATGCATCGTATGAGTAACGCGGAGAAAAATGAATCCCTCGTTGAATGTATGGGAAAAGTAGGAGACGCTCATAAATTTAGAAAGCAAGAAGACTGGGGGTACGCACTCACTAAACAGTCTCAATTACCGATTATACCCCCCATAGTACAAGACTGATACCAGTTGGGTACCGTCTCTCCGGCAGACGAAAGTTCGAGAGGTTGTGATCGAACCTCTCACGGGTCTCGATGAGGGATGGGTCCCCGAAGGCGTGGTCGTACTTCCCACCGTCATGTCAATTAAGCACGGAAACGGGTATGCCTTGGTAGGAAATCTATCAAATAAAGATTGTAAATACGTCGGAAATGGAAGATCGGAAGAGTCTCAGATGGGTTAGAAATCAAAGAGCCTCGTGGAGAACAAAAAGTCAGGGTTATTGAGAAAAGAAGGCCCTGAGTTAGTGAAAGTGCACGAAGAAAATTTAGACGAATTCCAAAGTGAAAGAGTCGCGAAACTTTTACACGAATATAAGGACGTATTTGCAACCGAGCAAGCGCCGATTGGGAGAGCCACAGGCGTACAACACGTTATACCCCTGACTACTGACGTGCCAATCAAAGTCCCTTACAGACGTATTCCACCAAATCATGCAAACGAAGTAAAGAACCATATAGATGAGTTATCACGTCAGGGGATAGTCTCCCCAAGCTCCAGTCCATATGCCGCGGCAATCGTAATGGTACGGAAGAAAGACAATAGTTTACGTTTGTGCGTCGATTACCGCAACCTTAATAAAGTCACCGTCCACGATGCTTTCCCGATCCCTCGCATAGATATGTCCGGAGCTAAATACTTCTCGACCTTCGATCTCGCGGCAGGTTATCACCAGATTGAAGTACATCCGCGTGATCGGCATAAGACCGCCTTCAGCACACCTTTTGGGCACTTCGAGTTCAACCGCATGCCAATGGGTCTCTCAAATAGTCAGGGTACGTTTCAGAGATACATGGAACGAATCTTAGGGGACAAGATATTCTCGACCTTAATAGTATACTTAGATGACGTATTAGTTTTCAGTCGGACCATCGAGGAACACCTTGAGAGACTTCGAAATTTATTCAATCGTATGCGAGAGTATGGCCTAAAATTCAAGGGAAAGAAATGTACCGTTTGCGCGACGACGGTGAAATACTTAGGATTTCAGGTGTCAGAAGAAGGGATCAGTACTGACCCGGATAAAATAAAAGCGGTAATTGAATGGCCTACGCCCACAACTGTGAAAGACGTGCGCGCATTCATAGGTTTCTGCTCATTCTATCGTAAGTTTTGTAAGCACTTTGCGCAAACCGCTGCACCACTACACCAATTAATGTCGGGCGATTCTCGCCGAATGATAGCAAGTGAGTGGTCAACCGAATGTAAAGAATCGTTCATGAAGTTAAAATCGCTTCTCACAAGCGTACCAGTCCTTAGCTGCCCAGACTTCGAACGAGAATTCATTTTAGAAACAGATGCTAGCTTTCAGGGTTTAGGGGCCGTTTTATCTCAGAAAGACCAGGAGGGAAAAGAACATGGCCAATTACAGTTCGCGTAAGCCAGTCAGATCTAGCTGGAAAACACTTCACGGTTTACACGGATAATTCACCTCTGAGTCACTTAGAGACGGCGAGATTGGGAGCAGTAGAGAGTAGATGGTGCAGTGATTTACAGCAGTTCAACTTCACGATTGAATACAAAACCGGTAGAGACAACACAATAGCAGACGAACTGTCAAGATTACCCCAAGAGACCGAAACTAGTGACAGTGATGAAGATTATGGGGTGATGACACTGGACACAGACGAGAATCTAGAAGGGTTATGGTCTGAAGAAAACTGAAAGACGAACAAAGTAAAATGCCCTGTTTTCATGCCATTATTAAATTGCTGAACGGAGAGATGAGTCAAAATGAAACGATAGAACACTTAAAAGATGAGGACTTCCGGAAACTATACCGAACAAGAAGTAATTTGATAAATGAAAGGGGTATAGTGTTTCATAGGGTGGAGATAGGAATTAATTCATATCTAATTAGACCCGTATTGACATCAAATTTGCAATTTACCTTGATAAAAGCCTGTCATGACGAGTTCGGTCATCAGGGACGTAATCGCACCCTCGACCTCGTAAAGAAGAGAGGGTTCTGGCCCGGTATGGCGGCGACAGTCGCGGAGTATGTCGCGAATTGCAACACGTGTAGCATAGCAAAAGAGGAATACCCGAAACCACGCCCCCTTATGGGTAAGATCGAAGCAAATAGACCGTGGGAACTGTTGGCGATGGATTTCACACTTTTAGATAAAAGGATGGGCATCGAAAACGTAATTATAGTAACAGATACATTTACACGCTACAGCTTTGCATTCCCGACGCGCGATCAAAAGGCTACCACGGTTGCGAAATTGCTAAAAGAACAGATCTTCGATAAGTTTGGGCCCCCTGATAGGATACTATCTGACCAAGGAAGGAATTTTACCAGCTCAGTGATTCGAAATCTATGCTCGCTATACGGGATTAAGAAGATACGGACGAGTGCATACCACCCCCAAGGGAACGGTGCGTGCGAAAGATTTAACCGAACATTACACGATCTATTAGTCACGCTTGACGAACCTGCTAAAAAGAGGTGGCCCAACTATCTATCCGGTCTTGTAGCTATATACAATGCGACCCCACACGCCACGACAGGATACTCCCCATTTCAATTACTATTCGGTAGAGAGCCGAAATTACCGAGAGACGGGAAAAGTTTAGATAGTACGGAAACCACGACAGATGAGTGGCTACGCGACCTTAAATATAGCAAAGATAGTAGAAAAGAAAAGAAAAGCACAAACTCGGAGGAGTCGCGACAAACAAGCTAAAATAAGTAGATGGGACGTGGGACAGGAAGTTCTGCTTCGAAATAACCTAAAACTGGGACGTTGCAAAATGCAGAATCAATGGTACGACGACCGATGGGAAATCATAGAAGTACTTGATGACAAAACAGGAATATATAAAATCAGGCCAAGCGATGGGGGAAACATAGAAAGGCTCGAAAATAGGCTGAACCTAAGAAGTGCTCCAGATTTAAGGCCCCTCGGGACGAAAACGAAGTACAGAAGGGAAATTGACGTAACACAGCCCTCTCCGAGGAAGTTGAGGAATAGAGTAATTACCACGAATAAAAACTAACTTATCCCCAGCACCGTAGTATGTAAGAAGACGGGTGAAAGCAGGGTTCTATCCTGAACGAGGGTTGACGTCCTCTGCCTTACTTGAGCTATATCTACTCCTTCCATCTTTAGTGTAAGACAGGTGAAAGCAGGGTTCTATCCTGAATGAGGACTGGCGACCTCTACCTGACTCGAGCTTATTCTATCATGTCTCTTCTCCTACTCCTCGAACTTCACTTCTATTAGCATGTGTTTATAAGTAAATATTGGTGGCGGTTAAAATTTAAGGAAACAAAAAAAATTCAAAGTGAATTACCTCTGCTTTGGTAGTAAGAATAATACGTCGAAAATAAGTTGAAAACATGTGACATGAGGGATGCCGAAGAAAGACGAATGAAATGGTGTCTGTGTGTGCTTGCGTGTGCCTGTGTGTGCTTGCGTGTGTCTGTGTGTGCTTGCGTGTGTCTGTGTGTGCTTGCGTGTGTCTGTGTGTGCTTGCATGTGTCTGTGTGTGCTTGCAGTGTCTGTGTGTGCTGTGTGTGTGTGCTTGCGTGTGTCTGTGTGTGCTTGCGTGTGTCTGTGTGTGCTTGCGTGTGTCGTGTGTGCGTGTGTCTGTGTGTGCTTGCGTGTGTCTGGTGTGTCTGTGTGTGCTGCGTGTGTCTGTGTGTGCTTGCGTGTGTCTGTGTGTGCTTGCGTGTGTCTGTGTGTGCTTGCGTGTGTCTGTGTGTGCTGTGCTTGCGTGTGTCTGTGTGTGCTTGCGTGTGTCTGTGTGTTGCTTGCGTGTGTCTGTGTGTGCTTGCGTGTGTCTGTGTGTGCTTGCGTGTGTCTGTGTGTGCTTGCGTGTGTCTGTGGTGTGCTGCGTGTGTCTGTGTGTGCTTGCGTGTGTCTGTGTGTGCTTGCGTGTGTCTGTGTGCTTGCGTGTGTCTGTGTGTGCTTGCGTGTGTTGTGTGTGTGCGTGTGTCTGTGTTGTGCGTGTGTCTGTGTGTGTTGCTGTGTGTGCTTGCGTGTGTCTGTGTGTGTGCGTGTGTCTGTGTGTGCGTGTGTCTGTGTGTGCTTGCGTGTGTCTGTGTGTGCTTGCGTGTGTCTGTGTGTGCTTGCGTGTTGTCTGTGTGTGCTTGCGTGTGTCTGTGTGTGTTGCTGTGTGTGTGCTTGCGTGTGTTGTGTGTGCTTGCGTGTGTCTGTGTGTGCTTGCGTGTGTCTGTGTGTGCTTGCGTGTGTCTGTGTGTGCTTGCGTGTGTTGTGGTGTGTGCTGTGTGTGCTTGCGTGTGTCTGTGTGTGCTTGCGTGTGTCTGTGTGTGCTTGCGTGTGTCTGTGTGTGCTTGCGTGTGTCTGTGTGTGTGCGTGTGTCTGTGTATGCTTGCGTGTGTCTGTGTGCTTGCGTGTGTCTGTGTGTGCTTGCGTGTGCGTGTGTGTGAGTCTGTGTGTGCTTGCGTGTGTCTGTGTGTGCTTGCGTGTGTCTGTGTGTGCTTGCGTGTGTCTGTGTGTGCTTGCGTGTGTCTGTGTGTGCTTGCGTGTGTCTGTGTGTGCTTGCGTGTGTCTGTGTGTGCTTGCGTGTGTCTGTGTATGCTTGCGTGTGTCTGCGTGTGCTTGTGTGTGCTTGCGTGTGCTTGTTTGACGAGTAGTACGGTACACTAAAGGATAATTGAATGTGAAGTAAAGATGTGAAGAAATGAAGTACTGATCGTATGCAAGGAAACATTTACAAGGACGACATAGCTATTAATTTACGATTATAGATGTGATGTATCCCCGAGTGTGCGGTTAGAAGGGGTAACTATAATATTCAGGTACATATGAACATAACGTGCCAATCCCCGCATTTAACTAAGGTTGGAATTTCCGTTATGCCATCGGTCCCCTCGTGTAAATAAGGTCGATGTGTGCCACAAATAAGAGTAGAATTTAGTCCCTTAGTTCGCAAGTACAGAAAGGCTAAATGATGATGTTGTGAATGAAACGGCATACGAGAGTAATATTTTGTGAATAGATAATGTACAAGTGACGCCGTAGATTCATACGGAAGTGGTAGGCTCGTTGCTGACGCCGTACGAATTATACGGAAGTGGTAGGCTCGTTGCTGACGCCGTACGAATTATACGGAAGTGGTAGGCTCGTATATTATATTCATTTGCGTAGAAAGATGTGTTCCTACGGAAAATGTGGAGCTCAGAGTGGAGCTGAGCAGCGAATGTTGGATGGGAGAATTGTAAAGGGAGGAAAATGCGAAAGAAAGGAAATAGAAAATAAGATGTTAAAAGGTTCAGTAGAGTATGAATGAGGTGTGAATGTTGACTGGGCAAACTACCCAATGACCAAAATTAGCATGAATGTGCGCGCGAAAGGATGAATGTCTATATTTGTTTGTAATCTTTATATGTTTATATTGAGATTTATCGCCATAACGTAAAACACAGAAAATAAGTGCCTACAACACGAATGGTTACCTCAAATAGAACAATTACCGAGCGTAAACAATGCTGAATGAGGGAGTGGTGACCCGAGGGCAGCGTAGGCATGTCGCCGTGAAGGTAGTAAGACAAGGAAAAGGTCTCGCTGCCCTGACTGCCGAACCGAGAAGACGATCTAACCTGCTCTTGGGTATAATTGTAAAGGACGATACCACATTCCCTACATTCATATTCCTCGGTAAGATAATGCCATTGAATGATATAATAAATGTGTAGAAATGAATCATATGGGCGAGGTATACCAGCCCGACAAACGGTACACGGTGTTTCTTTGGTATTTTAGGGGCCTTGGGCGCCGCCCATCATCGCCAAGGAGTACCGGCAGAGAGGCCCGGGGTGTGTGGGTGAGTGGAACACATGCAACGAAGACGGAGTACGGGCAGGCCCACAGTACGTGCCTAAGTAGGCGTGGGCACGTGGAGCCTGTAACGCACGACCCACTGACGTTTTCTCGGCCCCACGTACGTTGTCGGTGCCGTGAATACCGTCAGCCGTCCTGTATCACCCGTGGGAACGGATAAATCGGATGAACTACGTGTATAGTGCACAAACAATGTAGTGACTACGTCCGATACCAATATTACTATGTGTGAGCGAGTGTGCCGCTCGTGTCAGTGAACGACAGTGTGCCGCTCATGGCAGTGAATGACAGTGTGCCACCCGTACCAGTGGACGACAGTGTGCCACTCGTACCAGTGAACGACAGTGTGCCACTCATACCAGTGACTAAGTGTTTGTGTTGTGTGTCACATTGTGCCCCCCGTGTTGTAAGTATCCTTCATATACATATATGTATATATATATATATATATATATATATATATATATATATATATATATATATATATATTATATATATATATATATATATATATATATATATTTAATATTATATATATATATATATATAATATATATATATTATATATATATTATAATATATATATATATATATACTATTATATATATATATATATATATATATATATATATATATATATATATATATATATATATATATATATATATATATATATATATATATATATATATATATATATATATATATATATATATATATATATATATATATATAATATATATATATATATATATATATATATATATATATATATTATATATAATATATAATATATATATATATATATATATATATATATATATATATACATATATATATATATATATAATATTATAATATTAATATATATATATATATTTATATATTATATAATATAG